>QEPC01012577.1:255590-277744 GCA_003113815.1 Sphenodon punctatus | reverse complement strand
ATAAGATGGAGGCTGCCTTCCGCCAGTTGTATCTGGTGCGTAGGCCACGTCCGTTCATCTCCGGCCTGGACGTGGCCTCCCTCATCCATGCCTTCATCACCTCGAGGCTTGACTACTGCAACGCGCTCTACATGGGGCTTCCCTTGTTCCTGGTTCGGAGGCTGCAGCTAGTGCAGAATGCGGCGGCTCATCTCCTTACGGGGACGGGCCGTCGGGAGCATATTACACCTGTACTCCAGACTCAGCACTGGCTGTCAATAGCGTGTCAAGCCAGGTGAAGGTGTTGGTGTTGATCTATAAGGCCCTTTACGGTCTGGGCCCCTCTTACATCAAGGACCGCCTCTCCCTCCTGCAGTCAGCCGGCATTGCCTTCTTGGAGGTTCCCTGCATAAAGCATGGGGCCACAATGGAGAGGACATTCTTGGTGGTTGGGACGTGCCTTTGGAACTCCCTTATGGAGGAAGCCTGCCTGGCCCCAAGCCTATTGTCATTCCAGCGGTGCTGTAAAACCTGGCTGTTTGCCCAGGTCTTTGTGGGTGGGTGGGTTAGGGTTATGGTTTTTCACCCCCATCCTGTTTTTACTGTTTTAACTTGCAGGACTTTGTTTTTTAAATTTTTTTGTTATTTTTGATTGTTTTAAATTGGTTTTTATAGTGTTTTTATGTATTTATATTTGTTGGAAGCCGCCCTGAGGTGATTGCAGGAGGGTGCGGGGTATAAATTATAGAAATAAATAAATAAAGATATGGCTCCACATTTGGGTCTGAACCTGCTACAAGTCACTCTACACCATTGTCCCTCTGCCCCATTGTCTGGGCTTGTTCTCAGCCTGGTGCCCCCTCTTGTGTTCTTTTGGTGTGGCTGTAGCAGGGGGTCTTCCCAGCACCATGTAGGGGTGGTGGGGTCTCACTCAGGGTTATTAGCTCTACCCCTCAGCCTGAGCCTTGGCTGAATCCCCCTCTGAGGAAGGGGGTACCCTCCTGTAGGACCCACCACAGGCAAAGTCCAGAGGGCATCCGTCAATAGTCTTTTTTGGGCATGAACACAGTTCCTTAGTCGCTGGGGCTGCTGGCTCAGTCATCGCCACCCCGCAAGCCCAGGTTCATCTCTCTCAGGCTCAGGAGCAACACGACATCAATCCCCAAAGTCCAGCCATCCAGGCCTCAAAGCCCCAGACTCTGGCCAAACCTTCCCCAGGCATGAAGCTCCCTCCTGGGTAAAGCCTCTTCTCAGTATGGGTCCACTCTGGTGCTCCAGCCTTCAGCACCCTGGAGAGCATAACAGTGGGAAGCATCCCACTTCAGGCTTTTCCCAGAGAGATGTTGTTCCTTTGGCTCCCAGGCAGATACTCCCTTCTTCTCTGCCTTGCTTCCTCTTTTGTAGCCAGAGTGGGTGTGCTCCACAGCACAGAACTACTGCCCTTAAAGGGCCACTGTCCTGCCTACTCTGGCACCTCGCTTCTTAGCCTGTTTCCTTCAGAGGCAGGCCTCTGGTTCTGGGCTAGCTACCCCAGACTCACACACATGAGCACAGCCCTCCAGCTGGCCCACACAGCCCCCTTCTCAAAAGGGCAGCAGCCCTGCAGGACTGCTCCCTGCTACACTGCCCCATTCTGGCCACACCCTTTCTCTGCCTGTCTCTGTGCAACACTTCCCTGGCTTCTTGAATAACTCCCAGTCTAGATATAAGGCATACTGGGAGCAGCAGGATGTTGGTGGAACATCTGACCACTTGTGTACCAGCTTGCTCTGCTATTGATCCTGCCACGATTGATTCTGTGCCTTGTTGTTCGTTTGTGTATTTGGTACCTTGCTATCCCTTTTCCTCCTTATTGTTCCCCTAACCCTGCTTATCCTTCCCCCTCCCCCAACCTTTTCTCTAGCCCCTGACTCCTGTTCCTGGTCCCTTTTTCCCTTGTGAGTATTTCCCTGGACCCCTTTGTGTTTGGCATGTGTCCCAATATGAATATGCATCTTGGAATCACTTGAGTGTTTGGTTGCCCCCACCCCTTGGTGTCTGTAGCTTTACATTCCTTTCTTGCCCCTGGTCTGGCTTTGCTCCCCTTATAGCCTTGAGAATTTCATAGCATCTGACTTGGAGTCCCTAAATCCTGTTTCTCCTGTGTTTGTGTGGTTCCTAGCTGATTCTTCCCTGTATTTTGTGAGTGTCAGTTGCCCCAATCCAACGTGTAGTTTTCCCCTTGATTCTTCCTGGTGTCTTGTGAGGTGAGTAGTCCTGTACTGTTACTGGTCTGGTCTTCCTCCCCCTTGTTCTCAAATGGCCTCTTCTGTGACTGTACCTAGGTCCTCAGCCCCTGGTCGGTCCCATTCCTACTTCCTGACCCTTCTCATTTCCCTTTTACTGACACCTAGTTCCTCTTGTTAGATCCTGGTCTTCCTTTTGAGAGTCTTGAGAATGCCTCACCATGTTGGCCATAAGGTTATGTAGTCTGACTGTTCCCACTCTCTGTCCTATGTTTTCACCCTTTAGGTTTATCCTTCTAGTAAATCAAGTTTTCCCTCCTCTTGTTCGTTGTTTGCTCTTGGTATTCTTCCTTTCCCCAGTCTAATCTTTCCTCCTTTCTGGGTTACCTTGTGGCTACTCTTGTACTAAAAGAAGGGAGCTTGATCCTTCTGGGATTCTTCCTGATACTGCCCTGTGATGAGCCCTGAGACTTTAGGGAAGGGTAGGATAAATATTTAAATAAATAAAATAAATGATTTCTGGCCCATGCTGTTAAGCTTACCACCTGTTAGCCTGAGGGAACACACCTTCTTGTTTTCCTGAACTTCCAGTATCTCTCGTCCACCTCCCTCGCCTGCACCCTTGTCTCACATCACCCACCTCTTGCTCTACCCCCACCCACCCCAGTTCCTGACACTGATCTTCATTCAATTACCCATTTTTGCAGTTTTAGTTAATTTGGTTTGGTCATTTTCAGCTTTTATCATTCAAGCTTAATTGTTCCTAAAAATGAATAGAAAAATGGAAACGGATGAAATAAATGAACCAAACTGAACAAATTAAAATTGCAAAAAATCAGTTGCTTGATTCTGGTGAACATTGTGCTGGTCAAGTACAACATACATGGAAAAACAAACAACCCCGGGAGTAGTTATTCTGCTGCCCATTACACCGCTAGTGTAGGCCTGAAGCAAGAGCAGGTGCTTTCATTCAGTTAGGAAATACCAACCTTTCGGGAGTGCATTCGGCCATTCATCAGTATTTTCTACTTCTGGTTCTGTCAGTATCGGCACCCACGATTTCTCATCATTTTTCTAGTAATTTCCAGTAATTTTTGGTAATTTCTGGTATTACCAATAATACTGAAAATTACCAAAAAATACTGATAATATGAAAAGTACTGGAAATTACCAAAATGGTGGGAAATAGCGAAAAATCATGGAAAATGTCAAAAATACCAGTAGATTTTTTTCCTCCATGTGAATGAAGGCAAAGAGACTTTTTTGATTTGAGGAGTGAGCCCACACCACCATTTTGTATGAAACCATGAATTCTCTAGATCTGGCACTACCTGGACCCCTCTCATTCCCTTCCCCCCCCTGAAATAAAAGAAACAAGATTAGAGAGTGTTGGTCAGTGACTTTTTGGAGATCAGCTTAGATAAGAGAAAAATCCCCAAAGTGGCACAAGTAAGTGAGTTTGTCTTAGGGTTTGTCTTCCTCCCATAGACATCCCTGGCTCACTGAGGCAAATGATGGATCCTCTCTTACATAGGGTGTTTTTACACACACATTTCTCCTGCAGTTTGTTGTTATATCCGGAGCGTTCTGTGTGTCTACATCACTCACCCAGATCTTAAACATCTGGCTCTTTAAACACTTCTGCATAGAACTTCTCCCAGAATATTTGTGTGTAAAAAGTTCTCCTGGTAAACTGCTTTGCTCCAGGCTACTTGGTTTCCATGGCAGTCACTCACATTCACAGCTGCAGCTACTTTAGGCTGCCTCAGAGCAGTGTTTGTGTGAAGAATGCATCCAGAACTTACTTGTGGACTTGTAAACCCAGAAGGTTGAAAAATCCAGAAATTTAAGGTGTGTGTAAAAATGTCCATAGTCTTCTGAAAGTGAAAATGTTGCTTTGAAAACACGGAGAACTGGGACCCAGAATCTCCTTATCACTGCAAGCTTTATCTCTTAGTTCCTCTTAAACAGGACACTTAGAACCAGCAGGTCTTATGCTAGCAGAGTTAGGATTTCTATCATAAGGAGGCTTGCCTGAGAAAGGACTGCTGGGTGGTCCCTAGGACTGTACAAAACACAACAGAAATAGACACTAGATATATAATAATCAGTAGCTCCAGGTTTGCAATAAAATGGATGCCTAGAACTGATGGTGAGAGACTACTGGCTCCAGCTTGGCTCATGTAACTATTGTGTATACAAAGGACCTTTTTATACAGATGCCCCCCTCTCTTCCCCATGTGTGTAGCTGTGTGTGTGTGTCCGTGTGTCCATCTGACTGTCACAGCTGGTGGGTGTGTACAGAGGCATTGAAGACAACTGAGCTACCTCCATGTGTGGAGATGGGTGGGCATCTCTGTGATGGTCTGTCCACACAGCTCCAACCCATTCCCCCATGCACCTGTGTGTCACAAAGAGATACTGAACTATAGGTCTAACAAATATGTAAAGCTAAAGGTTAAATACGTATGTAATGTTAAAGATGAGAACTGGAAACTCACTTCATGTAATGTGAACTGAGAGCTGGAAACTCAATTAATGCAATGGAGAGAGACAAAGATATGCCGAATGTGTATTCACTGCAGACACTAGCCAGCCAAGAGCCCCATGGAGTTACAAATTAAGATCTTCTTTGGCCTACGTGCCTGTAAAGACACACTCATCGAGTGGGAAAAGTTAAACAAAGGACTTTGAAAGCTATTTAAACTGAGAGACAAGACAAAAGGTAGGTTCCTGCTATCTCTGGAAGCTGGGGGCTTCATCTACATCTTGCAGCCAGGAAATGCTGTGCCAAGCAAACTAGAAAGTGTAGACTTTCTTGGAAACTCTCTAAGAGTGGAATGCAGCTAGCCTTCCACCTCTGGCTGAGTGTTCAAACTATCTTTGCTTATGTAATCAATAAACTTTCTTCTTTACTAAGAAGTGCTTGCTGTTATACATTGAGGAACATAATCTGGGGATCTTGAGCCCCCAAGCTCTTGCGAACCCAGAGAGAGAAAGAGTCTATGAACGGGAGTCTCTGGGAGTTGTGAGGCAAAAGGATTATCCCCTTTGCAGAATTGAATCAGCCAGAGAGAGAACTGGTTCAGGTGGTCTGCAAGTGAGGGAAATTGAGTCACCCAACCCAGCAAAGTGGGATAGTGGACCCCAACTGGTGAGAAGCTACTGTCTCCAGCTCGGCTAATGTAACTATTGTGTATACAAAGGACATTTTTATACAGATGCCCCCCTCTTTTCCCCATGTGTGTGGTTGGCAGGGGGTGGGGGTCCATCTGACTACCACAGCTGGGAGGTGGGTGGGTGTGCACAGAGGCATTAAAGACAACTGAGGTGCCTCCATGAGGGGTCCAGCTCCCCCACCTACTGTGGTTTTATTTACAACTTAGCCCTGTTTTAATATTTTATTGTATTTATGAGAGTTTTTAATGGTTTTATTGTATTTTAATGTTTTTGGAAGCTGGGCTGCATGGCAGGAGGGGCGGGGTAGAAATAGATTAAATAAATAAATAAATAAATGTATGGAGATGGGTGGGCATCCCTGCGATGGGCCGTCTACACAGTGCCCACCCATTCTCCCATGCACCTGTGCCCATTTGAAAAGGGTCTAAGTCTTCATAACTTGCTTCTTAAAATTTACTTGCAGCAAGTAAGTTAGACAGAACCGCACTCTATCATAAACAGGGGAATGCTGAAGCCTGATATTGAGGAAACTGCTTGAGCTACAGTTCTGGAAATTTATCCATGGCTTATATTTGTGGGGACTGTTATACATGCAAAATGTGAAGAAGATCGAGCCAGAAAATAAAAAGATTGTAACTGTTTAAAAGCTAATTGCTAGTGGTCAAAATGCACTTAGTTCTGACTATTTTTGAACCACCAATATCGCCTCCCCTTCCCCCCCCCCCTCTGGATTTAGACCTGAGACTTCACAATCTTGGAACCTGAGATGGCCACCAAGTGCTACTGTAGTATAACTGTAATAGGGTGGTTCCTCTGAGCTGGTATGAGTCCTATTACTGGGCGGTCTAGTGGCTATATAGCCAGGCATCAATTTGGAGCATGCCCAGTTGAGACTCTAAAGTCTTCTGGACTCTCAGTTCTGGGGCACCAGTGGCGGCTCACCCCCACAGGATATTTGGGGCTCTGCCCCCTGCCAAGCACCATGGGGCCACCGCCGCTGCTCAATTGTGTGTGTGTGTGTGTGTGTGTGTATATATTTTTAAAAATGCGCCGCTTATGACAGCTACAGCAGCCTCTGAGCTGCTGCAGAGACTGCTGTAGCTGTCACTGTTGTTGTTCTCCCTTCTGGGATCCACCCCGCTGGGAGTGGGTCCCTGAACGGACAAAAAGGCTGAGCTGCTCAGCCACCCAAACAGCGTTTTCCTATGGAAAATGCGATTTGGGCAGCTGAGCTCCTCTGTCCACAGCACGCATGGGACGTGCTGTGGAGGGAGGGGCTAGCATTTCCATTGTGTTCAATAGGCGCAATGGAAGATCTCGCCAGGGCACTCGCGCTAATGGCCCTGGCGAGATGGCTTGGTCGGGGGACTGAGGTAGGGAGCAGCGCGTGTGCGCGCTCCTCCTTGCCTCAGCCACACATGCAGGCTGGCAGTGCACTGTTCGGCTTTCTGGACAGCATGCCTTCCCACTGACACAACCGCTTCCCACTATCATTACCGCTCTCCCCACCTCCGACCTCACAGACTTGCCGCTCCCTGCCGCCACTCTAAGCGGCAGATGGGGCTCCCATATGCTGCTCAGAGTGGCGGTGGGGGGGGGGACGAGAGCGGCAATGGCAGCGAATGGGTTTTATTTTTTAACTTTTTTTAATTGCCCGCATGTCCTGGCTCTGCGGGGACACATGGGCAATTTAAAAAAAACCAAAACAACTAAACTCCCCTACACCTCTGCCTGCAGCCAGGAACCACCACCGCTGGAACTCCAGAAGCAGGTAAGACGGATCCATCCCCCCATTCTGCACCCATCTCCCCAGACACCCCCCACAACCTGCACCCACCTCCCCAGACCTTCCTCCACCCCACACCCATCTCCCCAGCCACTCATTCCCAGCCCAGTCTTTCTCAATTCAATGGGGACAGGAGGGTCAGGACTCTTGACCCTTCCCCCCCCCCCAATTGAATTGGGAGAGACTGGGTTGGGAATGGGGGAGGGGTCGCTGGGGAGGACTAGTGCATATAATGTTCCCTTAAGATGGTTTGCATATAATGGTCCCTTAAGATGAAATCCCGAGATGTAACTGACAGTCTAGAGATCTTAGGAAGCTAGGTGTCTTCATAATGCTGGAAATGTGATTTTTTTTGGAAATCCTGAGATGTAACTGTGATTCTGGTGATTCATGTGCCTTGAAATACCCCCCCCACACACACACACACATGCAGCAGATGGCAAGAATACTGCTTCAGAAGGGACTTCTGAAGCAGGGTTTGGGGTCCCTCCAAAATACATACAGCAAGTCCATTCTTTCTGAAGCAGTATTCTTAACGTGTGTGTGTGTGTGTGTGTCTTTGTTAAAACTGCTTGTAGGTGAGATTTAAGGATGTCTGTCTTCTTTTAAAACTGGCAGAGGAGATGATTATAACCTTCCTAACCTAACTGAAATTGCTGGATTAAGTAATGTAATGTCCATCCAACGTTAACCCTTGGAACTCCTTGCTGCTGGGTCATGCCACCCACCATTGCCCTGGCTCTGCCCACCGTTGCCCTGGCTCCATCCACCATAGCTCGCTGGCCCGACCAGCCTTACTGCCCCACCAACCTCAAAACCCACCAGCCGCCCCTGTGGGGCATGCTCAGTAGAGCCCCAGAAAGCCTTCTGAGCTCTATGTCTACAGACAAGCTCAGTAAGGCCAATTGAAACTGAGCATGTTCAAGGCCTATAAAGGGCCTGAGCTTAGTCTTCTAGGTGTGGCCATAGGAGAACTGCTTACTACTGTAGCTCCCGCCTCTTCATTGCTGGAGCTTCTCCAGCGAGACCCCCCCATGACCCTTGTCTGCTGAACCTGTTGACGGAACAGGAGACAGAACAGCTCAGGTGGGATCTGCCTAACATAGGCCACCTGGACTATCCAATAACTCTGAGGGTCTCAGACCTTGTGAGACTGACCCCCGCCCCCCAACTAAGAGACTGGTCTGAGGACCCTAAAAGGGGATAAACCTCCCTCCACAAATACACTATTAGAGGCATAGGCCGGGATACAGCCAGGCTGACTAAGCATGGCAGTGGGGTTTTGCTAATCCCCCCCCCAAACTATTCCAGTGCCCCACTGGCCCTGGAACACCCCCTGCTACAATGATAGTGCTTGGTGCAACCAAAATAGTTATTAAATATAAAAAAATCTGCTTTCTCTGCGCAGTAGTTCCCATGCTTCTCAGAGCCTGGTAAGGTTGCCTTGTGCTGAGTGAGGAAGCTTTTTGATTTCTTTGAGGCAGGGATTGCCTCCTGTATCGGTTTCAAAGTGTGCTCTGGAACTTAAGCTTAGTGGGGTTTCTGTAGATCAGGGGTTTGCCCTAGTGCCCCTGAGCATGACTCTGTAGTGGCAGAACATGATCCAGAGCCCCACGGGGAGGGGGGGCATTTCTGGGCTGGGATTCCCCCTCCCCTGTGAGGGGTGGTGGTGGCAGGAAAGGAGACAAGTTCTCCCTTTCCTGACACATTCCCTTGCTTGACGGGGCCCTCCCCACATTAGGGTGGGAGATGATGTAGTTTGAGCCCCCCTTTCTTGCTGACTGTTTAAGGGCTCATCTCCCTGCTCCCCAGTGGCTCTTGTGCTCTGGGTGCTGCGGGCCTGGAGGAGCCATCTCAGCCCTGCAAGCAGCAACAAGCACCCCCTTCTCTCTCAAATTACTTCAAGCTCTCAATCGCCCCCTGCCGGGGTGAACTGCAGCTACTGGCTTGAGCTCCCAGACCTCCCCCTCCTTGCTCTCTCCAAGCTGCTCCCCAGCTAAGTCACACAGTGGGAAACTCACTCGTGTGTGTGTGTGTGTGTGTGTGTGATAAGGAGGGGGCTAGGAGTTGCATCCAACTTGGGGACCCTACCTGAGCTGCATGGGTGCTCCTCCCTCTTCCCCCAGTGAGCTGGGACCTTGCTGGGAACTCCACATTCCCTGCTTGTGCACTCTGGGTTGAATCTCAAATCACAATATTGAAGTCAACACAGGTCCTTGTCAATGGGGAAGTTGAAACCTCTGAGCCCTTCCCCCCCCCCCCGCCCCCGGGGAAAAAATCTATAGGGAATATATAGTGAGAGTGAGGTGGGGGGGGAGGTGTCCGCTCCACAGAGCTGTAGCTTTCGATGTTCCCCTGGGAGTGTGGGGAGGAAAATCTACACTGAGGCTGAATTACCCTCGGGAATCTCCATGAGATAATATTACTCCTTATTATGTACAAACAAAAGAGGGAGAATGCAGATGAAAGCATAGCCAATTTTCAAAGTAGTGTGATCATTCTAATACCAGTATTTGATACACTATGTTCTATACTGACACAATGTATCAATGTGTGCATGGTACAATGAATCATTAGATGATACAATGCATCACTCCATCCTTTGCACAGAGCTGCTGCCCGAGTGCCCAGAGAGAGAGAATAAAAGATCTGTGACTCTCTGTCCGGCCAGCACCGATAAGTAGAGCGTGGGAGCATGCACCCCCCCCATCAATCTGCACTTGTGATCAGACGGACGCTCCCTCCCCCCCCTTGGAGAGAGAGTGCCAAGCTCAATAAACTGCAGCTGCAATAACAAATTTTTATTTTGGTAGTGGAGGCAAGCTGGTTTCTCCAGTTCTTTGCCTGTTTAGGGCCAAGGTAATCTCCCAGGCCTTATATGTCTTTCTGGTATGGGGAGGTCTTTATATACATAAGTTGGAAGTCATTCAAAATAGGTTTCTGCGTTCTGTTATGGGGGTCCCTTTGGGTACCCTGCAGGTGATGCTTCAAGCAGAAACCTTGAGTCACACTATTGGGCATGTTGCCCTGCAGATGTTACTTAAATATTGGGTTACGGTCTTTCTTTTCCCTCCCCAGGACAGGTTTCTTCTTAGTCTCGTTATTAACCATGGCTTGTCGGGTTCCTGGGAAAAAGCAGTTGAGTTGTAGGTATGTAGGCTTGGTTTCTCTAGGGACAGCTTGAGGCACGTAGGGCTAGAGCTTGGAACCTCATCTGTAGGAGACTAGGCGATCAGGAACGCCAGAGGGAGAGTGCTCCCCTGTCTGAACAGAGAGCTGCCCCCATTTATTGTTCCCCAGTTTCAGTTGGAGCTGAGTTTAGCTATCTGTTTGTTTGTTTGGACTATGAGGAAAGATTGATTTTTACGAAGCTTAGATGCAACATTTTCCCTTCTGCTCTGTTGGAAGGCCGCTATGTGGGGATTCCATGGGAAAATCGCTGTTGTGTCTTTTGCGATTAGTAGGAACCTGACTTTGTTTGTCACATTTTATTTTGCTGCCCTGCTCTTTCTGATCTAAGAGGCAAATATTTGGGCTTTGTACCCATGCTTGATCATGGTCAGCATCCAATTTCACTTCAATGGAAGCTCTTCAGTACTAGGGATTCCGGGATTTCCAGAACGGTAGCATCCTTTTGTCTAGCGGCTTTTCGCCAAAGGCAAAAACCTCCTCTTTATTATAGTATCCCAGATTCTCCTTTTTATGGTGATGCAAACCTTAAAATCTTTACGTTGGCTTCCCTGTTAAGGTTCGGGTTAGTGAGAATTTATTTGCTCTGGGATAGTAAATTTGGTATGTTTGTGTTGTTGTTACATGATTGGTGCGCTGTACTTGTATTTGTTGTCCTATATTGTAATAGCTATGGCTACACAATAAAATTATCTATCTATATGGTACGTTATGCAATATAGATTAATAATTTCCTTGCTTTTGGCATTAAATTAGTGTTGTAATGTATGTTAAATGTTTTTTGAATTACAATTGTAATTATTTTTCATGCTTTTTAGAGTTTAAGTTAGGGTAAAATCTATTTTGTGAAACGTTTTTGAAGAGGAAAGTTTTTTGTTTTGGAAATGGTTCTGCCTTTAACAGTTTTGTAAACTATAACATGTTTTAGTTTAGATATTATGTATCTATATATGAATAGCCAATTGAGTTCCCAGCATAAGACTTTTGGGGGATACTTCTAATTGCATAACTTACATATGCCATGTATCGAATTAAAGCTCAGGAATGGTAGATTTTCCATCAGTCATAAAAACTCAATAAATACAACAAAAAACATCAGTAAAATAAAAAACTACATTCAGCAGACACTCGGCAGCACAGGTGAAGAACAGCATACACATAAAAGAGTGTATTGTTTTGTTTCTCCCATGCAGAAATATGACATGTTCTCAGGTTTTTTTTGGAAATTCAGAGTAGGAGACTTGTGGGAAGGAGCTAATGTTGGAGTTTACATTAAGTAACCCAGTTTCTGAGGCAAGGTTTCATTGATGCAAGGGTTTTCTTAATGTGAATAACACTTTAACAGAAAGATAGTCTTATGGATTAGCCTCCCATTCATTCATAATGACATGAACCCATTCTCTTATTCTGGTGACTAACTTTTATTTATTTTTTTGCAACCAATGGTGGCTCTCAGCTTTAAAATTGACCTTTATGGGTGTCTTTAGACATAACGCTGTTCAGTGTTCTGTAACAGTGTCCTACCGTTACGGTGTTTAGACATACCGTCAACACAGTGTTCACCCCCAAATGCTGATTAAACTGTCAAGACCAGGCAGTGTTCACTTCCAGTGTTTGGGGTGAACACTGTTGATGGTATGTCTAAACACTGTAACGGTAGGACGCTGTGTTACAGACACTGAACAGCGTTATGTCTAAAGTCACCCTAAGATTTATCAGTGGATAATACACTAGTAGTGGCTCTTTGCTACTGAGTGGTATCCATTTATTGTTTAATGGTTAGCTGTTGTATCAATTTTACCACATTGTACCATTGACAGTATTGCCATTTATTGTTGTTGTTATTATTATAAGCATTTATATAGCGCCAGTGATGTACCTGGTGCTTTATAGAGAATAAAATAGACACGGTTCCTGCCCAAGAGCTTACAATCTAAAGACAGGCGGAGGGGAGACAGGCAAGGGGGAACAGAAGGAGAGACAAGGGATGCAACATTCATGAGGATGCGAGAACTCAGGTACATGTTCTTGGCTTGGTTACGGTGCATTGGGAGTTTGCAGATAACAGGGGATAATCCTGGGTGGGGATGATTAGCAGGAGTTAGGAAGGGCGGAGTGGAAGAGGTGGGTTTTGAGGAGGGACTTGAACGAGTGGAGGGTGGGGGCAAGGTGGATGTGGGCAGGGAGGGAGTTCCACGAGTGTGGGGCAGTGAGGGAGAAGGGATGAAGGCGGTTGGGGGAGCAGGGGAGGCGTGGAAGGGTGAGGGAGGGGATGGAAGAAGAGTGGAGAGGAGTGCTCGAACAGGGGTTTGGAGGGAGATCAGGGCAGAGAGGTAGGGGGGAGCAAGGTTGTGAAGGGCTTTGTAGGTGAAGATGAGGAGCTTGTGCAGAATATGCTCCGGAAGGGGGAGCCAGTGGAGGAAGGAGAGGAGAGGCTGCACATGGTCAAAGCGATGGGCAAGGTGGATGATCCTGGCAGCAGAGTTTTGAACAGAGATGAGGAAAGAAAGGTGAGAGCGAGGAAGGCCAGTGAGGAGGAGGTTACAATAGTCAAGGCTAAGGCATGGTTGAGAGTTTGGGCAGAGGAGACAGACAGAAAAGGGTGGATCTTAGCAATGTTTCCTCCCCATCCCCTTCCAGACCAGGTTTCAGACTAGTAGCAGTAACGTTCGGTTATGAGGTAATACAGTAAGCTGGTTAACCATTGCAGTATTATCTGATTTGTCTTTTAGCTGTTACAGTAATCGGTTAATGGCCAGATAACCACTAAACTATCTGGAATGGTGGATTATTAACAATGAATAATAAATTTTGTATTAATTTCTGCTCTACTTCCAGACTGGATGGGAGGAAGGGAAGAGACTGAATGAGGCTAAACTCACCTCTGACTGGCCAGGTGCTATGTCTTGCTCCTTCATCTGCTTGAGAGTTGAGCCACCCCAATAACAGCATCTGAGGCTCAGTTGCCACGACCCCATGCCCCACGGATCGTGTGCGTGCAGTTTCCACAGGGCACAATGTGCCTGCAATGTGAATCTGTGCAGTTTGCACGTGCATGCGATCCATGCAGCATGGGATCGAGCCTTGGAAAGGGAAAGGCTGTTCTTGTCTTAGCTACCTGCGGCCAGGAGAGAGAAGGGGAGAAAAAGCCCTCCCCCCTAAAAGTACATGGAAGGAGGGCATAGCATAGATCTCTCCATGTGTGTGTGAGCATGGGGGGTCACCAGGGTATAGCACTGATAGCAGTATGTATATGTGTTTCTTTAAGAGCAACTGCAGGGCCCCTTCAGTAGTAGGGCCCTAAGTGGTTGCCTATTTTGCCTATATCTAAAAACCACCTCTGGTGACAACTACAGCAATTGCTTACATGGAAAATGAACATGGGAAAAGTATGCACCATGCATTTTCATTTTATTTATTTATTTAATTCAATAAGCAGGTGGAAGCAAGGTTGAGTCAGCACAATGTGATTTGCCAGCTCCTCATTAGACCACTAGCAAATATTCCTTGGCCCTTTGGGAAATAAGGTTTTTAGTCCTAGAACAGTGCATTCCAGACTCTGATCAGTGTCTTTGAATCACCCAAGAGAGCAAGTACCTGGACTAATAATACCTGGGTTCCTAAGTAGGGACAATTGTCAATGTAAGTAAATGGGACTTTTTGGCTACAACAGGGACCACTTCTTCTCTCAAGGTGAATCTATTATTATGACCTCTTGGGACCCTTCTTCTTTTGGACCTTTTGCTCCTCTACCAAATTTGGCTGAAATTGTTCCATGGGATCAATACATAAACAAACATACTGGACTACAGTATTTTGTTGTCAAGGGATGTTTGTTGGCATGCTCAGTAAGGGGAAAATGCCAAGCAGATGGTGAAGGAAAATTTAGCAGGAGAGCATCTGGACTACTCATGTTTGGTAGATGGTTGATCTATGGCTGATCTATGCAAATACGTTTTCTCTGCAATTTGGAAAGTGGAAACAGAAATCTGTCGCTTAACTGTTGTATGCATCACACATTGCAAATAATATTCTGTATTGGTGAATTCATTATGTAAACAGAACAAAGAAAAAACATAGATATGCTTTGATATCATTTTACTAGCTGAAAATGTTAACATGCAAATATTTAAATACTTAAAAAAAAAAAATTAAAAAAAAATCTGATTCGCAATGAATTGCTCTATACAACACTTGTCCAGCCTCTGCAATAGGATTTCTAGCATACTTTTTACAATAAGGTACTGACAAAGGCTAAAGAACAAGTTATAAAATAGACTTAGTAAACGTAAATGGAACTGGCAGCCAGGGTACAGAAACCTTAAATCAGAGATGTCTTAACAACACAGAGCTTTCTGGATGAAAATGCACATTACAATAGATCATAGCACTGAAATGAGTCATCTGTTACTGGGATATATCATACCAATCTATCCTCTATATTTTGTCTTTAGCAGTGCATTTGAGAATGACAGCTGCAGATAATAGATCTGCAGTGATGTAGAAGAATATTACTGATCTCATTTCAATTTTCTTTCAGACTCTTGACTGAAAGTGTCACCATCTATAATTATTATTGATTAAGAAAATGTAATCTTTTAATTCATGACTACAACCACAAAGGAACACTTCCAGGATTCTTTGCAGATGTATATGCCCTGGCCATCATGTTATATTGTAGAGGGCTTATTTTGAAAAACTGGAATCTAAACCTGTTTTTCTAGAGTAGTTTCATTGAAGCCAATAGGACTTTAGGATTGTAAAGAGATTGCAGTCCTGAACCCACTTACTTAGTAATAATCACATTGACTTCATAGAGACTAGTCTGGAGTAAGTGATTCAGGACTGCAGTCAAAATACACATATTGCATATCAAGTGTATGTAACTGTGAGAAATTGTGACCTTGATCAGGCAGCCCTGGGGTTTCCAAATAGTGGCTGGCTCCATGTTGCTTTCACATCTGGCCTAGGCCCTGGATTCTGGTTGAGGTCTTTGTTATACAGATGCACACATGCCACTGGCTGCCAATTGGCTCAAGCTGGGTATGCTGGAGGGCTGCCCAGTGGAAACAGGAAGTTGGGTGGAACAATGCTTCCTGTCTCTGAGTCTGACCTGAACTCTGGGTCCTGGAGCGGTCCCTGCAGTCAGCTGGGGCCGCCCTCCTCAAGGTCCCCTGGGTTTCCCGGGTGTCCACTATGAGGAGGGTGTTCTCCGTGGCTGTGCCGTGGCTGTGGAACTCTCTCCCACCGGAGAGCTGCTTGGCTGCTGGCCTCCCCTCTTTCTGCAGACAATGTAAGATCTGGCTGTTCTGCCAGGCCTTTCCCGCGGGAGATGGGTTGGGTGGGGTAGGGTAGGTGGGGTGGGGTTTTATATTTTATTTGAATCATTATTGTTTGTTTTAATGTTTTAAAATGTTTTAATATGCTGTGAGCCGCCCTGAGATGCCTGAAGAAGGAGGGGGCAACATAAAAAATGTAATATAAATAAATAATATATATAAACTTGTTCCTGTCTTCCTGAGTCTGAACTTGATTCTTACCTGAGTCTGTTCTGTTCCTGACCTAATTCTTTTCTTGTCTTGATACTCCTGATCCTATCTCTCTGATCTGATCCTGCAGTTGACCCATATCTCAAATGTCCAGCCTTGACAGTAGCAAAAATAAGATTTAAAAAAGTTTAATACCTCTTGCATTGCTTTTTTGGTACTATCATACATGTGTACAACTTGCTCCATATAGCAAGCATTTAGACTAATAAAACCTGTGTTCTGAAGTACTTACTTAGTAAGTAAGGACAATTTTTAGTGTAAGTAAATAGGACTTTTGGGCTACAACAAGGGCCACTTCTTCTTTCAAGGTGAAATATTATGAAATATTTATTGGACTCTTCTTGTTTTAGGCCTTTTTGCCCCTCTACCAAAGTTGTCTGAAATTGGCCCATGGGAATGATACCTATGGGGGAAGGTGTAAACACACACACAATGATCACAAAGCCCTTCCACTGAACACCAGGCTAATCATGAATTTTATATAGTGTTAAAAAGTCCAGAATCCTCTTCTATAGGTATTTTCAGATGTTATGAGATCACGCTCAACCACAGTCAATACCCTGTGGTGGGGAATGGTCCCGTAACATCTGTTGGGGAACCGGAAGTTCCCCCCCAGATGTTTGCTGTGCTCAATCCCTGCCGGGAATTACATTCACCACGTGATCAGCTGAATCCATGGGACTGGCACCGATCACGTGGTGAAGGAGATTCCTGGTGGGTATGAAGGGGCCCGTCACGTCTGGATGGCGATCACGGCCCGGAATCCGCACCGGGATTCTGGCCCATGGTCATTTCGGGCAGGCGCTGCGGCCGCATTGGCCGCGGCGCCCGCCCATCTCCCCAGAGAGCAGGCAGCGAGGGAGCATGGAGGGGGCAGGGCCATGCGGCTGTACGTTGCGCCGTGCGACCCTGCCCCCTCCCTGATTCCCCGAACATCTGTTGGCCATGCCAGAGTGATCCCGGCGGGGAATCTGAGGGTTGTTTCCGTGACGGGGTGAAGCCGCCCCATCACGTCTGAAAACACTGTATGTTCTCATGAAAAAAACAAAGTTAAGTTCACAACTTTTTTGTTTCCCTGCTAGATGTAATATTTCTGCTGAATGCGTATTTATCTAGCTGAGCTATTCTGTAAACATTTTTAGTCATCAGAAATTATAATGGCAAAATTGTGTATTTCATAATGTAAACTAACAGCTCAGCATTATTCTAGCACAAATTATATAGGTGTTACTGAAGCAAATAATACTAGTACATATGATAGCACAAAACCATGAACAATAAAATATTGTTTTTGTAATAACCCTTTTATTGTTGGTGTAACTTACCAGATAGTTATCTACTGTTTATTACAGGAACTGTGCATGTACATCTTACAAGGGGACAGACACATCTGTAGTTAAAGGCTTGTTCTACTATCAGAAAATATTAGAAATGTGTTTGTTTTATTTGCTAGGTTAAATACTAGCCAACAGCCCCATCCATCTGCTGCTTTAGTGCATGAGTGCTGCAGTGTTTTCTGTAGAGAGAACAGGTTTAGTTCCTCATAAAACAGACATTTTGGTTATGCTACAGTAAAAGTGATGAAAAATAAGGTTTGCTAAGCCTTTAAGCGAAATAACAAAAGAGAACCAAATGGGATACAGTACAAAAAGGGGGCAGGCTGATTAGGTGTTAAGTTTTTGGGGTGACAGGTACTTCCATAAAATGGAACACATCTGGAAGGCTGATATATAAATTTTATTTAAAAAATTGTAAACACTACTTTGAAGTAATTGAGAATTGTTCTGATTATGTAACCATATGGAAATATTTATCATTTTGATGTTTTTAGAGCTTTATCAGGAATTATTGCATTTGTCAGAAATTTTCCATTTACCTGAAAGATTAAATTCATGATATAAAAAAGAGATACCAATGGAACAGAAAATGGGCACAGGGGAAATAATTTGATTTCCTTGTAATCCTGTTGTTGCAAAAATATCCTTTCAACTGGATTCTTGCTCCTGGAGTTAGCTCCTATCATAAGAATGGCAGAATTTGATGGGCTGGGCATGAGGCAAGGGCCATATTTACCATTGGGAACCATCCCTCGTCTGATATAAATATTGCTTTCCAGATGTTTCAGTCCTCTCTTTAATTGCTCAAGAGGTAACGGTGGCAAGGTAAGCCAGTTCAAAATGATGATTAATGCCCATCCACATTCATGAATGCCTGAGGAAAAAATGGAATCAAGCGTTGTAAGTATAGAGGGACATTTTAATCCCCAAGCTTTGAGAAAAGAGGTGTCTGAGAACACTGTGTAAATCATGAAAGCAGAACTACGGGCAAGTTATTTTTCCTTCTCTGATACAATCCCAAAGGATTTCCACACCTGGGAGAGTAAGTAACTGGACCAAGCTGCTATAATTGCCTATAGTGGAGATATCTCTGGAGCCAGCATTGATGGCAACCATTACTTCAAGAGAGCCTTGACATGGATACTTAATTTCAGCTCAGCTAAGTCATACAAAAAGAAATGCAGAGTACCTACAAGCAAAGAAACAAGCATTGAAGCATTACAGAAATTCCCTCACGTGTTAGAGGCAAAGGCTTCTGAATTTAGGGAACAGTCTGAACCAACAGGATCCATGACAGTCCTGTAGAATTGCTGAATGGCTCCCCTATGGCCATTCCTATGTTCCTAGTGGCAACTGCAAATGTATGTATGGAAACCCATGTGCAACCTGGGTGCAAATTGTATATCTGTTTGATAATGAGGTGCATTATGTGTGTTAGCCAGCTGCAGAATAATTTCAAATATAAAGTATATGCAACCCACGTAGAGTACATAGTTATATATTTATAGTAATGGATGGGGTCACATAAATTGGTACTATTGCTATGAGGAAATTATACTTTCAACCTAGAAACTTGTGTTTCTATTGCTGCTAGTCAGAGGTCTAATACCTGCTAATGATTCTAGAAGAGTGTGGTCATCATGCAATTAAGTAGATCATAGTATTACTTTTACTAATACACTGACGTTATAAAGGTGAGAGACATACAGCAATATGATTAGGTTTTATTTTATTTATTTTAACAATTTATACCCTGCCCCCTCCTGCAAAAGCTACTCAGGGCAGCTAACAAACATCTAGTTGGTACATTTAATTTTATTTCATTATACCTATTGTGACTACTCGTAGTGAGTTATTGTTCCCTAACTATTTCAGATAAGCTGCATTTATTAACATTGCAATGTCCTCTATGGACTTTACTCATGCTTGGCACTGTACAAACACATAACAAAATGTCAGTCCCTTTGTAGCAGGGAGCAGCCTTGTGGGGCTGCTGCCTCTTTAAAAGGGGACTGAGTTGGCCAGCCTTAGGGTTGCGCATGCGTGTGGCAGAGTCAGCCCATAGCCAGAGACCAACCTGAGTAAAAGACAGCCTGAGTGACAAGGAGACAGAATGGACACTGGCCCTTTAAGGGCAGACAGCCTGGTGAGTTAGCCAGACCCACTCTGGCTACATAAGAGGTTGGAAGCCAGAGAGGAGGACAGTCTCTGCCTTGGATGTGAACAGGCAACATTTCCAGGGTTCCTTCAGCAGGGAAGCTTACCAGTCCTGAAGCCCTGCTGGGAGAAGCCTGATGCCTGGATTTATGCGAGAAGCGAGCCTGATTGCCTGACTCCCAATGGCTAGCCACTCTATGCTCTCCAAGGTCCTGAAGACTTGGATACTCAAGGAGTAGTTATGGACCCAGGGATTGGGGAAGGCTGTAGGAGGGAGTCTGCAGCCTGGGAAGCAGTGAGTGAGTCAGGGGTCTTCAGGCCTGGCTTGAATGGACTTTGGAGGGGTTGAGGTTGTGCAGCGCAGATGTATATGTTGAACAGACTAAGCTGGACCTGCAGGGTATAAGGTGGATGAGCTGGCAGCCCAGACACAGAGGAACGCTGTATCACTGAATAAACAGACTGAGCTAATTCCCATATGGCATGTGTGTGTTGATGATTCCACCCCCCCAGAAGTGACAGCCCAGGGGTCTGATCCTGCAGGGACTTACCTCTAGGAACCACCTCCTGCTACACCCATCCTTCAGGGATTTAGTTTCTAAGGCTATGATCCTAAAAGCACTTGCACATTGTGCAAACAACAAGGAGCAAATACCCATACATGTTGTAGGCGAATAGCAAGGAGTAGATTGTTGAACATAGTCGCTGTTACATCTAGTATATCAGTGGCTACATGCAGCCCATCCTGATTTAGCAGCTAGTTCTGTTCACTCCTTTCCGCACTAACATATGCTCTGGAGAGCTGGTTGCTGCTGTGGATGCTGCCTCAGTTCAGCCCCCAGGAGCAGAGCTGGGGAGGGGCTTAGCTACCACCTTGGTGCTGGGCCTTTTCTCCAAGTTGGTAAGTCCGGAAGCCAACCCATCTGTCTGTCTCTCTAGCTAGAGCATAGCTAAAGTGCAGAAATGCAACTAGAGAGTAGGATTGGGTTAGCAGCCCTCATCATGTCAACAGGAGATGGAAGGAGCAAGGGCAGGGAACAGCTGGTGGGAAAAGACTCTTGGTTAGCAGTTACAATATACAGCTGCATAAACAGGTGTTTATGCAGCTGTGAGCCACCATCGATGTAAACCGTTTGAACACACATTGATTTTGCCTGTGGTTACCATTACATTTGATGACTCCCATTGACTTCAGTGCAGCTCTATTTGTGCAAGTGTTCCTGCAATCTTAGCTCCAGTCAGGGTGTGGGAACATTTCCCTCCTCTAGGCCATTTTGAAAGTGAGCCTGATCGAAGTTGGGAGTGGGGTGTTCTTTGGATGGAGAAAGGAAGAGAAGGGACTAACTCGCAGGTCTCTGACTGCACCCACTTATGTCTTTCAGCATGTGTCTTACATTGCTCTCTGGCTTGTCAAAGGCGAGTCTTTGCTTGGACATGAAGCTCTTGAAGCTTTTTCATAGCGTTCTCCATACTGTGAGTCTTTAGCTCTTAAGCTTGTTTGGAGCGGAGGCATTCCAGCCCGCAAGGAGGAATGAATTCTGACACGAGGAGTCATCCTCTCTCTTGGAGTGTGTGCCCTCATCTTGGCTCCCTTCCCTTAAGCTCACTCTTTCGGTGCTTAGAAGTGGAGACAGGATCCAGGGGCCAAATCCAGGAACCAGAAAAAGGTCAAATAAAAACCAACCAGGGGCAAGGTTTGGCCTCCAGGCTGGAGGTTTCCCACTCATCATGGTTTAAATAATGCAAGTTAATATATTTTTTTCAGAAGATACTTGTTTTCTCCCTGTTTCAGCCTCATTCACACACCTGATTTTCTTTTCCTTTGCTTTTCTAATTAAATCAATTGTTTTTGTCAAGTCATTAGAGATGTAGTTCACAAATCTGAAACTCAAACAGGCAAAATTTGGATAAAAAAAATAATACATCAAGTTCATGAATCTGTTTTAAATTCTTTGGTCAGAAGCAAGCAACTTTAAATAATATTCACTTTACAGGACCAATAATACCAGGGATAAGGAGTATAAACCCACACAAACTTCCAAATTTCAAGCATGATAAACTTCAGAAATCTGTTTTTAAAGCTTTACAGTTAGAACAAATGTCGTTTACAGAGTTTGGCTGTAACACGATAACAGACAAATATCCTTGTTAGAAGACTGACAAATATAATAAGGAAGAGAATCTTGAATCAGAAGTACATCCTTCAGGAACAATAATAGATGTGCGAACGTGGTTCGGACATTTGGTGTTAGGCCTGAACTCGGCCAGTTCGGATAGCCGAACTGAACCCCCCAAACATTTTGACTGCGTTTGACCCCATTCAGGCAGGGAAAAGGGGGTAAACAAGCCCAGGGAGGAGGGGAAGCACCTGAGGAGCAGACTTCCAGGGTTGGAGAGGCTTGGAATAGCAGTCTGCCTGCCCAATCACAATCCCTCTATTCCTCAGATCACTGGCTTCACAGTCTGTGATTGGCATGGGGCTAGGCTGCATGGAGCCAATGGGGCTTGTGGAAAGATGGGCGCAGCAAATAACAAAAGTCATTGCCCTCCTGCCCCCCCTTCCGAATCCTTCTGAGCTAGCCACTGATCCTTTCAGCAGCGTTTCCAGAAGTGTCCCTCTCCCAGAAGTTTGCTTTCCTAACAATCCATTCCCATCCTCCTCCTATTTCACCCATTCCCACACGTTTACCTCCCTAGTTTCATTTATTTACCTTAGATTAGATAGATTTAGGAGTTATTTTTATTTTTTATC
>QEPC01012577.1:166476-206131 GCA_003113815.1 Sphenodon punctatus | reverse complement strand
GGCAGAAAGGCACCTTGGCATGAGAGGCAGGAAGGCAGGCTGAGGCAGACTGGCTTTGAGCTTTGCGGCAACCCGGGGTACAGAACCCTTGTCACGAATAGCATATAGGCCAAGGCCTGGGGTGGGGTGGGTGGCTAATCTCCTTGAGTGGAATGACAGCATATGCGAGGAGTTCTAGAGAATGAGGGGAGACATTGAAGCTAGTAAAACTCCCCACCCACATCTAGTTGTCCCCAAAGTAAATAAAACCCACATACTATATAAATGTGACAGACACAAACATATGGGTATAATGTCACGTTGCCAATCCCCCTAACCCCCGGTTTTCACCCATTTGTATGGCTTTGCTAATCTGCAGGCATTGCGTGACATACTTTATTGATGTCCCCATGCATGGGAGCCATCAGCACCCTAATGTCCAAGAGCGCTGAGGTCCAGGCTAAGAATGATGAGGGGACAGGGGTAAGGGGGATGGGCAGGGACAGGTGCCTCCTGGCTGGAGAGGTTTATAAGAAGTTGTGAGAGGATCCAGCAGCCTTCGGTCTGGGTTCCAACCTCACAAAGAGTCTTGTGGGGAAAACAAGTACAAAACCCAGGATAAAGAAGCAGAAGAATAACAAGAGATGCCACTGCCTTCCAAAGAGAAATTGGTGGTGGTTTCTGAGGAAACAAGAAGCAGCTTTCCTGCTATCACCCCCAAGGAGTTCAGTGTTGTGTGGGATAACATGCTGTGGGGGCTTGGCCAGTATCTTGGAGGTAGGGGAATATAACAGTAGACCACGTTTTAGCCACCCAAACACAACCGAACGTGAGCCGAACTGACCGAACTGTTCGGTTATTTTGCTGTTCGGTGTTCGATTCTGTTCGGTATGTTCGGCCATTTTTCTGTTCGGTGTTTGGTTCTGTTCGGTATGCTCGTGCTCGTGTTCGTGTTCGTGTTCGTGTTCGTGTTCGTGTTCATGTTCGGTAGTCCGAACAGGCCGAGTTTGGGCCAAACACCGAACTTCCGAACCGCATTCGCCCATCCCTACTGGAAAGAAGAGAGATACTAGTGACTAGTCTGTGGTGAGGCTCCAAGGTTTGAATCAGACAGGGAATTGTTCTGCTGAGAAAGATGCAATTCACTAAATTTCTGTCTATGTGGGGAAATTAACTTGAATTGACTAAGGTCAGGGATAGTGTTCACTGTATTCTCTTCATTAACAGCAATGGGGAAACCACAGTGAACATGGGTCCCTGACTAAGGGGGTGAATTTAATTCCAATTAATCCCCTCTCTACACAAA
Organism: Sphenodon punctatus; assembly: GCA_003113815.1. Classification (NCBI taxonomy): domain Eukaryota; kingdom Metazoa; phylum Chordata; class Lepidosauria; order Sphenodontia; family Sphenodontidae; genus Sphenodon; species Sphenodon punctatus. The sequence goes on along the minus strand of QEPC01012577.1, from coordinate 204,846 downwards.
TGCACAAGACCGTAATCTCTTATATTTATCAGAATATATACCCTGCCCTTCCCCAAAGGCTCAGGGAAGTTTACAGAAACAAAAGCACAAAGAGAAAAATAGTAAAAATAAAAAATAATTCAAGAAAATCCCCTAAGGCCCCCAAACCCCACCCAACCTCTATCCTCACCTGCTAAATGTTCTGCCAATAAGAGGGTTCTGTATCCCCTGGTGGCAGTGCTTCACACAGCAGTGTTCCCATCATTAAGTAATGTAATGTCCATCCAGTGTTAACCTTGGGAACTCCTTGCTGCTGAGTTATGCCATGCCACTGGCCTACCGTTGCCCTGGCTCTGCCTATCATTGTGTGTGTGAGTGGGGTCCTTTTGGGGTGATGTGATAAATGTATTTTTGTGTGTGTAGGGTTGCCTCAAGGTTGTTGTTTTAATGTTTTGGTGTGGACTTTGTTTTTTTGTGTTATTTTGTTGGGGATGTGATTTTATTTTTGTGTGGGGGTGCCCTTGCAAAGCATTGCAGTATTTGCATAAGTCAACTCAGTTGCAAAACTTGCAATACTTGCAAGTTGATTGTGCTGTTGTGAGGTCTCTGTTTGCCTGCCTGTGCCATGAGGGAATGTTAGGCAATGTGTGTTGTGGAATTGGAGGTGCACTTTTGCAGCCTGTGGAACTCCATGGCACTGTGTGTTCTGCAGCAGTGTGAGTACGACGTGCGTGCTTCTTGCTTTGGTTGCTTGCTGCTGGGGTCCTGTCCCAGTGGGGGTGGGGTGTCCCAAGGCTAGATGCTTGTGGAATTAATTGGGGGTGCCCTGAGAGTTTTGGCTGCAGCGCATCATGTCTTGTGGAGGTGCAGGTTTCTGGGGGGTGCTTTCAGGTACTGCCTCGGGTGCTTCTTGTTGGGTCACACCCTAGTATGGGTGCCCCCCCAAGGGTAGATCGTGGTTGGGGGTGGGGTGCCATTGTCCCCGTAGGCCAGAACTGACCCATTAACCTGTGGAACTCCACGCCACTGTGTGTCCTGCAGTAGTGTGTGTGCAACGTGCGTGCTGCTTGCTTGACACTTTGGTTGCTTGCTGCCAGGGTCCTGTCCCAGTGGGGGTGGGGTGCCCCAAGGCTAGATGCTTTGGGAATTAATTGGGGGTGCCCTGAGAGTTGTTAAAATAAATTGTCTTTTCTTTTCCAAACCCAACCCACTGGAGCACCTTTTGGTGATTCACTATTGGCAACATCTCGGATGTGACGCACAAGTAGCCAGCTGCCGGGTAAGCAACACCCCTTCACCCCACACCCTTCTCCACCCACACCCACCCACAGCTCTAGCCCCACACCCCTTCACCTCCACCCCAGCCCCACCCCTTCACCCCAACCCCCACAGATCTTTCCTCACACCCACCCACAGCTCTAGTCCCACACCCTTCTACACCCACCCACACCTCTTTCCCCAAACCCATGCGCATCTCTAGCCCCATGCCCTTCTACACCCACCCTCACAGCTCTAGCCCCACCCCCACCTCTAGTCCCTTCTACACCCACCGTCCACAGCTCTAGCCCCACATCCACCCACAGCTCTAGCCCTACAGCCTTCTACAACCCCCAGTAGATAGTTGCCCCCCACACCCCAAGGTAGCTACTCACCTGTAGCTACCACACGCACACCCACATCAACACACCATCCTCTGTTGCCAGTGGTAATCTCTTCTTTTTTACGGCCGATATGAGTGGTCGAGGAATGAAAAGACCTACCAAGAGTGGGAGTGCTGGAAGAGGCCAGCTTCTTCCTAGGCAGCCCAATCAGTCTGGCATGGAGACACCTGAGGTAGGGCCACCTGTGACCCCCACCTCCCGCACACCAGCTTCAAACGCATCCAAGGTTACGGGCTCTGGACGTATCTTGAAGGCTCCAAAGAGGTTCGGATGGGGGGGAGGGTGCTTTCTCATCCCTGGTGCTGCCTATCAGCAAGGAGAAGGTGGCTCCTTCTTCCTCTGCTAGTGCAGGTGATACCGGCCTTCCTGATCCTGCTTCGATGTATGCGAGTCATGCTCTCTCGCACTGACCTGCATGGGTCTGTGAGAATGCTGGCGAAGAAATTGGTCGACAAACTGAATTGGCATTTTGGCACCTTGAAAGCAAGTTGGCCGCATTTCCTAGCCATGCTACTCGACCCATGGGTCAGGAAGAACATGACCTCCTACGTCGAATCCTTCAAACACTTCAGGGTCCAGCTTGTTGATGAGGTGTGACAGTATTATCTGGTGCAGGCGTCCCCACTGCAAGGGGCAAGTACTGTTTCTACAAGGGTTGCAAGTGCAGGCCGATCCACCTGGTGGCATTCTGGGCTGTCGGACTTGGAGGAGGAGGAAACAGATGACGGTGGTGCTGTGGAGCAATAGGATATGGCAGACACATTTGTGTCTCAATATCTTGCCGAGCCCTCCTGCCCTGTTGACACTGACCCCTTGGCTCACTGGTACCAGAAAATGCAGGTATGGCCTCGGCTTGCAAAGGTAGCATTGCAGTACATCTCATGTCCTCCAATGAGTGTATTGTCAGAGTGGGTATTCAGTGTGGCTGGAGACATTGTCAGCCCACATCGTTCCAAGATGGACCCGAAGGCTGTGGAACAGTTGGTTCTTACTCAAGACCAACTTTCCCCTTCTTGGATTCATGGAGGGCAATACCCTTGATGTGGGGCCTGGTGATATCTGATTGTCCAGCCCAGTGGATATCATCTTCTGCTATCTTCACTCCCCTGCACCTGTGTCCATCCTGAGAAGATTCAGGCAATTCCATCAGCCTGCAAATCGATCAGTGGTGGCATTGACGAGCTTGCAGCAGCAGTCCTTGGTTTGCACTTTAACCAAAGCATGGCAGCATTCCCAGTCCGACCACACCACCAGGGAAAAGTAGTACAGAATTAGTACTACTTCCTTCCCATTCACATTTACACATGAAAGATATTATTCGTCTGTCACTTGGGTGTCTGCTGGCTGGGCCTCCGAGGATTGCATTTTTATTCCCTCCTTCAACCCCATTCCACCGGGAAGGACAAGAAGGTAATTTTTTATTTAGAGCTCTTTCAGGTGCTGTTTCAGAGCCTCACTCGGGTTCCTCTGCTTGAACCCCATTATTTTTCTGTGGGGTGCGCGGCATGCACAGTGCATGCTTGCATGCATGGTGTGCGCGCACACACACACACACACACACACACACACACACACACACTCCTTCACCCTCTTATGCTCCTCCCAAGAGTCTGAGGTGGAAACCCCTAGCCTCTCCTAAGCCCTGCTCTCCTCCTCACACTCAGGGGCACCATCCTTCACCCTCTCGTGTTCTTCCAAGGAGGAGGATGCGTTGGTGGTGACTCAGTCACCCTGAGACTCTCAATCCCCACCCTACTTCTCACACACCACCATCCACGTTTCTTGGGATGGGGGCTTGTTGTGCACCCCCCCCACATGAGTCACCCCGGCCCCCATTCCATTATATACACACACTGGAGTGGAAAACCCCATCAGGGTCCTTTCCACCCCATCATTCCCCCGTCTACACACTGGAGTGGAAAGCCCCAACTGGGCCCTTTCCACCCCATCAGCCCCCCATCCACACACTGGAGTGGAAGGCCCCAGCTGGGCCCTTTCCACCCCATCAGTCCCCCATCCCATATGTACATACTTAAAATTTGCCCACCCCCACGAAGAGGTGCAGTGGGCATTGGGAGGGCAGAACATCTTCCTGGAGGTGGGTGCACCCCCCCACACATGAGTCATTCCATCCCCCCATTCCATATACACACACACTGGAGTCAAAAGCCCCAGCAAGGCTCTTTCTGTTTTCCATACTTCTGTGGAGTGGAGCACCCCAGCAGGACCCTTTCCACCCCATCAGCCACCATTTCATATGCACACACTTAAACTTTGCCCACCCCCACCCCCAGAGAGAGGTGCAGTGGGCACTGGGAGGGCGTAACGTCTTCCTGGGAGTGGGGGCGCCCCCCCACACATGAGTCACCCCATCCCCCCATCCCATAGACACACACACTGGAGTGGAAAGCCCCAGCAGGGCTCTTTCCATTTTTCACACCTCTGTGGAGTGGAGCACCCCAGCAGGGCCCTTTCCACCCCGGCAGCCCCCCTCCCATATGCAAAATGTTGCCTGCCCCCACCCTCAGGAAGAGGTGCAGTGGACATTGGGAGGGCGGAACCTCTTCTTGGGGGTGGGGGCGGCCCCCCCACAAGAAACCCCAGCCTCGCAGTGGAATTCCAAGCTGGGCAGAAGAGAGAGCTGCAGCAGACAATGGAGACAACGGCGCAGAGAGCGCACAACGGAGTCCCCTTTCCCCTGTTCCCCACTGAAACCCATCTTCACTTTTCTCTTCTCGTGCACCCACAAAAAACTTTCCCCTCCTATTTCTCCTCTGTTCTGTCCTTCTCTTCCCTTTAATCTCTTCTGATTCAGCTTGTCACAGGACTGGGAGTTAACTCAGTCCTCCTAATTCTCCAGGTCTGAAGGAAGGCTTGTGTCCAAGGGCCTACATCTTCATAAAACTACTGGTGGCCAAGGAGGGCATGAAAATCGAGGATTCAGAGGTTCAGGATAAAGGTAGGCGATGGCAACGTGATCTATTTTGGGGGTCTGGTTGGGGGAAAAACACTACTGCAATGTAAACTCTGAACTACACTTGCTGGGATGCTGGTTTCAGCCCTTCCTCAGGGGAGATGGAGAGCCTCCACTGTCTGTCCCCATGGGTCTATGGTCAAAGAGGGTTTATTTGTGGGGATTGAATTGGGATTGTTGTGTTCGTTGTGTGGGCAATGGCATTGGAACTATTGGCATTGTCAATTGAATATGTGGTTGTCAACTAGGATGGTATATTTGGGATTTATTGACCTCTCTCGGTGCAGTTCTAGTAGCAAACTAAATTGCGTACTTGACTGACATCACGTACCACTGTGCGAGTGTCCTCCACTGGCAGTTGCTGTGATGATACTGTGAGATCTGACTTCTGAGTGCTTTGGAAAAAAATCCCTATTTTTAAAAGAAAAATAGTAGTAGTGGGCACTGCTGTTGTGGATACGGGGGCTGTAGGGGCTACTGGGCACAAAGTGTAGTCTGGTGGTTAGCAGTAGTTAAGGAAACAAGTGAATCTGTTCTTTACATGTTGTCTTTATTACAGGTAATTATGGGGTTGTTTTTTTTACTTCTTTCTTCCATTGATTTCAATGGGAAAACTTCCCCATTGATTTCAATGGGGAAAAAATGGTAACGGTATACCGATTTTAATCTGATAATTCGATAATCCGATATCCGGCAAAACTGGTATCTGGTATTTTCAACCAAGTCCCACCCCTACCTGGCAGGCAAAATTGAGGTTCCTAATCAGCGACTGCAGCTGCTTTACTGTCACTTTTGATTCATGAAGGTATATGTTGATGCCCTCTTTAAGCTTAATATTTTTTTCCTCTGGGAGTCTTGACTTGACTTTAGCAGTGTCTATCTCAATCCCTAGAAATGCCAAAGAAGTGGTTGGACCTTCCGTTTTTTCTGGGGCTAAAGGGACTCCCAACATCCTTACAGTCTCTTGAAACAACTGAAGCAAGTACGCACATTCACCAGTACCACCCTACCTGACAAACAAATAGTCATTCATATAGCAGATGGGACATTTTAAATATGGTAGATGCAATGTATGCAAATTGTGCATCCCTATAAAGGTTTTTGTCCATCCCACCACAGGACAGAAGTTCACACTCAAGCATTTTTCCACTTGTTGTTCAGCCTTTGTGATTTATTTAATACAGTGCCCCTGAAATTTGATTTACGTAGGCTGCACTTCAAGACCACTTGAAGTAAGGATTGGGGAACACTGTAGTAATATTAGGAGACGTGTGGAAAAAGAACCATTGGTTTCCCACTTTTGGCAGAGGAATCACAAATCAGATAACCTCAGATTTATGTGCACTGAGGTGTTTTTATCCGGAAGACAGAGCATGAAAACCTTATTACAGAGGGAGGTATTTTGGATACATAGCCTGGGTACACTTAAACCAAATGGTTTAAATTATGACAACAAATGGTCAGTTTTTTGGAGATGAGTGATTAATCATCGTGGCCTTGTACTCTTTTCTCCATACCACAGTACGTAAACAAGGTGTTCACATTGGTTCTCTGTGTATTTCACAGGAGAGCAATGTTTGTTTTAAGGGTTTAATTTGGTTTCATTGAATTATGCTATAATGTTCATAATATAATATGGGAGGATGAAGTCTTACCATGCATTGTCATGTAAGCCATTTAATATGTATGCATTAATATGTACATGTTCATGTAACACCCTGAGGATGGTTGTATGTTTGGGAAGTATCATAGGTTGTTATGTTTGGAATATGGTTTAGAATTAACTAATCTTGCCTACAATATTGACCCATTTGAATGTGGTTTCTATCCACTGAGATGGCAATGCCTTTTCACCCAGAGTCAGGAGAGATTGCTTGAAGCCTCTATCCGATCCTTGTGTCAGCTGATTATTTTCACCTTAATTGATACTGTAATGCTCTTCCATCTGGAGTCTGAGGAGAGTGGCTGAAGTGTCTACTCAGCCCTTTGTCAGCTGATCATCTTCTTCATTAACTGAGACTGGAATATCTCTTACCAAGAGCCTGAAGAGATTGGCTGAAGAGCCCACTCAAGTCTTGTGCCAGCTGCTCATACTCTACTTGAAAGGAATGTGTGAACAGGTTGCGGTTTGGATTGGGCTGTTTGGGTCTGTTTGTGTGTTCGGTTTGGGCGTTCGGGTTGTTTGCCGAGTTCGGGTTCAGCCGTTCGGTTGGGTCTTGTTCAGTTCAGCTCGGGCGTTTGGAAAAAGTATCACAAGAGCACATGATCATTCCGGAAACTGGAAATTTGAGTGCGTGGGAAGCTGTGTGGCGAGAGAGTGTGTTTGGCTGGGTGGCTGTTCGGTTTGTGCATTTTGGCTGTTTGTGTTTGGTTTGGCTGTGTTGTTTGGCTGGTTGGTGAGTGTTGGTGTGTGGTGGGTGACTGACTGTGTGCTTTGGTTGCGTGTTTTGGCTGCGTGTTTTAAAAAAAAAAAGAAGAAGAAGGCTGTTGTGTTGATGTCATGGTTGGGGGCCAACGTGGTGCTCTCAGAAGAGGTCGCTGACCCTGGACCTTTGCAGGTGGTGGCTGGCTCCACAGATGAGGAGCAAGCAGTGGGCACAGGAGGTGCTTCCAGGTTTGTAAACTTTTTTTTTACTTTGAGGACAAGAAAGTTTCTATTCATTAGTGTGAGCTCACTGGCATGTGGGTGGGTGGTGGGCATCAGTCAGGCACAAACATTGGCATCAGCGGGTAGCAGTGGATGCCTGCAACAGAGAGAGAGGGACTGTATTGTGGGGGGCTCTTCCAGCAGTCAGATATGAGTACGAGCAGCACACCCACCCAAATGTGTGCCAGGCTAGCAAGGGTCTCCACTCTCCAGTTGCCATCCTATTCTCTACACCCCCCCAAATAAGGGCAGGATATGCACGTGCCAGCCAGGGCCTTTCTAGTTGCAATCCCTAGCATCCCCTAGCACCCCAAGGAAGGCAGGATTTGAACGTGCCAGCCAGGGCCTTTCTAGTTGCAATCCCTAGCATCCCCTAGCACCCCAAGGAAGGCAGGATTTGCACTGCCAGCAAGGGTACTTCATGTTGCCATCACTACTAGCACTCCAAGGAGGGCAGGATTTGCACTTGCCAGCCAGGGCCTTTCTAGCTGCAATCCCTAGCATCCCCTAACACCCCAAGGAGGGCAGGATTTGCATGTGCCAGCAAGGGTACTTCAAGTTGCCATCGCTACTAGCACCCAAAGAAGGGCAGGATTTGCACGTGCCTGCCAGGGTCTCTCCATTTGCCATCCCATTCCCTAGCATCCCCTAGCACCCCAAGGAGGGCAGAATTTTCACGTGCCAGCCAGGGTCACATCTCCCGTTGCCATCCCTAGCACCCCAAGGAGGGAGGACTAGAGGCCTCATCATAAATGCATGATATTAATTTGATATTCTTAATGTGTTCCCACTTCAGAGAGGAATCGGATGCCGGCCCCAGCTCTGGTGTCAGGCCAAGGAGGACCCCTAGGTGGAGGTCACCAGTGACATCCCTAGACATTCAATGGAGAAGGTTGGATGTCTGAAGGTTTTATGAGATGGGCGACAGAATCGCCATATGCAAGGTAAGGCACGGGGACTGGAACAACAGGGAATGGATTTCCCTATGACCTGTTAGGAATGGAAGTCCCCTGCAGAAAGAGATTGGCCACCCAGTCCACCCACTTGTGGAGACAGAATGCAGGCAGGGCTTGACAGACCATTGGTCGGACACAGTATGGCACTTCTTATGTTCCTATCTTTTTATGATCTTTAGACCTGCAGCAAAAAAATCAGGAGGCAGAGAGAGAGCCCACATCGGGGCTCATTACCCATATTGAAAAGCTCCACAGCCTGATGGTGAGGCGGCAGGAGGACTTTGGTGTAGCCTTGGAGCCTCAGTCTCCACGCCAGAAGAAGGGGAGAAAGGAAACCTGGAAGCACTGGAATGTAAGTCCTTCCCCCTCCTCCAGCTCCGATGTGGAGTCCCCCAGGCCCCGGGAGTCTGCTGCAGCCAAGGCCTTTCGGGACGAAGTTGAGAGGCCTGGCCGCCAAATTATGAAGAGCATACTCTGCCTGGAGAACTGCCTAATGGAACAGTTCCAGACACTCGAGGTGGAGAAAAAGAAGGTGGAGGCGTACTCCCAGTACGTCTCTGCCAAGATGGTACACCTGGAACTGTACCACCAGGCGGTCTCCACATGGCATTGGGAAGTGGAAGGGGACATGGAGTTTGCCATCTCCCATGACTACGAGATTGAAGAGGACCGGGTGGCCGCCCCTCAGTCCTGTGCTGCGCCCCAACGCCTTCTGTCTTTCCCCCAAGTCCCGGGGGACAGGCCCAGAGACTAATAGTTTCCTTTATAAGTTTCCTTTAAATGTTTGGTTTTGGTTTCATAATGTTGTTGTTGTTTTGTTGTTGTTGTTGTTGTTTAAATAGTTTTAATAAAAGTTGTTATATTTGTTGTTACGAGCTTCGTTTGACCTGTCCAATCTTTTATCCCTATGTGCTGAAGTTCTGGAAGGCAGGTGGCAGAATCTCATACAGCTTGTCGATCCCTACCAGCAGCATCTGGCTGGCTCCACACGTAGCGTAGTTAAGGTATTAACCCAAAGATGTGCCAGGCAGAAGCAGGGTCTCAGCTTGCAGACAGCCCCCCAGGAGGGGCAGGGATTCTGTCTGTGTGTGTGTGTGCCAGAGAGAAAGAGAGACAGGCTCCTTGGCAGCGGGCAGCAGGCGGCAGGAGCTGGTGGTTGGAAAGCCTTGTATTTCCAGCAGCTTCAGCAGGTATCTGCGGGTGGGTGCGGAGGAGTAGGATGTTGGGGGTGGGGGGGCAGGCTGGCGTGTGGGTACTAGGCTTCTGGATGCAGTGGAATGAAATGCAGCCCCCAGTGACTGGAATGATGGTCCCAGAATCTTGTTGATGGTTCCTGGGATGGGTGGGCATGACTGATTCAGGTACAATGGAATGACAGCCTATGTGAGGTTAATGATAATTATGTTCCTAGAATTAGTGCATGGTTGGGCACACTTCTTCATTCAATCATGCGATAGGTGGTAGCAGCAGGTACAGGAATGACACAGGCAGGCAGGCAGGCACAGGATCCCATACAGCTTGTCGATCCCTACCAGAAGCACCTGGCACCACATGCAGTGTAGGTAAGGTACATTGACCCTAAGATGTGCCAGCAGCAGAGTCTTAACTTGCAGACAGCCCCCCAGGAAGGGTAGGACTTGTGTCTGTGTGGGTGTGCCAGAGAGAAAGAGAGACAGGCTCCTTGGCAGCGGGCGATGGGTGCTGGTGGTTAGACAGTGGATTGCTGGTTGCCAGGGTACAGAAACCTTTGCACAGACAGCATTTTTATTTAATTTAATTTATTTATTTGTTTATATTTATTGGCCACCCCCTCATGCCTATGGCATCCCGGGGCAGCTTACAACAAATAAAACAATACTAAAATACACAAAATATCATCAGTTATAAACAATTAAAACTACCCACACCCACCCCATCCCCCAAATCCCCCTGTCCCTACCTGACCCTACCCTCCCACCCCTCCTCCAAAGGCCTGGGCAAACAGCCAGGTCTTACAGGCTCAGTGAAAAGCCATCAGACCCGAGGCCAGGCGAACTTCCTCTGGGAGGGAGTTCCAAAGCTGCGGCCCAGCCACCGAGAATGCCCTCTCCATTGTGGTCCCCCGTTTAACATGGGGGACCTCCAGGAAGGTGCCTCCAGCAGACTGCAGGAGCTGCCCTGGGGCATGGAAGGCGAGGCAGTCCCCAAGGTATGAGGCCTGGGGGGGGGGGCCTTTGGCAGCAGCAGGTTGCCAGGGTTCAGAACCCTTTGCACAGGCAGCATATAGGCCGGGGGGTGGGGGCCTTTGGCAGCAGAAAACATGGGTTGCTGGAGCAGGCAGGCAGCATGGCATGAGTGGCATTCAGGCATGATTTGAGCTTGGCAACCTGGGCAGGCAGGCAGGCAGGCAGGCAGGCAGTCATGGAAGTTTGGCATGAGAAGCAGGTGGGCTGAGGCAAGCCTTGAGCTGGCAATGGTAACCTGGGTGGGCAGGCAGGCAGGCAGTCATGGCAGCATGGCATCAGAGTCAGGAAGGCAGGCAGGTGGGCTGAGGCAAGCTTTGAGGTGGCAATGGCAACCTGGGTGGGCAGACAGGCAGTATGGCATGAGTGGCAATCAGGCAGGTTTTGAGCATGGCAACCTGGGTGGGAAGACAGACTACATGGCATGATTGGGAGCAGCAGAAGCCATCAAGTTTCCTGGATACAGACACCTTGGCTGGTACAGACAGCATATAGGCCTGGGGGCCATTGGCACTAGCAGCAGCAGACAGTGGGTTGTCAGGGTTCAGAACCCTTGGGACAGACAGCATATAAGCCTGGCCTGGGGGCCATTGGCACCAGCAGACGTTGGTTGCCAGGGTACAGAACCCTTTGCACAGAAGGCATATAGGCCTGGCCTGGGGGCCATTGGCACCAGAAGACAGTGGGTTGCCAGGGTAAAGACCCCTTGGCACAGACAGCATATAGACCTGGGGACCATTGGCACTAGCAGCAGCAGACATTGGTTGCTAGGGTACAGAACCCTTGGCACAGATGGCACATAGGCCTGGCCTGGGGGCCATTGGCACCAGCAGATGGTGGGTTGCCAGGGTACAGAACCCTTGGCACAGACAGCATATAGACCTGGGGGCCATTGGCACTAGCAGCAGCAGACATTGGTTTCCAGGACAGGCAGTCAGGTGGTGTGGCATGAGCGACAGTCAGGCAAACTGAGGCAGGGTTCAAGCTTTGCAACCTGGGTGGGCGGGCAGACAGGAAGCATGTCATGGGAGGCAGTAGGGCAGGCAGGTTGAGACATTGGCAGCAGGACACTCAGATAAGCTAGCAAAGACTGTGCAGTGCACGAGAGGGAGAGCCAGTCAGCATCACAAAGGTGGGTCGAGATCGTGTAGCCATAGGTCGGCTGGCAGGCTTACAGTTTGTTTTCCAATGCCACCCTGCATCATGAGGTCAGTAAGATAAGGTGGCTGAGACCATCTAGTTTGAGAGAGAGCTAGAGAGAGAGAGAAGGGGGGGTGGAGAGGCAGGACGGGTGCCAGGTATTGGGAGGGAGGGATATCACCTCAGCAGCATAGGAGCAATAGCCCTAGGCCAGATTTAGGAGGAGGAGGACGAGCCCTGTCCCAACTGCCCCTGGCATGAGATGGCGTGTGTCACTGCACCATCACTCCTTGTCCAGGGCCAGCTCGGGGAATCCCAGCAGCGGAAGGTTCACCTTTAGGAACAACAACTGCTCCACCCACTTGGCCCCCAGTTTCAGGCGGTGCGGGAAGCAAATGTCCCCTGCCACAGAGAAGACCCACTCGCTGGGGACACTGGTTGGTGGGCAGGACAATAATCCCCTGGCCACTTTGGACAGGGCTGGCCACATGTCAGTCTTGCCAGCCCAGGAGGCCAAGGTATCACTTCTGGGATCGCTGCATGGCTCCTCGTCCAGGTAGGTCTTGACTGCTGCTGAGGCACCATTGTACTCCTTCTCGTAGTTGTCCCTGGGCACCACCTCCCCCACTGCCCTCAGCCATGCTGTCTGCCCTTTTGTGCTGGGCCCCATGCCCCCCAGAGTAAGCTGCACAGAGGAGGAGCTGCTGGCAGTAGAGGTGCTGCTGTTGATCCTGCTGCTGCTGCTGCTTCTACCGCTAGGCCTGTAGGCAGGGATAGACCCCGCTGACTGAAAGGGGAGACTTCTCCCACTCCCACCATCCCCAGGAGCGTCCTGTTGCTGCTGCTGCTGCACACTCTCAAGAGCCCGCTCTGCCTTCTGAACCCTCCCCACAAGATCATCCTTCCAGAGACCATAGAGGGATGACTTGCGTGCCACACTGCCCTTGACCCTGGGGTCCAGCATTGTTCCCAAAACATATTCTCCCCACAGCAGGAGCTCGTCAAACTTCGCCTTCAGGCCTGTCTTGAGCTTCTGCGCCAGCCTAACCACCACAGTTCCCAGCTTCTTGCCCCGAGGGCTGCAATTCTGCCCCTGCAGAATCTCCTCAAGACTCTGGTGGAGACTCTGGACCAAAGGGGTCACCTGGCTGATTGTGGCCATGGAGGAGCTGATGGTCTCCGTCACTTCCAGGAATGGTTGCAGAACGAAGAACGTCTGGCAGAGGATCTTCCATTCTGCCTCATTGAAGCCTGGAGGTGCCCCGCTGTCTATGTTCAATTGCACCTGATGCAAGGTGACTTTCTGCTACACAAGACACTCAAGCATCAGGAAGGTGGAATTCCACCTGGTGGAGACATCCTGCACCAGCTGGTGCACTGGGCAGCCTTGGTCTGCCTGCTTGGTCTTGAGGAGTTCGCTGCCCTTCACGCTGCGATTAAAGAACCCATCCAGCTCCTTCCCCCACTGTATCAGGGATCTAAGGGTGCCTTCCCCAATCCCCTTATCCTGCAAGCCCAGAACATCCCTGACCACCAGGTGGAGGGTGTGTGCGGCGCAAGGGATACTTGTGAAGCCCCCATTGCGGACTGCCTTGAGTATATTGGCCACATTATTGGTCACCACACACCCTGGGGTGAATGGTGCACATGTCGTGACCCACTCCCCCACCACAGCATTCAGAGATACCTCTATGTAACTGGCAGTGTGGGGGCAGTACATGATTTCCGTCTGAAGCAAGGCCCACTTATACCCTGCTTCAGGACCCCTCATGCCACTGTCAAATGCCAACTCTGGGTCTTGCCACCAGTGCGCCGTCACTGCCAGGTACGCGTGCTGGGCATTCCGGCTGGACCACAGGTCAGTGGTGAAATGGACAGTGGCACCCCCAGCCCCTGCCAGCTGCTCCTTTACCCTCTCCTTCAAAGCCCCGTACAGGACTGGCACCACCGTATGACTCAGGGTGGTGCGGGATGGCAGCTTAAACTCTGGGGCCAGGAACCCCATCAGCCACTTAAACCCGGTGTCCCCGACAATGGAGAAGGGCTGGCCATTGACAGCGATCATCTCACCCAACAGGCGCTTGGCTTTCTCTTGAAAGCCACGCCATCCTCCAGCTGCCGATTGGCAGCTGCCCCCATCCCAGCTCCTCCATTATAGGCTGACACTGCTTGCGAGGCTGCTGCTCCTGCTGCTCCCCCCTAGCAGCGATACTGCTCCTGCTGCTAGGCGCAGTCGCTAGAGCAGGACAGTTGCCCAATGAAGGAGGCGGATGACTAGCTGCTTGGGTCAGGAGCCCACTATGATTCACTGACCCTGCCTCCCTCCTTAGCATTGCAGCACTGTGGCACAATTTCAGGTGCCTCGACATGGCAGTTGTCCCCAGGTTGGTGAGTACCTGCCCATGCTTCACCACCTTATTGCACAAAATGCACTGCACCTCCCGCTGATGACCTGCCTTAAAATGCTCCCAGAGCCATGATTTTTTATCCCCTCCTGCCTTCTGGCCCGCACTGTGTGACGTACTCCTGGGAGGGACAGGACATGGTGGCATTGGTGACACAGCTCATTGAGGGACAGTCATCACCTCAGCAGCACCAGATACAGAGATCTCCTCCACAGAAATCTCTGCATTGCTGTCCCCATTCCCAAACAGAGTGACAGAGGCTGCTGGACTCCCCATGCTGCTCCCACTCTGAGCAGCACTCTTCCCCTGCCCCCTATAGCTGCTGTTGCTGCTGCTGCTGCTGCTGCTATGCTCCCTTCTTCCATTGCCCAGGGATCGGGCCCTGCCTCTAGCAGCTGGGGTGAGATCCATCAGCCCTCGACTGTTTTGGGGGATTGCCTCTATAATTATGGGGGAGTCGGGGGACAATGGTGACCCCTGAGGAGCTTCAGGCACTGAGTCGCCTGCACCTGCAGTTGCAGATGAGACAGCCTCAGCCGCCTGCAATGCAGACATTGCAGTGCCCTGCGTGGCAGTGGAGGACGCTGCCAGGAGGCGATACCTAACCCCCTGGCCCCTAGTGCCACTGGGGGCACTAGTGCTATTAGTGCTGGGAAACCCAGAAGTTCCCCGGAAGGCCTAGTGAAGCACTGAAGCCACTAGCGCTCAAACTGGACCCGTGCCATGCTGCTGCTATCGCCGCCGCCCGGAGGGCAAGTAAGGTGATCTGGGGGGTGGGTAGGGCAATCTCTGGGGTGGGGTGTGTCAAACCACCCCCCACCCCAGGGATTGCCTAGTACCTGCTTTTGCGGGCTCCGGGTTGCTGCTGCCAGTGCCTGGAGCCCACACTAGCAGCCAGACTTTGGGTTAAAATAATAATAAAAAAACCAAGCTGGGCAGGGTGGGTGGGGGATGTCCCCCCTTCCACCCACGCAGCCTGGATGGGGGAAGGAAAGTGGGGGGTTTTGGTTTTTTTTTTAACATTGCGGCCATTCATTTCAATGGCCACAATGTAAAAAAATCCGACACGGGGAACTGGTACCGGTACCCCAGATTACCGGGTTAATCCAAAACTGCCAATACAGCAAAATACCGGCAGTTTTGGATATCGGGGGCACAGAAATTCCTACCCCTACTACATACACACTCTAAAACTGAATCACTGATCTCTATAAACTATAACTAAGCTAACTTAACTGTAATAACTAATAACTAACTCCTACCTAACTACTATAATCTCTCTCTCTCTCTCTCTCTCTCTCTCTCTCTCTCTATATATATATATATATATATATATATATATATATACAATATTACACAGGGTTGGGAGGGAACACAGACAGCTCACAACAACACAGGGAGGGGTACAAAAACTGAAATAAAACCTAAATAAATCTAATCCTACCCTAATAAATAAAAAAACAGGGGAAGGGAATGAGGGATGGAATATGGAGGGAGAGGGAAAGGAATGGATTCAACGGAGGATGGGAGAGATAGAACACAGGGATGGGTAAAAAATAAAAATAACAGCTAAATCTATCTAATATAATCTAAATAAATGATAATATGGAGGTAAATGGGTTGGATGGGTGAAACAGGAGGAGGATGGCAATGGATTAGGGAGCTGGGAACTTCTGGGAGAGGGAGCCTTCTGAAACGCCTGCTGTTCAGGAACAGTGACTAGTTCAGAAGGTGTTGGCACGGGGGAGGGCAATGAGTTTTGTTACTTGCTGTGCCCACCTCATCGTAACCCCCATTGGCTCCGTGCAGCCTAGCTCATGGCCAATCGCAGACTGCGAAGCCAGTGGTCTGAGGAGAAAAGTGATGGTGATTGGGCAGGCTGGCTGCTATTCCAAGCCTCTCCACCCTTGGTGCCTGGAAGTCTGCTCCTCAGCTGACTCCCTCTCCCTGTCACGTTTTGCCTTCCAGTCACACATTTTTGCCACCCAAACTCATCCAAACGTGATCCGAACTGACCAAACTGTTCAGTCGTTTCGGAGTTCAGAATCGAGCTCAGTTCGATCAGTTCGGGTTCGGGTTCGGGTTTAGTCATCTGAACAGACCGAGTTCGGGCCGAACTTCTGAACTGCGTTCACACATCCCTACTACTTGATGTCAAAGACCTTATAGGTTAGGACTGGGAAATAGAGAGCACAAGGATCAAGGATCTATATAAGCCTGTGAGGAAGCATCAGAGTGTGTTAAAAAACTTATCCTTGTAATGTGCATTGAATGCCCTTATTTATGAGCTGGTGCATGGATGCATTTTAATTCAATGTAGGTATGAGGAGTAACTCAAGAGGGTGGAGAGTATGGGGAAAGGATTTTAGTCTGTAATCTTGTTTGTTTGGCATGTATTGTTGTATTCATGTGTTATTGTATTTCAGTATTTGCCATTGTGGGGTCCTAAGTTTGCTGTATAACCAGAGGGAGGCTATTCATGAGGCATTGCTGCCAAAGCTAAGAGACCCATAATCTTTCAAGCCTCGAGTGAGGTAAGATTATAAACTGCTTGGGAGGGATCTCTAGAACACAGTTGTGTCAGAAGGGCCATCATAGGTCCTCCATTTCCTGTTCTGGCTTGGGCTACATGAGATAGGCTTCTTTGTAATTGATCATAGAAAAAACATTCATTAATACAGGCATTGGGACTTAATTATTTATTGAAAAGGAAGAGTTCATGGCTTTACAAACCCTTTGTTGGGGTATGTGTATAATTGGAACTATAAGGGGTGTTAAGGCTTTGTTTGAGCAATTCCCAGATAACAACATGTAGGGGAACATTGTGGGTTTTTGAGATAAATTTTTAGTTATTATATATGGGTTACACAGAATCAAGAACACATTATACAGTGTCAGTATTGATATTGGGTGTGTTTACACTTGTTTCATGTTTTTATTTGACTGATGATAGATATTAATGTATATTCTTGTTATTTTTTTAGGTTTCATTTCCCTCTGGTGACATTAGTTGATATATCCTTATATTATCCCATTGAGAAAGGGGCTGTGCCCCGAAACGCATTTGGGTTTTTTATAGATAGTTTATGGTTTTTTATATATAGTTTATTACATGGTTATTGATTGAATGTGTATAGGCCTTTTGGGGCCATTTCTTTCATTATTCCCATTTAAGAATATTCAATAAATTGTATATTTCCTTCTTCCCCTCCTTTCTTTTTTATCTCGGGCCCTTCACCCTCAGAGACAGTCCCATGGTTGTCATGGTGTCCATGGACTCATGCTCTGCTCCCCCTAAACTGGCATTGGCGTGGATATTGAAATCTCACAGGAACAAAGTCTTCGGGGATTGCAAGACCACCTCTGATACCAATTCCGCTAGAGCATGTAGGGATGCTGCAGTACAGGTAGGTGCGTGGTATACCAGCAACAGCCCCAATCTGTCTCCTGCCAAATCGAACACAAGGTGGACCCCCTCCATGCCCACGATGGTCTGCACAGGATACCGTCTCACAGACCAAGTGTCCTTAAAAACAACAACTACACTTCCTCCCTGCCCCTCTGATCTAGACTGATGCTGCACAGAGTACCCGACTGGAACAATGTCAGCCAATATTGGTGCTGACTCATTGTCTAGCCAGGTCTCTGTGATGCATACGAGGTTGGCTGATTGATCCAGGATCACTTCCCAGATCATTGTTGATTTATTCCCAAATGACCTGGCATTCATCAGCAACAGTTCTAGAACAGGGGTCCCTCCGATTTTGATCCCTGTGTCACCTCCCTGGGGGCCTATGTGGGGAGCAGGAACCAAATATCTGCTTCTCCTCGCAGTTGATCTTTGCCTCCCAGCGAGACCATAATTGTCTCAAACCATCATGACCCCAATGGCTGTGGACACTCCCCCGACCCCCTGGTGGATGTCCCGCTGGACCCATGGGGAAGCACCCTACCCCACCCCAACCCACCCTCTCTCACAGGGCAACCAGACCCCCCCCACACATTGGATCAGACCCCCCTGTATCCAATATTCCCCAACCCATTCCCTTCCCCTCCCCCAAACATGCAGGGGGCGCCTATTGCCCTCCATCCTCCCCTCCCCAATATATACTCCAGCCAACTATTTTACAAGCCCATGCCCCGCCTCCCCTGGTCCTCACCTAAGAGCTGCACCCAACGGGCCTTTGGCATGGCCCTTAGGTGCGCAGCCTGTGGCGTACGGCCTGCGGCGCACGTCCTGCGGCACATGGCCTGCAGCGATGCCGGGCCTCTGCCTCTTAACCCTCCACCCACAGGAAGTCACCTAGGGAAGGGGAGGAGCCTCCTACCTTGCCCCCACCCCTCCTTCAATGGAGGGGGGATGACAGTTGTCCTGGGGGGCTCACTCCCTCTCCCACAGGAGTGAGCCTACCTGGCTCCGAGGCCCCAGTGATGGAATGGGGGTCTGGTTTGTCTCGGAAGCGGTGGCATCAGCAGTCTTTAGGCTCCCTGCCTGGCAGGGAATAGAGGCAATGGCAGTGCCCTGTGGTGACGCCAGGCTGCCCTGCCTCTTAACCCATACCCATCAGGAGATGGGCCGTTGTATTCTGTACCAGCTGCAGCCTCCGTACCGTCACCTTGGGTAGCCCCATGTAGAGTGTATTACAGTAATCAAGTCTTGAGGTGATGAAGGCGTTGATGATGGTGGCAAGGTTGCAGTCTGTGACATAAGACTGTAACCATCACACCAAATGTAATTTGGCAAATGCACTCCTCGCCACAGCTGCCACCTGGGCATCTAGGTGGAGCTGTGAATCGAGGAGCACCCCCAGACTATGAACTTAAGGAACCAAGACGAGGTGCACTCCATCAACTATGGGGGTCTCCACTCCCTCGGTCCTCCCCACCAGCATCTCCTCCATCTTGTCGGGATTCAACTTCAGGCAGCTCACCCTCATCCAGTCCCCCACCCTGCCCTTTCCCACAGGGAACCAACTTCCCTGGATCTGGCTCAAGTATTTATTATTTGTACTTTTACCCCACCATCTCTCACCCAACAGTGACTGAAGGCAGCTCTCATAATATTAAAACATTAAAATACATAAATAGAATAATACAAATATAAGTATAAAAATAATCCAACTAATTATGCATGAAAAATATATAAATGCCCACCCTAACCCATTGAACCCTCCCTCCCCCCTGCCCTGCCAAATACATGATGGAAGAGCCAGGTGTCACGCTGACAGTGAAAGGTGAGAAGAATCACACTGAGGCAGATCTCTGCTGGGAGAGCATTCTGCAGTGACAATGTGGCTGCCGAGAACACCCACCTGTCCGTGCAGACCCGCCTATACTGTGGGACCTCCAGGAGGGCGGTCCTGCATGATCACATCTGTTTAGTCCCAAAGTCAATATCTCTCTGGGTTTAGACCATTAAAAAAAAAAATTATGTGTGTACTATTTTGCCCAGTACTTAGTGCTACACCTATAGTTTTATTTATGCCCTGATAAGGCATGTACTGTATGACCCTGAATTATGGAATTTGATTGCCCATGGGATATTCAGTTCAAAACCTAACAAATAAGAAATATTCTCATAAATAGATATTGAGCACCTCAAGGTATCATATAATAGGACGAAAATGAACTCTAACACATGCATTATTGAACAGCTCGTGTCAGCTTTAAATAAGACACTCATCATTGTATTATATTTCATTCTTTTATTTTATTATTAGACTGGTAATACTTTTTGCTAAATGTCCACTGTTACAGGTTACAACAATGACATTTATGCAGGGTTTCATTACTGCCATATGGACATCTCATAAATAAATTTGGCTGTTTTCACTAGGATGATACACAACGTTGAAAGCCATTGTTGAAAGAAGTATAGTAAAATGACTGGAGGTGATGGCTCTTATAGCTTCCTGTCTCCTTGTTTAACCATTCATCATACTTGTCCCCACCAAACATTGTTTCTTTCACTTGTCAGGAAGTTTCCCACTTGCAGAGATTTTAATGAAGAGACCTGTGTCTGCTAGACTTTAGCAGCAGCTGAAAAGGATTTGGCAAGGAGCTCAACAGGGATGTTTTGGCATTTTCAGACTTTAATAATCCTTTTAACAATTAAGAGCCAAATTAAACCCCCTAGGGAAAATTGGTGTAATACCATTGATAAAAAGCTGCACGCCAAACTAATTATGGAGCAACAATAATGGTTCCCTGACCCTGAAAGCTGATTTATGAAGATGTACCCCACTTGGAGTCCAATAGACTTCAGTGGAGGTCAACATGGGCACATACAACTGCTCACATCAATCAGTCTGTAGGACTGATCCTCAAAACACATGCATATAGTGAACTTGAAGCAAATCAGCCTCTGAGGCTACTCATGTCCAGAATGTGCTTTTCTTCTTATGTTTTCAAGTAGTGTTGTGTTTTATTGTTGTTTTTATTTTTATGTTGTACGCTGCCCCGAGATGCCATGGGCATGAGGGAGTGGCTAATAAATGTAAATAAATACAATAAATAAATAAAATAAATAATCTCCATGGACTGCTCATTGGGTTCCCTGTTAAGCTCCATAGTGATGTTTTATTAAGAACATTAACAGTGGGGTTTCTGCCTTGAAGTCTTGAAGTGCATTGGTAAATTAAAGCATATTGGAAGACGTGGGGGGAAAGAGAACACAGAAATTTTAGTAGTATCAACATTGGGCATAATATATTAAAATTTTATTGTCACTTTTTATTATTATTTATATAGCACAAGCAATGTGCCTGCTCCTGAACAACTCTACAATCATAGAGACATGTCCCTGTCCCTATGGTAGGGCTGAACAAAAAACAAAATGTTTCTCACAAGACAACTGACAATTACAAGAACCAGGGCCACGATCTCATAAGATCTTGGTCCTTGAGAGAGTTCTTGGGTGAGAAAATAAAATCATTAAAAAAATAATTGTGCACGCACAAATGGCCACTACCCTTAACCAAAATGATGAGAATAGGAGAATGGTCCGGTGGCCATTTTGTGCATGAACAGTGATTTTTAATAAAAAATTTAAAAAAATTGTAATTAAAATGGCTGTCTGGTCATTCTGAGCATGTGCACCCTTTTCCAAAATGGTGGCAATGCTTCTGAGGGTCGCGCATGTGCAGTACATTTTGCGCATGTGCAGTGATTTATTTTTTTTAAAAAAATTCTTCATTATTTTAAATGAAAAAATAAATAAAACAAACAAATTTTTTTTTTGCAACACCCCCCTCCGAAAACGGATGGGTTTTTAACCCATAAAACAAAAGTAAAATGAAAGCCAAAGAGGTAAGTGCTGCACACCCCTACCAAGAAACAGAAGTCCATTGGTGTGCTTTTGTGCATATAACAGCTGCATGCAAACAGGACCGGCCTCAGGCATGTGCCTCACATGCAGCTGTACATGTCCCCAGAGCCAGATGGGGCTCCGCACTTGCCTGGCTGGGAGGCAGGCTGTAGCCAGCTTCTCCCTCAATATGTTCTTCTGCTTCCCCTCCCTGGCTCCGGTTCCCATCCCTCACCTGCCTCTGCCTGCTAGTAGTGCAGCAGAAACAGCAGCAGGACACCGGGACAGATCGGACTGGGAGATAAAGCTGTTTGTTTACAAACAACTCCTCCCCATGTGAGTGATCAGAAGGTTGTTGCCTTGTAAAGAGGGTTTTTCGAGATGGCTCCCAACATTCTCACAACTGGGTGGTGCATGCTCACCCTATTCAAATAATAGACCACGTGATAGTCTTGAGCTCCTCTAGTATAAAAAGCACTCTCCCCTTCAGAATGACAGTTCCTTCCAACTCTTTCTAGGAATATAAGAAAATTTCATGAAGTGTGGGTGTTGTGAGAATGGTTTGAGCCATCTCGAACAACCATGTTTACAAGGCAACCTTCTGTTCTTCTTTGAGTGAGTCCTCACAGGCGCATTTTTACATGGCTCCACTGGGTGAGGGGTCCGTGGGTGTGACGGTGTGTGGGTGGGGTGTACACACGCATCCCCACTCACCCCCCCACTCATCTGCACCCATGGAGTAACCGCCATTTTCCCTGGTTGCTCTGTATGTGGGGACAAGTGGGGAATGCATGTTAGGCAGGTGTGCACATGCATCCACATTGTTCTTCATGGGCACATGCGCCACATTGTTCACATGGGGCTCCCCCACCCATGAACACGCAGAAATCTGCATGTTCATGGGTGGGAGAGGTCCGTGTAAAAGGGGCCTCATTCTCACAACTGTCTTACTTATACTATCTTAGGTAAGAATTTAGGATGTAAAGCAATATCTATTATATCTTGGAAAATCTGCATATATGGTTCTGAGATTATTATGGCTGCTATTTCACTAACTCTTCTTAACGAAGTTTTTGCTAACAGGAACACTGTTTTAAACCTGCACCCCATAACCAGTTCATATGCACCCTCCATATAATCAATTCACACTGCCCCAGGGGTGCAAATGAACTGGTTATGAGGAATTATAAAGAGAAAATGACCGTAAACAGAGATTTATTAATTAGCTGAATGTTTCAGCTTCCACCCTTATTAGCAGCTCAGTTGATTTTTTGTGTGTGTATGTATATATATATATAATTCGCTTAATAGGCTGGCTGCAGTTTGAGTGTCTTGTGTGCTTGATAGCAGCACCTCTGGACTGGTTGCACCGCTTGTGTGCACAAGACACAGGTGACACCAGCAGCAAGAAGCAGCAGGCCCTGGAGGCCAGGCTGGCTAAGCTCACTCCCCCTCCCCCAGTAAGGCAGAAGATGCAGTCAGTCTCTCTGTGCCTGCCTCACCGTCCGCCCAGCTGCCCCTGCAGTGGAACCACTCCTGGGGAGTGGTTGTAGATGCTCGTCTGGGGAGGTGGGTGGGTGGATTGAGAGACTACGCCTGTCTATGGCTGCTTGGCTGAGCGCCAGGTAAGGCAGCCAAGGGGTGCCAAACCGGGGGGGGGAGGAGAAGCATGGGGAGCCCATGCTTCTCCATGGCTGCTCATAGGGGTTCAAGGTCCTAGTGATGATCTATAAAGCCCTATACGGCCTTGGCCCCTCATACCTTAGGGACCGCCTCGCCTTTCGTGCCCCGGAACGGCTCCTGCGGTCTGCTGGGGGTGCCCTCCTGGAAGTCCCCCGTGTGAAGCGGGGGGCCACGATGGAGCGAGCATTCTCGGTGATAGGGCCGCGGCTGTGGAACTCCCTTCCGGAGGAAGCTCGCCTGGCCCCAAGCCTTTTGACATTTCGGCGGAACTGTAAGACCTGGCTGTTTGCCCAGGCCTTTGGGAGGGAGGGAGGGGGAGGGTGATTTTAATCCCCTGCCCATTTATCTATTTATTATTGTTCCCAACCCTGTTTTTTGATGTTTTATATTTATATTTATATTTTAATTGTTTTAATTGTTTTTATTATTGTTGTAAGCCGCCCCGAGCTGCATTGCAGGAGGGGGCGGGATATAAGTCTGAAAAATAAATAAATAAATAAATAAAATAGGGGTGGAGAATGGGAATCCTTCCTGTCCAGAGGGAGTAAATTTTATGTAATTTTAATGTAAATGTACACATTTGCATAATGAGGTGGGGCCTAATTATGCAAATTAGGCCCTGCACCGAGACTTCACACATGGTCTCACAAACACTGGGGCTGGTCCTACATGCAATGAGCAGCTACTTGTTGTCTATACCCAAGATTTTTCATATCCCAATCTGTAATAAAGGAAAAGTGAAAATGTGCAGTATTTTTTAAATTATTATTATTTTAAACAAAAAATAAAAGAAAATGAAAGCAAACTTATTTCGTTTGCTTATTGATTTATTTTTTGGAACATAAAGTTACTAAAATGGATGGGGTTTGTAACTAATAAAAACAGAACAAATAGATAGCTGCTGCAACATATAACAGCATGAACATCTATAGGAACAGCTATGGATTTGGGATGACATCTGCGATTTCAATGTGTTTTGTACTTTTCATGGATTTATCATCACAAAATCTGGAATACCCACAAATAGAACAATTATTGGTGGTTCTTGCCCACATGTAAACTCTTACTGTGACCTCCTTGGTATGAATTCAGCTATTTTACTAACTGTAGGCAAATTGCAAGTGTGTAAATTTTAGAGGCTTGCAAAGGAAAGGACCCTGCCAAGCGCCTTGTGCGCTGCAAGGGTTAAATTTGCACCCACCCCATCAGGGGAATCAGGCACGGGCTTTTGTTGGGGCAGAATTCACTGCCCAAGGCGGGAAAATTGGCCAGCTTGCAAGCTGCACCGTCAGGGCGGCGGCAGCTTGCTGGGAGTTCTGGCGCGAAAATGCGCCTCTCTGATTGGACGCAAGGGTCCACGTGGTCTCCTGTGCCGGGCAGCCCTCCCATTCGGCTGCCGGCAAGCAACTGAAACGGCCACTTCTTTCGGCCTCTTCAGAGCAGGGATTGCGTGGGGGGGCCGGCAGTGCAATTTGAAGCCAGAAGCTGAAGGCTTATCTATCAGCTGGAGCGGGGGTTTGCTGGAGTGACCGGCGGAGCGGCGTGGAGGACGGGCACCTGAAATCAATTAAAGGCTGTACTTTGCAGTGTTTCATGAAGGGACGGGGGGGCAGTGTTCAAACTGTAAGGGGGCCTGGGAGGAAAGGGGGGGCACGGAGCGAGGCCTCCTTATCTCGTGGCCCATAGTGTGGGGGAATCCCCTCCCCTCCCCTACAATTCACTCCTCCCACTGGAGCATAGGTGATCCTATCCCTCCAGTGGGTATATCCCATTGAATATTCCCATACATATTGGGAATTCACCCCTCTTTAAGGGGTTATAAGGGAAGCAGTTTCCCACCCCCTCTAATATTGGAACTTGTCCCCTGTGCGGACAAGGGGAGTGTTGGGTTGTGAAGTTGAAGGGGGGGATACCCACCCGCTTGCATAAGTGGCAGCAGGGAATATGGGCAGAGCCAAGAAAGGTCAGGGGCCTGGCACAGCTGGCGGCAAAAAGAGGAAGGCCAGACAGGGTAGTGATGGAGCAGGGGGGTCGCAGGTGGAGGCTACCCCCTGTGCACCTTCTTCCTCGGCGAGGTCCCTGGGGGAAGGGACGGGGCATATAGAAGGTGCCCTACAGGGGGGGCTGTGCCCAACATGGATGGGGGGCCTGGTTTTTCCAGGGCGGTGAGTACACACGGGAGTGCCCCGGTCATGGCACCCACCGAGCCTTCTGCTGCCATAGTGCGGGGGGCTCAGGTGCAGCCCCCCCCTCCTCCAGCATGGCTGCAGGGAGGTCCTGGACAGGCCTTCATGCAGTCCATGGAGACCAGAATGGCCGGGTGGGATAATGTTATGTCCCGCCTGACAGCCTCAGGGTTATTAGAGGCCAGGGGAATGGGGGGTCATGTCTCTAGGGGAGCGAGCTAAAATTTACCTCACCCTTCTCTGCAGCAGAGTGATACACCCAGGCCAACCCAGAGAGACTCAGCAATGGAGGCATTGGCCATGAAGGTGGACAGAATGGAGCAGCAGATTGGCAGGATTGCCCAGCTGCTGGAAGGTGGAGCAGGACCAAGGGTGAGGGCGCCATCCACGTCGGGGATGGGTGTGTTACAAGCGACGCACTCAATTACACCTGTTGCAGGTGATGGTGAGTATGTAGTGCCGCATTCGGGTTCAGCGACCCAGGGGCAGGCATTAATTGGAAGCAGTCTGCCTGCTCAGACAGTGGAAGGGTCTATCAGGGTTGAAGTTAGTGGGGAGGAAAGTGTGGGACCTCCGGGATCGTCGGCAGCAACACAGGTGGCCCAGCAGAGCCTTACGGCATCTGTGCAAGCGAATGTTGGGACGGGTCAACTGCTGGTGCAGTAAGACCCAAATAGGTTAGTGTGGGTGAATAACGTGTGGCGCCCGCAAGCAACCGTTTTGCAGGATCGGTCAGCCGGGAATGAAGCGAGCATTGGGGTTCAGGTGGGCCAGGTAGGTGGGGCAAATGTTCCGGTCCCTTTGGCTGTCGCCACGGCTTCTGGGGGTCAGGGTGGGGCGGCCTCTGCTGGCTTACAGGTAAAGGAGGTCCCTCCTTTGCAGGGTGGATATGCTAGGGCATCTGCCCCATTGGGGGTACACCTACTCCAGTCCACAAGGGAAAAAATATGGAGGGGTGACTACATAGACCTGTTTGCCATCCTGTTCTGTGACCCAGTTCCTGACCCCAACGTACAGCCAGAGCCAAAGGAGTATGAAAGGGCAAAGAGGAGAAAGATCGATAGGAATTGGGCTAACTGGGAGTCAGCCTTCATTATATATGCGGGAGTAATAATGCAGGCCTTTCCAGAAAGGGCAGTAGCCCTGTGGAAATATTTCGATATTGTAAGGCGAGCATATCTAATGAAGGATGGCTTCGGTTGGCTCAGGTACGACGAGGCATTTCGCCAGCATGCAGCCATTACCCCTGGGGTGCAGTGGGAGGTGAAGGACCATGACCTCTGGATGGAATGTATTCAAGGAAAGGAGGTGGTGCGTGCAGATAGTGGGCATATCATAATCAAGGGTGATGCTCAACCGGTAGATAATTTTCGTGGAGAACAGAATAAAAAGGGAGGGCAATCTTTGGCCTGCTGGGACTTTAACGAAAGCAAGTGTTTTCGTTCCTTTTGCAGGTTTAAGCATGTCTGCCTCCAATGTGGGGGGGCTCACCCTTCCGTCAACTGTCAGCGTAGATGGGGGGCAGGGCAGAGAGGCAAGCGTGGATTCCAACCCGGGGCAGGCAGAGGTGGCGGGCCGGCCCAGTCTGCTGCTGGTAAGAGCACCAACGCCAGTTAAATGGTGGGTGCTCGAGAGATTGTTAAGCGATTATCCCGATCCGGGTACAGCAAGTTACATTGTTAATGTTTTTCGGTTTGGTTTTCAAATTCCATTTGATGGGAAGAGGGAGCGTATGGTGGCTAGGAATCTGAAGTCGGTAGTAGGCATGGAAGCAGTGGTGGAACAAAAGATACAGAAGGAGTTAATGGAGGACAGGGTGGCTGGCCCCTTTGAATCTTTGCCTATAGAGAATTTGAGATTGTCACCATTGGGGATCGTACCAAAAAAGGCCCCTGGGGAATACAGATTGATACATCATCTGTCTTACCCTAGGGGGTTTTCAGTGAATGATGCAATCCCTCCCGAGCTGACCTCGGTTCACTACGCGTCTCTTGATGCGGCGGTCGAGCTTGTGAGGGATTGTGGTAGGGGTGCCCTTATGGCAAAGAGTGACATTAAGTCTGCTTTTCGCCTCTTGCCAGTGCACCCCAGGGATTTTGACCTATTGGGGTTTTCATTTAGGGGCCGTTTTTATTTTGATAAGGCAATGCCTATGGGATGCTCTATCTCATATGCTGCCTTTGAGAAATTTAGCTCTGCCCTGGAATGGATTGTTAGACGGAGGATAGGGTCCCGCTATATGTCACATTATCTCGATGATTATATCTTCATCGGGAGAGCGGGATTGAGGGAGTGCAGCCTGTTGTTATCTGCCTTTAAGGAAGTTGCAGAGTTGATTGGGGTCCCTTTGGCTGAGGAGAAGACGGAGGGCCCCACGTCATGTCTGACCTACTTGGGTATTGAATTGGATTCAGTGGGTCAATGTTCTCGTTTGCCGTTAGATAAGTTAGAGGTAATTAGGAATGAAATTGGCTCATGCATGGGGAGCAGCAAAGTGACTTTGAGGGTGCTTCAGTCATTGCTGGGTAAATTGAACTTTGCGTGTAGGGTTATAGCGCCGGGGCGCGCATTTTTGTCTCGCTTGTATGCCAAAACAGCTAGGATCACTAAGCCGCATCATCACATCAGGGTCACAAAGGAGATGAAAGAGGATTTGGGAGTATGGCTGGAGTTTCTGGAGCATCACAATGGTGTCAGCATGTGGAGAGACGTTTATTTATTAGAAGCAGAGTTGCAGGTGCACTCTGATGTTGCTGGTGCGGCGGGGCTTGGAATATATTTTCAAGGGAGCTGGTGCTCAGAGCAGTGGCCTGCTCATTGGCATGACTTGGGCATACTGAGAGACTTGACGTTCCTCGAGTTGTTCCCCATAGTGGTTGCAGCTCACTTATGGGTAGATAGATTCAAGGATAAGAGGGTATTATTTTGGTGTGACAATTTGGCTGTAGTACACGTGATTAACTCACTGTCTTCAAAATC
Source organism: Sphenodon punctatus (assembly GCA_003113815.1). NCBI lineage: Eukaryota > Metazoa > Chordata > Lepidosauria > Sphenodontia > Sphenodontidae > Sphenodon > Sphenodon punctatus. Next base: position 176,708 of record QEPC01012577.1, on the reverse strand, counting down.
TGAAAGGGTAATGAGGTTGGTAAGAGTTTTTGTGCTATGGTGTTTGAAGCAGAATGTAGTTTTTTCTGACAGACACGTGCTGGGGATTAATAATGAGATCGCTGACACCCTCTCTCGTTTCCAGATTCCTCGTTTTCGGAAGCTCGCTCCAATGGCCAGGGAGAAGCAGGACTTGGTTCCCCCAGAGCTTTGGAGCCTTGGATTCTAGAGCTGATAGAGTCTGTGAAGGGCTCGGTTTCCCCGGCTACTTGGCGGTTGTATGATAGAGCCTTGAAGGAGTTCAGTGCCTTTGCTGCAGGGAAAGGCTGGTTGGTGTTATTTCCGATCCCATTGCCACAGGTGGTGCAATTTGGGATGGAGTTGCGTAAGAAAGGTTTGGCGCCAGGCACGATTGCGGCAAAATGGTCCGCCTTATCACTTTTCTCCAAAATGGTCGGCCCGTCTGAGTTATCGGGGTCGCCCATTTTGAGAGCCATGTTGGAGGCCTGGAGGCAACAAGGGACAGGTAGGGGTGATGCCAGGATGCCCGTGTCACCAAAAATGTTGGCTGATTTGGTGGCCAAGCTCCCAGGAATCTGTACTGATCCGAGCAAGGCGAGGCTTTTTCAAACGGCCTTCGTCATCGCCTTTTTTGCAGCACTTAGGGTAAGCAAACTAGTGGTTAACTCGCGGGTAGATGGCTCGGGTCGGGCCTTGCAGGTTGGGGATGTGTTTGTAGGAATTAATGGGATTGAGTTGTGCATCAGGAGATCTAAAACTGACCAAGTGGGGAAGGGAACCAAAGTGGTGCTTTTTGGGTCCAATGAGCCCCTGATCTGTCCTGTCACATGCATGGTTAAGTTTTTGAAAGAGAGACCACCGGGACCAGGGCCGTTGTTTCTCCACCAATCTGGTCAGCCCCTCACCAGGTTTCATTTTACAGTGGTTATGGAGCGTTGTGTGAATGCATTAGGCATATCCGGGAAATTTAGCTCCCATTCATTTCGAATCGGGGCGGCATCTACTGCAGCAGTGGCGGGTTTGCCGGTTCCTGATATTAAGTCGGTGGGGAGATGGTGCTCTGGCACATTTAGATCATATATTCGCCCACTTCCTGCTGTAGATTGATGAGGGAGAGTTGTTTCATCAAGTTGATGGATGTTTTTTTTTTATTCTTTACAGAGTTCCTGTGGCCAACGGGAAAGAAGGTAATTTGGATTATTGGCCATAGTTTGATTAGCTGGGCTGAGAAGAGGGCAAAAAATTCTAGTTGGGGTTCACAGTTGGGTTTATCCGCCAGGGCAACGGTAGTCTGGAAGGGTAAGAGGGGCATGCTGTGGCCACAACTTATGCCATTGCTCCACGGTTGGGGTGCAGGTCAGTCTCCAGATCTAATAGTTATACATCTGGGGGAGAATGATTTGACCAGAGGGTCTGGGTTGGATTTATCTATCATGGTTAGGCAGGATTGGTTTAGGTTGTGAGCTGTCTCTTATACACATCTAGATGTGTATAAGAGACAGCCTTATGGTACTGAACGCGGGGAGTGAGGGGCATTAGGGCTGTCTCTTATCCACATCTAGATGTGTATAAGAGACAGGTATTGGTCAGATGGGGTTCACCTGTCTGAAAGGGGCCTTGACATGTACTTGGGGAATCTACAGGAATTCTTACAGAAGTGTTTAGGACAGGTTTTGGGGCCCTTGGGTGAGGCTGGGGGGTGTTCAAGCAAGCTTTGCTACTGAACTGGTTGGCGGAGTTCAGTACCATGGTGGAATTAAACAGGTATTCAGAATTGGTTGGCATTATGGAAAACATCAGGTAATGGTGGATGCTGAGAGGCATCCAGGAGGTGGGACTTGGGAAGCAGTCAGGGGATGGGAGCCCCTGTCTCTTATACACATCTAGATGTGTATAAGAGACAGGGTCACACCTTATGGTACTGAACGCGGGGAGTGAGGGGCATTAGGGACGGAGGTGATAGAAGAAGGTTGGACTTAATGCCCAATCACTCTTCTTATAGTCTCACCCAGGGTGATCAATTCGGCTGTACTATTCAATTCCAATTTGGCAAACAGATCTTTCCACCGTTCTCACGAATTGGTTTGATTGGTTTATTAATTGGTTCTCGTTTATCAACAGGTTTTTCCGGTTATGCTGGTTGTTTTAAAATAAACGGTTGCGGCCAGTTTTACCCAAACTTTGTGTCTGTGCCTTATTTCCTGTGTGGGGGCAAACTCTATGTGTTACTAAGTGCAATGTGTAGCAATATAAGAGCTGTGTAAAGTCACTCCTTCCATGTCCACATCTTGACATGTGGTTTTGAAATGCAGAAGGATTATGTAAACTGTAAACAGAAACAGACCCATAACTCCTCATTGATCCCAAAGGGAAGTCTATTAACTGCTGGGAAGCTGCATTTCCCCCCACTAAAAAGTTATGAATGGTGAAGGCTAGCATGAATGCCTGTGTATCACACATGCCTCTCCATTATTTCTATGCATAGATAATCAAAAACAAGTGGCTCTTTACTTATTGCATCCTCCCATTTTTAGCATATATTAAAGCAATCATGAATTCACAGGCACTGATGGTCATTTTACAGTCCTATCTCTCCTCTGAGGAATTTATATTTTTATATGAATATTTATAGGAAAACTCCTTAAACATTCAGATTTCAAAATAACTGAGTATTGTACTACGTGTGTGCGCTGTTGAATATCTTCAAGTCTAATTAATTTCCTCATGTTCTCTTGGGTATTTATTTAGATTTGTAAAAACATGTATACATTTTTTGAACCTCTTGTTATATTAATAGCACTATAAAACATCGTAAAATTAACAATGTTGGTCTGTGTTGGGAGGACATGATTCCCAAACTGCCAACAAACCAGTTACTATCTTATTATTATTTGTTTTGCAGCATCATAGATGGGGAACACACAGCAATTAAGCCTTAACGAGCTTGTCCTCTAAGGCTCTGATCTTGCAAGATCACAAAGTACTTGCTACTTTGTAAATGCCAAGGCTGTTGACATAAGTCTTTGAAGCATCTAAAGCCTTGAAGCCTTTCCTTGACACAATTGCCTATAGAGCAATTGGACTCGCTTGACCCTTTCATCAAGCTTTGCACTTATTTACAGTTGTAAGAATGCAAAAATACTTTCTCCTACAGTAAATTGTAAGTATGGGCATTTTCAGATGGACATTTATCCTGGGATAATTGCTTGAATCCTGGGATGGCATGTCTGTCTGAACGCTGTCAACACTAATTATTATCCCAGGATAAGAAAAATATCAGGGTGTTATAAAACCCAATTCATTGGGGTTTATAACAGTCGGTTATTGAACTATCCCAGGATAATGTCTATCTGAACGATTATCCTGGGATAGTCACTGTCCCACTGATTAGTGCCACAGAGTCCAATGGCAAGACCTGACAGACTGCGTAGGCATTTTCTGCCTTTGTGGTATCTAGGAGCATATACTGTGAGGCAATCGTATTACCACCGTCATCGTTCCACAATGCATTGTTGAACGCCAAGTTTAAATACCCACAGAACAAAGGGATGAGTTTCTATTTTCTTCAATTCAGAAATCAGAAAAATGAAGAAAATCACAATTTCTTCAATGCCAAAAATCAGTGCGCTGAACATGGACAAAAAGAACCATTGGATTGAAATTCATCCAAGAGACTCTAATCACTGGGATAAAATCAATGTACTGTTCACATGGCTATCCCGGAATAAAGTTATCCAGGGAAATATCTGTCTAAACAGGTACCACTTTGTTATCTCCGGATAATAATCACTGGAGATTATTCTAATTATCCTGGGATAGTTTGTCCATCTGAAAACGCCTTACCTCCGTTGGAGCCAGCTCCAGGGGGCTAGTTGAAGCAAGCTCCTTGGCTGAAGCTCCCAGCCTCTACACTATGATTCTACTAAACATCAGGCTCACTCAGCCTTTTATAGCATTTTTCTCCCAGCTGGTCAGCAGCTTTCTCTTCCTGCTATTAGCTGTGAGCATTTAAGCATTTTCAGTGGTGGATTAGTACAGGTTTGGCCCTAACAAGCAAGTTCTATGTGGGCCATATACTGCAGAGACCTACCCAGCCCATACTCTTGCCTAAACTTGTAAAGACTTAGGGTGCTCTATGAAACACATACACATCTTAGTTATTTTAAAAAAGTGTAAAGTGTATCAGTGGGGGTTGTATGAGGAGGGAGCAAGGATTCCCACCTCACCTTAGGTGCCTGGACACCATTAGACCTTTGTGCTATGGACTGCCAATGTGACTGATCTGTGGAGGGTGGGGACTTCACCACCTCGAACCCTATCTTCTGGGAACCTGTTGGAACTTTGCGCTATGGGCTGCCAGTGTGATTGATCCAAGACCTGTGGTGTTAACGGTGGCTGGAAGGGACTGGACTGGCAGCCTGCCAGGGAACTGGTTGTCTGGGCTGCATGTGCTTCTTTCATTTCTCCCTTCTGCTTTCCCCTTTTCTTCCTTTGCTAGTTTGCTCACCATAGAGTATGCACTTTGATCCCTGCAGCCATCTTTCTGTGGGTGGTGACTGGTTCCTCTTGTGAATGCCAGAGGCTTCTTCCCCATCCTCCACCCCTGCCCTCCCATGATGTGGGATGTGGGGGGCTTGGAGCAGACTGGGGCTGGATGGCTGCCCGCCTGTGTGTTTGACTCCTCTGCCCTACCTGTGGTGTGAGGTGGTGGGATGGTTCTCTGCCCACCCAGGTTGACCCGCATATTTGTTCTGCGCTGCATGCTGACCCAGAGAGTGGTGGCCCACCCCAGGGTGGGCTGGGAAGGAGCCTAGCTGTCATCATGTTTGTTTTTAACCATTGTGTATTGCGGGGGTGGGGAGCTGTGGTTGGTCCCTTTTACTGGCTGTTAAATTTCTGTTCTTAAATTTACTGGCTGTTAAATTTCCGATAGATTAGAATCCAACAGATGGATTCTAATCTATATAGCTTCACAGAAATGCGAACTGCATGGTGGAGCAGAGTGCCGATGCTGGGACATAGGAGATTCGGCCGCCAGCATTGAATAGCAGGTGGGAGCTAAAGAACAGGTCCTCGGGTTGATTAAAGCAACGGGGCAGGTACAGAGACACCTAGTAATTGAGAGCAAGTGAGGAGAGGTGATTGGTGAACAGCAACGGTGCCGGTGAAACAACACCCACATACGCTCCCTTAAAAGCCTCCCAGGTGCCTGTGGCAGTGCCGGAGGTGTGCGCCAATGACGGTGCGCCTAAGGGCCACACGCACAAGGGCGAGCCCATGTGCATGCTGCCTTAGGCGCAGGACGAGGCCGGACGAAACCTTGTGGTTGTGAAACTGTTGTTACAGGGGAGCTATTGGGGAAAAAAGGCAGCATCTGGGGGACTCCCCTTTGGAGGCTGGAATACCCAATAGTAAGTGCCCAAAAGCAAATAGAGTGGGAGAGACCCGGCTGCTAGAGGATCCACCGAAACATCCTGGGTCAATGTTTGGGATGAGAGATGATTGTGATGGTTCGCTTGCGGTGGAAGCACCAGTGAGTGCCCCGGGGAGTCAGGCTCACCCCCTCCCCCCCTCGCAGCTCTCTGACCTTGGTACAATTAATGGAGAATATTGTGACCCAGATATGGGGACTATGCTTAAGACTCAGTACCATCTTATTGCTAAAACTGTATCATTGCTATTTGGGAACATTACTGATTTGGGGAAGTCTGTCTTGTGGGTAGGAGCTCAATTGAAGGAGCTCTTGGCCAAGATTGACAACATGTATGTTGCCAAGGTTGATGGAGATTTAGGAAAGGTGCCATGGATGAAGGGTACTCAGTCAGTGAAGGATCAAAAGAGGTCTTTTTTTACAGAAGCTAATGCACCACGGGATACATTATATCCCATATGTTCCCAACCTATAAGGTTTAATGAATGTGCTATATGGGTTAAAGCACGTCCATTATGTAATGGAGTTTTTCCCAGATGGGATAGTGTGTCCAAGGTGACCAACTGCATATCCGAAATTTTGGGAGTTAATAGTGGCATGGTAGATATAGTTGAGGTACAACAGCTGCATCAAGGGCCATACAGTAATTGTGTCAAGATCTTTTTTTCCTCCAACATGTGGGTACGAAAATTATTTGCAGATAGGAAACTCCTGAAATCATATGGCGTCTCTATAGACAGAGTATTCATGAATAAAAATTATGGTCAAGGAAGGTCAGTAGCACCTGCTCTCTTACAGCAGAATAAGGAATATGGAGGGAATGGACCTATTGAGGATCCCCATAGGCTAGCTGGTATTACATCCCCTAACTGCAATAAGATAAAGAATAAGCAGGTTATGGATAATGTGCGTGTAGCTGAGCTGGGGCAGGATAGGGGACATGAAGGGAAAATGGAAGTTTGTGCTGCAATAGAAGATCATAGGATAGTAGGGACAGTAAGGACCAAGGATGGCAGTGTACATGTTAAAGGGATAAAGCAATTTGGCTCTGCTTCACAAAAAGTAGTTGAAGATCAGGGCCTATAGGCTCCATGTTTATTTCCTGAAGCTATAAAACATCTTTTGGAGGATAAGGTAGCTGGAATTGGGGACTTGCCTATAGTATCCTCAATCAAGGATCTATCTGCATTGGACCAGGATATTCTGGCACAAAAAATGGATACGGTCAGAAATAGTACCACCTGTACCACACTGGAATATAGGGCTAAGGAATTAAATAGTCAGGGTTAACCCTTTGAGAACAGATCAGATATAGACTGGACGGAAGCCCATTTTCTATCCAAGGAAGAACTGGGAGAGTCGATTTGTTTTAGGGGAATGTCGGTAAGAGAAGCTATCTGCCCCCTGTGCCAGCACCATTTGGGTCCAGTAGCGGTAATTCAATCAGAAGCAGAGGTGATAATAACTGCCTCTGAGTCAAGTAACCATCTTATAGATCTTACAGAAGAGCGGGAGGCCCAGTTGGTTAACAGCAGTAGTGAAAGGCGAAGTGTAATTGTCAATCCCTTGATTCTTGGGCCGGAACAGAGAGACAAATGACAAAAGGTGCAGGGTGTATTACATGATGGGTATAGGATAGAACCAATATTCAGGGGTAAGATTAGAGGTGAGTTTTTGAGGATAGCCTCATGGAATATTGCAGGCCTGTTGGCAAAATGTAAGGACCCCGATTGGGTAGTTTACCTACAGAGATATGATATTATTTTACTCCAAGAAACATGGTATCAAGAGAAGGATCAGGTGGAGATTCAGGGTTTCCAAGTATACTTGGAGCCCAGAATCAGGACAAAAGTTAGAGGTCAAGTTTCAGGGGGGTTGGCAATTTTAATATCTGTTGGAATTGAAGGAGTGTATATAGTGTTACCCCATGTGCGACAGGAGTTACAAGCTGGTCTTCTGGAAGTCAGTGGAGAACAAATAATATTAGTGAATATCTATATCCCCCCAGTTAACTCCCAATTTCACGATAAGAATGTGTGGGAAGAGATGGAGGAGAAAATTGAGATTTTTGTACTCCAGTACCCAACAGCTATACTGGCATTAGCAGGGGACTGGAATGCCAGGCTGGGTGGGTATCAAGGGAAAGAGGAAGGATTACCAGGTTATAGTTGAAGGGACCAGGTGAGGAACAACGCGAGCATTTGTACTCTCTAATGAACTCTGGACCCCGGAAGATATCAGTGAATGGTATACATCCTTAGTGATGAGGTTAAGGACTACATTATCAAAAAATAGCCATCAAGATAGAAGTGGAGTAAGGTCTTGGTTTGATGAGGAATGTAGGGCAATTAAACATTGCTTGGTCCGAGCTAAAGTCTTATAGGCTAAAAGCCAATCAGAGCAGGCAAAGAGTCACTTTATGGAAGTAAGAAAGATGTATAAGAATCTGATTAAGCAAAAGAGGCAAGCGAATGAACATAGAGCATGGACTAATCTTAAAATAGCATCACTCCTAAAGGACTCTAGAAGGTTCTATGCCCTGTGTCCCCCTATTAACACGGCAAGCAGAATCTTGGAGGAGGACGTATGGGTTACATATTACAAAGAACTTTTTGGAGAGGATATGGATGAGGAGGAAAACGTAGGAGTGGTGGAGGGTTCTTTAAGTAATGTAGCCTCCACCAATAAGTCAGAATTCATGGAGTTAGTCTGCGAACATGAAGTGGCAGAAGAGATTAGTTATTTAAAAGCCAATAAGGCACCAGGGTGGGACTTTATAGTGGCGGAGGCACTACAGGCTAGTAGGGAATGGTGGGTGCCTGTATTAGCTGCCTTGTTTACCAACATAAACAGGTTGCAAAAGGTCCCGCAGGAGTGGGGAATGTCCATAATTATACAACTGTTTAAAAAAGGGGATATTAAGGATCCAAGATGTTACCGCCCCATAAGTCTCCTTCCAACCTTGGGGAAAATATACACACAGATATTGCTTAAACAGTTGGAACAATGGGTTAAAAAAAGAGACCTCATCCAATAGGAACAGTTTGGGTTCCACAAGAATCATTCAACAACAGATTGCTGCTTTATAATATCGCATATTATTGCCAAATATGGCACGATAAGATCAGGTACATTATTCCTCACCTTTATAGACCTCCAGAAGGCATTTGACTCGGTCCCAAGGACCAAATTATGTCAATTTTTGCAAGGTCTGGGTATCCATAGAGATCTGTTGAGCCTGCTTGTTAGCATTCACTCCAAGAATACTGCGAGAATTCGCCTGGGGAGGGATGGCACATTGTCTAGACCAATTGGCATACATAAGGGGGTGAGACAGGGGTGTATACTGGCACCCCTGCTCTTTAATATTTATCTTAGTGACTTACCACGTTTTTTGACTACAGAGGATAATTATTTACCAAAGATCCGGGGTAGGCCTATTGCCACCCTGATGTATGCAGATGATGTGGTCATCTTTTCAAAGACCAGGAAAGGTCTGTGTAACCAATTGGCAAAGTTGCAGCTGTATTGTAGGGAAAAAGGGCTGCATATTAATTATAAAAAATCACAGATAATGGCGATGGGAAAGAGAGTACCCAAATATAAGTGGTATATAGGAAATAACCCCCTGCAGCAAGTACACTCATACGTATATTTGGGGATTACGATCTCAAGTAACGGCTCCTGGGAGAGGCATCAGAAACGTATTGCCACGAAGGCCTTGGTGGCCACAAATGGAATGTTAAGGCTTGCCGCAAAGTCGGAGGGGATCAAAATCTCAATTATATTAGATCTCTATAAGGTACTTTTCGGCACTGAAATTATGACAATGCAGCTATTTCATACCCTAGAGGTGGTGCAGAATAAATTCTTGCATGGACTACTGAGCGTATCAAGGGGGACACCAGCTGTGGTATTAAGAGCAGAAACAGGGTTAATGCCCATAGCCTATTTGGCCAAACAAACGGCAATTAGATATTGGTCCAGGGTATGTCGGCAAGGGGAGGAGGACCTGCCGCCATTATGCTTGAAGGAAGAACTGGAACATGTGGGAGCTGTTCAGTACCCATGGGTTAAAAAGCTGGCTGATGATTTGGGGAAACTTGGTTTGTCCTTCTCCTTTTTGGAGGAGAAGGATATGGGGCAGCAGCGGAAAATTGTAATCGGGAGAATGAGGGATATTGCCAAACAAGAGGATATGGCAGTGATACCATCTTGGAAAGTAGCTCCCTGGCTACAGCAGGTTAAAATACAGCATGGTTTTGAGAGTTACCTGGACAAATTAGGAGATCTTAACTCCAGGCGGAATCTTACTCTGTTACGATTTCATCTCTTCCCATCAGCCGTAGTTGCAGGGAGATATAATAATTAGGGATGGGCGAACAGATCGCAGTTCGGGTTCGGCCGTTCGGTTCGGTTGCGTTTGGTTCATCCGTTCGGTTCGTCCGTTCAGTTCGGCTGCGTTCGGTTCGCCGAGTTCGGGTTCGGCCGTTCGGTTAGTTCGCCGGGTTCGGGTTCGGCCATTCTGTTCGGCCGTTCGGCCGTTCTGGAAATGTTATGGGTGGTTTTTTTGTTTTTTATATGTTTTTTTTTGTTTTTTATTGGGTTTTATATGGTTTTCTTTTGTTTTTTATTTGTTTTTTTTGTTTTTATATGGGATTTTTTTATTTTATTTTTTTATCTAATATTATATCTATCTATTTACACTAAATCTAACTGCTATTAACTATTCTAAATGCTATGAACTAAATGGATTATCTAATAAGTACACAGGCCTACTCCTACAAACACTAAAACTAAA
>QEPC01012577.1:142991-161975 GCA_003113815.1 Sphenodon punctatus | reverse complement strand
CTTCCCCTACTGCCCCTAATCCAACATCAAAGTTGGTCTGAATCCGAGCAATCTTCTCTGCGAAGTAGTTGACAAACTCCTCACAGCGGGTTTGGGACAAGTCCCCATCCAGGCGGAGGAGGACTGGACTAACCAGCCCCCACACCACCTGAAACAGCTCTGCCGGGCATGACTTTGCAGACGCTATGAGGACAGCAAGGAATTCCTTCCTTGCTGTCCTCACAGCCTCAACATAGGACTGCAAATGGACCCTATGGAGAAGACGGTTGGAGTCAGGTCGAGTCCAACGCCAGCGTCGCTCTAGCCTCCTGCCTACACGCTTCATACACCGCAGCCCCTGAGTAAACCAAGGGGTCCTGCGGTGACGAGACCGAGGCAGAGGGCATCTCGGAACCACCCTGTCAATGGCCTCTTACAGCAAGTTGTTCCAATGCTGGGATAGCTCATCCACAGAGTGACCATCCAAGTCCAAGGTTAACTCCCTCAGGACCTCTTGGAACTGCTGGGGTTCCATCAGCCTCCGAGGGCTGACCCCCTTTAACACTAATAGTGTGCGTCTGTGAGTGGGGTTTGTGTACTTGTGGCTTGTACACGCCTCCTTCTTTCCTGTTTCCCCTTGCTATCTCATATTCCCCACACAGTGAGAGCAGTAAATAAGGGATGGATTTTAGTGATGTTATGCCAGGTGAAGTGATAGGCCTTAGTGACAGAGAGTGCAATCCTCATTTGTCCACTAGCAGGAACATGTTCATAAGAGCAATTTTGCATAACAAAATGTTATAATTAGATCGGTGGACCAACTTGTTAGAACCTTTGGCCCAGTACAGGTTGTTCATGTGGGAGGAAACAGACTTATTATGTGCACTGATTCTATTGTTTTTACTGCTTTCCCACTGCCAAATGGATGGATCCCACCTTGGTCTTCAATCCATCACGTTGTGGATAATCTATATATAGTAGTGCTCATCTACTGTAGACCTAGTGAGATTGCTAAAATTGTAGTACTTGGGAATGGACCTTTGAGGAAAAAACTTAGTTACGTTTGTTAGATCTGGGCTTGTTAAACAAATAATTCATTACAAAAGACTTTTAAATTTCATTGGGTATTTCCAACAAGGGTTTTTTATAATCCCAAAGTTGTTCCAATGAATTGCCCAGTTAATAGAGAGAGCCACAATTCAGGGCATAATTTGATGTGTAGAGAGGTAGGTGGTAGGGATATGGTGGGCATTATTATTATTATTATTATTTTATTATTTTATTATTTTATTTATTTATTTTATTATTAGCACACCAGCAATTTACCTGCAACTTTACAAATTAATAGAATAAACACAGTCCCTGCCCTAGGGCTTACAATCTGAGAGATGGTGGGGGGTGAGATGAAGGAAGGGGAACAGAGGGAGAGACAAGGAGTGTAACATTCACAAACATGCGAGGTCTCAGGTGCACATGCTTGGCTTGGTTACAACAAGAATGATGGCCAGCTGGTCCATTTGGTGAGGATATGAGTACACAGACATCAGGTAACAGATTGTTCTGGATGGAAGGTATCAGCAGGAGTTAGGAGAGGGGAGCGAAGAGTCAGGGAGGGCAGAGCAGAAGAAGTGGATCTTGAGGAGGGATTTTAAGGTACGAAGGGAGGGAGCAAGGAGGATGTGGGCAGGGAGGGAGTTCCAGGCATGGGGGGGCAGCTAGGGAGAAGAGACAAAAGCGGTTAGGGGAGCAGGGAGGCAAGGGAAGGTGAGAGAAAGGACAGAGGAGGAGTGGAGTTCACAGACTGGAGTATGGAGGGAAATTAGCACAGAGGTAGGGGGGAGCAAGGTTGTGAAGAGCTTTATAGGTGAAGACTAGGAGCTTGTGCAGGATTTTTTCAGGAAGGGGTAGCCAGTGAAGAGATGAGAGGAGGGGCTGCACATGGTCGAAGCTACAGGTGAGGTGGATGACCCTGGCAGCAGAGTTTTGGATGGAGATAAGGGGAGAAAGGTGAGAGCAGGGGAGACCAGTTACAGTAATCAAGGCGAGAGATGACCAGGGCATGAACAAGAGTTTTGGCAGACGAGACAGAAAGAAAAGGGCAAATCTTCGCAATGTTATGGAGGGAGAAGCAACAGGATTTGGCAACAGAGTTGATGTAGGGTTTAAAAGAAAGGAGTGAGTCAAAAATGAAGCCTAAGCTATGGGCTTGGGGGACAGGAAGGATGGTGACCCCATTGATAAGGATCAACAAGGAAGAGGGAGAGGAAGGATGGGGGTTGGGAAGATAAGGAGTTCAGTTTTAGCCCTGTTGAGTTTGAGTTGATGTTGAGACATCCAGGTAGAGATATCAGAGAGACCGCTGGTGAGGTGAGCTTAAACAGATGGAGAGAGAGAGAGAGGGCGTATAGAGATAGAGTTGAGTGTCATCAGTGTAGAGGTGATATTGGAAGCCATGGGAAGCAATGAGTTTGACTAGGAACAGAGTGTAAATAGAGAGGAGGAGAGGGCATTGGGGAACACCAACCGAGAGGGGAAAGGAGGAGGAGGTGGAGTTGGCAAGAGACACATTGGTCAGAGAGGTAGGAGGAGAATCAGTCAAGAATGGAGCCATGGAAGGCAAGGGAGTGAAGTGAGTTCAGCAAGCATGAGTGATCAACAGTATCGAAGGCAGCAGAGATGTCAAGGAGGACAAGAATGGAATAGAGGTGATAAGATTTATGGAATAGAGGTGATTAGATTTAGCCACTGGAAGCCATGAGATTCGATGAGTTTACACTCGGATGAAGTGTAAAGCAAGAAGAAAAGAGGGCCAAGGACAGAGACTGCTTTCTCACAAGACAAAACACACAGCATTTGCCTCTGGGAAAAACTCTGGCAGGCAAATTCTGCACAGCTTTTGTCACATTGGAAAATAAAACCACATGGCTTTGGCCTTGATCATGCGAGGATGCAGAGCTCAATTTTCCAGCTCGGATTGGCTTTGTTTTCCCACAACATGACAAAAGCCATGCAGCATTTGCCTCCTAGAGTTTTTCCTGGAGGCAAATGCTGAGCATTTTGTCTCATGAGAAAGCGCCCAGAGCCTTGGGCAACACCACCTGAGAGGGGAAGGGGGAGGTATGAAGTATTAGCAAGAAAGACCATAAAGGATTAGTTAGAGATATTTGAAAACTGCTAGTTGAGAATGGGTCCTGGAAAACCAAAGGAGTGAAGAGAATTAAGGAAGAGGCTGAGCAGGATGAGGATAGAATAGAGGCCCTTAGAGATGGGTATGAAAAGGTTATTGGTGACTTTGACAAGAGCGATCACAGTTGAGTGGAAAGTACAGAAGCTAGATTGAAGGGGGTCAAAAGCAGTGAAACTAGAGCTAAAATAAGTACTTAATTTAGTACCTATGGGTAATATCCACATTTTGGGATACTGTGTCGGGTACCCAACGGGTCACCCAGGTATACCTGGAAACCTGAAAAGTTAGTAACTTCCGGTACCAATTTTTTGATTTTCCAATTACCAATCAGAATATTGAGTTGGGAAAAAAAAACCTGGGAAATATACTGGAAGTTGACTTTCCAGGACTGGATGTCGATTTTCTGGGACAGAAAATTAACACATAGGTGTTGGAAGTTGATAAATTGATAAGGAAGTAAAAACATTGGAACGGGAAGTCAATGTTCCAGGACCGGAAGTCAACAGTCTGGGACAATAGATACCTGAATTGGGTCACATTTTGATACTGATCACTACCTGATGTTGTCGGGTCAGTTTGGGTACCAGATATTTGTGAGACAAAACTGTTTTGGTTGGTATCTGTTTCAGCTCTACTGAAAATAAACTCTCTGGCGCCAGTTCGGCCCAGATAAGCACCCAAGGAATTAGTTCATCAATCAGTAATCCCCCTAAATGGTAAAAACAAAGTGGGAAAACATGGGTAAAGAACGTTCAGATGTTTGCAGTATTTATTAGAATGAGATGATTTGTGATTGTGAACCTGTTATAGTGTGTTCCCCTCCCTCTACACTTTGTAATCAGTAATGGGGCCTGTTATTTGATGTGATCAATAACTAGCTGCTGTAAGCGGAAATGATGATTCAGTAGTTTTTCATGATGTAACTAAGGTTGTGTTCGAACTGTAGCTAATCAGCAGGGTTCCTAGTTTTCTCTTTGTGATGGAAAACTAGAGAAAAACAGCTGATATGTAAACAAAGCCTGCAGAGAAAGAACTGCTGGTGCTTGTGAGTCCCTCTGCAGGGGGAGGAGGGGGAGGGGCCAAACCTCCTGCTGCTCTAGCTTTCCACTCACTGGCCATAGAGCTAGAGGGAGGCGGGGACTTAGAAGACCTTCCCAAACCCTCAAGGAGCACGCACTGGGCGCCGGACCAGAAAAGCAGTGCTTTCTGGGGGATTGAGGAGTGAGTGGGGTAGGTGCCAGATGATCCTTGGCTGGGTTCCTATGGAGAAACCCAGCCAATCAGCAAGACCTAAGGACTGTGCCAGGGTGCCTTTTCTAAATGCTCTGGCCACACTATAGCTCCTCTTTCTCCCCATGGCCCCTCCCCTACCAGAGTGGGAGGAGACAGGGAAAGCATTCACTCCTCCTTGCTCCTTCCTCCCTAAGTTCACTGGAGGGGAGGGGGAAGAGAGAGCGAGAACTCCCCCTCTCTTTTTTACAAGAGTGATCAGGAGGACTCATCCTTTCAGAAACCTGGTAGGTTTTGAAAAAACAAATCCCCTGCCCTGATCTCCTGTACATTGTTTGTTTGCTTGTGCTTTCTTTTGTCTTTTTCTCCCCGCACCCCCTCCCCCGCATGCATTACAGACAGGGGTAATTACTGATTTTGTGAGCCCAGTTGGAAGGGCTGTGCTGACTCACTTCGTATTCTTTAAAATATTTTCTTGGCCCTTGCTGTTTTTACCCTATGTGAGACCCTGTCACCCTAATTGCTTTGTTTGTTTTGGAGGGGACTTCAATGGAAGAGTTTCTAATCTTTGCTGGAATGCTCACTGCATTTAAAATGGCCCCTTTTTCAGTGCCAGTTTCAAGGCTTTTCTGCTGCAAGAAGGCCACCATGCCACATGTTGGTTCACTAATGGCTAGTCTTTGAATGAATGTTTGTTCCCTGTCTGATTACAGCAACTACTTTTTACATTGCAAGTTTAGTTTGCAACAGAACTGTGTAGCATGTTCTGGGGGACAAGTGGAACATCATGTTGCTGCTTTTGTGGTGTGCTAAAGACTTAACATAATATTGGGTGTTTTTAGAGTCACATTTCTCCTGCATGTTTGCTGTAATGTCCAGAACTTTCCATGTGTCTTAATCACGCATCCAGATCTTAAACATCCAGATCTTGGAACTTCTGCATGAAACTTCTCCCAGAAATTTTGTGTGTAAAAGGTTCTCCTGGTAAACTGCTTTGCTCCAGGCAGCTGTGGTCATTTGGTTTCCATGACAGCATGTCAGTTTACAGCTGTGGCTACTTTAGGCTGCCTCAGGGCAGTGTGTTCATGAAGAATGCATCCAGGAAGTGCCTGAGGGCAGTGTGTGTGTGTGAAAAATGAATCCAGAACTTACTTGTGGACTTATAAATATAAAAGACTGAAACATCCGGAACTTTAACATGTGTCTAAAAATGCCCATTGTTTGCTTGAGATGGTTTGCTTTGCTTGCTCTGTGTTTGCATGTGCACTGCTGGGGTTCCCCCTCCTCTCCCAATCCCCAAGCATATGTAAAGGTTATGGCCATTTTGTGGAGACCCTCACTGGCCATGGCTACTCTTAGTTAAAATGGCCCTTCTGCTGTTTTTCACCTAAACTGTCTGCTCTCTGTGTTTTTGGCTTGGGGGACCAGAGGGCTTGGATGGAAGGGTTTTTAATGTTTGCTGGAACGATCACTGTACTTTAAACAACCCCTTTGCAGTGTTGGTTTCAAGGTTTTTCTGCTGCAAGAAGGCCAGCATGCCACATGTTGTTTCACTGATGGCTAGTCTTTGCATGAATGTTTTCTCTCTGGTTGCAGCAGCTGCCTTTTACATTGCAACAGAACTGTGCAGCATGTTATGGGGACAAGTGGAACTCCACGCTGATGCTTTTGTGGTGTGTTAAGGACTTCACATAATATTGTTGGCTTCGGACGGTTTGCTCGCTCTGTGTTTGTGTGTGCACTTCTGGCACCACCTACTGTTGCATAGGCTCTGGCTACCATTGCCTAGGCTTCTCACACTTCTGGACCTGCCCTGTGCCCCACCAGTCTTGAAACCCACCAGCCAGAGATCTGCACATGCGTGACAGCGAGTAGCTGGGGATTGCTGGTGCTCCACTCTCCTACCTCTAAAATTGCCCCCCCCCCATTAAAGGCTGGGACTAAAAAAAGAATCAAAATAAAGAAAGCAGACCAAGATGACTGGGAAGAACAAGAATAGGTAGAGGATTTTGCAAGAAAATGCTCTGGAAAGATTCTGCTGGAAGAACCCCACAGCATGGCGCAGAGAAGCAGCCCGGCGAAAGAAGCATGGCTGGGAAAGCGCGCAAAACTGACATGGGGTCAATTTCAACTGACTCAGAAGACGGTAGCGGGACAGACAAGTCTCTACATAAACTATTAGGACAAATGAGAAGAGAGATTAGAGGGGATATGAAGAATTTAAAGTCCTCAGTGGATGAGGGACACAAGAAGTTGGAGGGGCTAGCCAGGAGGATTGAGGTAATGGAGGCGAGGATTTCGGCGGCAGAAGATCAGACCCTATTAGCAAACCAGCAGCTTGTGGAGCTTCAGAAGACCACTGATTTATTGAAAGAAAAGTGTGAGGACCTAGAAAATAGGTCGCGCAGAGGCAACCTGCGCTTTACTGGAATTGCAGAAGCATCAGGGGCCGAAGTGGTGGGGGATTTAATTAAAGCCCTGCTGAAGGAAAACTTCCCAGACATGGAGAAGTTCCACATGGCAGGGATGGACAGGGCCCATAGAGTTGGGCTCCCCAGAGCAGGAAACTAACCCCCCCATGCCCCATCATTGTAAAATTCACAGATTACCAAGTAAAAGAACAGATTTTAAAGCAGGCACGCATCAAAAAGAAGCTGTAATTTAATCAAAAGATACTGAAGATCCAGCCAGATTATGCCTCTGATACTATGAAGAAAAGGCTGGGATGGTCCAAATATTTTCCTATGCTGATTGAAAGGGGTCTGATGCCCAGGCTGATCTTCCCAGTAAGTATGATGATTTTGAAAGAGGAAGCTCTTTGAGAAGACAGAGGAGTTAGAAGTCTTTTTGGCCTCTCTGCCTGCAGCAGCGAACAGTCAAGAAAGTGTCTAATGAGGTTAAAGTTCCAGAATGAAATGTATTGTAATAATGTTGATCTTAAAATTTGGGTTTGCAAATTCTGTTTAAAAGTTTATAAGAAAGGGGGAGGTGATATGTCTTGGTGGAGGGAAGGAAGTCACCTGAAAAAGAGCTAGTGGGGAGGGGCAGAGGAAGCACAAATGTGTTGCATCCATAGGCAAAGACGCCCCAGAAGAATTTTTGCAAAGATTCTGGCAAATAGACTGAGGGCAGTGATATCTGAAATTATTCACAAGGATCAGTCGGGCTTCATCCCTGGTAGGCAAGGTAAAGATAATATTCGCAAAACAGTAAATATAATTTATGCATTAAAGCAGCAGAGAAATTCAGGCATGATTATAGCAGCAGATGCTGAAAAGGCTTTCCATTTTAAGGAGCCCAAGTGTCTAGTCCTAATTATGAACAAGATGGGGTTTCAAGGCAATTTCATGACCTGGCTTGAGGAGATATACGGGGAGCCTGTTTCAAGGAGAAGAATAAATGGTAATTTAACGGATAGTTTCAGACTAGAGAGAGGGACTAGGCAAGGTTGCCTCCTGTCAGCACAACTTTTCAACTTGTCACTAGAACTACTGACTAACGCAATAAGGCAGAATGACTCAATAAAGGGGGTAAGGATCGGAGCAAACGTTCAAAAGCTAGCATTATACACAGATGACCTCATATTATATATTACGGATACAGAAAACTCCCTTCCAGAGTTAATAAAAGTTATTGAGCAGTTTGGAAAAATATCAGGTTATAAGATTAATAAGAAAATGTCATTTGCGATGGTTTATGGCCAGAATCCTGAACAAGAGAAGCACTTAGCAGGAATGTCACCATTCCCAGTTACAGATACAGGGATTAAATATTTAGGAGTAACCATACAAAAAAATCTGAAAGATCTATACGCCAAAAACTTTGCCCCATTGGTTAAAAAACTGAAAGAGGAAACCAGGCCATGGCAAAATATGATGGTTTCCTAGATGGGCAGGATTAACTTATTCAAAATGATGATAGTCCCAGAAATTTTGTATAAGATGATGGCTCTCCCTATAGCACTTCCCGAAGCATTTTTCAAATAAATAGATGCATTGATCAAAGACCTAATATGGAATGGGAGGAAACTGAGGATTAAGAAGGCAGCCATCCTGAGGACAAAAGACAAAGGGGGGATCAATTTCCCAGATATGAAACTGTACCACAAAGCAGCAGCAATGTGTGCCCTGCCAGAGTGGTATCATGAACCAGACACAGTGGACTGGGTGAAATTAGAGAAAGCTGCTCCAGGTGCAAACTTTGAACAATCTAATTGTGGACAAAGGTAAACTGAGAACAGAACACCCATTTGCGGGTACATTAATAAAAGTCTGGAATTAATGTCAAAAGAAGTTAGGAACCAAGATAGAGACGTCACCATCCTCACTATATATTAATGAAGCAAACATGGTTAGGACACTAAGAAGGAAATTGAGAGGGGCAGGGCTAACCAGAGTGCAGCAACTCTTCTGTATGAGAAAATTTATATCAGTACATAAAATAGAAAACCTAGTGTAAGGTGGATTTCTTGCAATTTTTGCAGCTGAAAAGTGCTTGTATCTCATCAGATAAAAGGGACTGGAGCAGATAACCTTTTAAACTAGAACTGTTAGTATTTAAAAAGAGCAAAGGAGCAGGAAGATTTGGGAAAATCTGTAAAGAACTGAAAAGGTGTGGTTATGGGAAAAAGATTGCTTACATGGAGAGGTGGGAAAAAGACTTAAGTCTGACTTTGGGAGAAACAGAGGAAAAAAAGATGTGGAGCCATATGCATGCCTGTGCTTTCTCAATGGAGGTCAAAGAAATACAAATGAAGTTAACAACCAGATTCTACTTGACCCCAGTGAGACTGAAGCATATGGGTACAGGGGATAAAGACTTCTGCTGGAAAGGATGTGGGAAGCAAGCCGATTATATACACGGTTGGTGGAGGTGCAGCAAGGTCAATCTGTTCTGGGGGAAAGTTTGGAAGATAGCAATAAAAGTTGTTGGGGAATTGATTCCCTTTAAACCAGAAATAGGTCTGTTGGGCCTCTACCCTGAAAATGACAGAATTTAAGGCTACCAAAGTTAAGTTAAAATTTTGTTTCTGGTGGCACTGAATATAATAACCAGACACTGGAAAGCAGATGAAGACTTTTCAGTAGAAGAGTGGACACAGAGATTGTGGTACCTCTTCAGTATGGAAAAGCTGCATGCAAGGTTCCAGAATGAGGACGAGAAATTAAAAAAAGGATGGACACCAATTGTGAGTGCCCTGGAAGATAAACCTCCACAAAGTGAAGACATTGTAAAATTGATGGAGATATAATATGAAAAAAAGACAATCCAAAGAGAATAGACTAAACAATAGGCAAGAAAATCCCTTGAAAGGGTTGCATTTAAGGGAAGGACATGGATAAATGTTAGTATTGTAGGTTGTTATGGAAATTGTTTGTATCGTTAAGAGGAAACATCATCATAAGATAATTGTATGTAAAAGGTAATCAAGCGGTATAAGAGCGAAAACTATGAAGATACTGTATTGAAATATGTTGGATATAAAACTAAAATAATAAATAAATAAATAAAAACAACAACAACAACAAAAACTCCACCAGCCGCCACTGCTGCAAGCAGAGGACATCAGAGGGGAAGCAACCTAAAGGTATGTGCTTGGGCGGGGGCTCTGCATTTGGAGGGGTGCTACAAATCTTGAATTATTATTATTTTAGGGGTGGAACTGTTGGTGGAATAGGTAGCTGCAAAATTGCATCAAAATGAAAATATTACAATAAAATGTGGTGTTCTAACTCATAGCTATATATTTTGTAGTAAGAGAAAGTCAACTAGCATTTACATTTAATCACAGAAAAACAGAGATTTGGTGTTTTTTAATTAGAGAATGTATGTTTTTTTAACAGAGAAATTCCAAATTTTTGTCACAGAAAACTAGGAACCCTGCTAATCAGACTTATAGTTCCACTTCCATTAGTCTTGTGGGGCACGTTGCAATTGTACCTACCTGAGACCAAGCCTTAATAAAGTCTGTCTTGTCCTCTAACTTTGTTTGTGATCCCATGATCCTTCTCTCTGAGATCAGTTAGACTACAGGTCCAACCCTCCAACATGGTGGGACCCTATCTTTCCTCCCTCAATCCATTTGCTTCTGTTGCGCTGTCTAATGAGGATTAATTGATGCCTCGCCTCTCTCACCTTCATTTGTAGCACATGAGACATGGCTGCAGCTGCTGCTTGTCCCATTTGATTTGAAATATCTGCCCACTTTGATTTGGAGTAGAACAAATTCACAAGAAGGTGAAGCTATTTGATTTCTAGAGATCTACATTGCCAGCACACCGACACCTTAGAATTCCTTGAAAGCACACACAAAAAATCAACAGCAGCAACAACCAAAACTCAGTTCCCACTGTGACTGATTAGAGTTTTTGAGCAATTGGATTGATAAGCTCTGTGCCACCCATGCTTCCAAATGGAGCTGAACAAATGCAGGCACTTAGTTGGATTTTCCTCTAATTAAAGGAATAGTTAAGCTTGTTTACACTGCAGTTGGTCTCCTGTTGCTTCATTAACTGGCAAAAATAGGCTTCTTATTCATCTCTGTTTCCACATTGGTCTTGTCCCCTATGTCCTCCACACAGCAATTTATTTATTTTTTGGCTGCTGTTGATCAATGTGCAAAAGCTGTCTGTTTGATGCCTTCAAGAGCAGAGGGTGTTTTCTTTCTTTCTTTCTTTTCTTTCTTACTTTCTTTCTTTCTGTCACCAGATGTGTCAGCCATACGAAATAGAGAAAAAGCCTGGCTGGGCTGAAAGCTGAAATGGAAGGAAGTAAATAAGAAAAAAGGTAAAGGCCTGTTTTTTCTAGTGCCCTGTACTGACGTGGTAATTGCACGAGTCCACGGGAGACCAAGATGATAAAAGAAAGTGTCTGCTAGAAACGTTAGGTCTTCTGGACTGAGGATGAAAAACGGCCTTAAGGGAGTACATAAAGTTCTTCAAAGGCTGTTGTAGCTCTGAATACTAAATAGTCAGCACTGGACAGGTTTCTCTCAGAAGCAGTGAGCATTGGTGGTAGGATGCTGACAACAAAGAATTAGCCTGTGAAGCAACTTCTAAGCTTTGTGAATGGTTTAGCTAACCTAATTTTCTTCACATTTTTCACACTGAACTGTTAAAAATCACTGTCAAACTGAAATATTTAAAGTTGACCATGCAATTCTGTTTGGAATCAGTGTTTTGCTTCACTAAACCAGTCTTTTAAATTCAACATCACCTCTTTCGTAGCATATCACACAATATTTATAGCTTTCTTCTACATAATTTATATTAATTCTCCAAAAGACCAAAGTTATTTTCCTGAAAAGATAACTTCCCAGGTGCTCCTACTTCATAATTAATGCAACACATATAGGAGCTTAGTGGCTCTCTTCCCCCACCCCTCATAATGTTTTGTTTTTTGAAAGTTGGTTACTTTAATGCAAGCATTCCATGGTATCTTACTACTGTGGAATACTTCAGAGGATCTGTACTGGGATCAGTTCTTTTCAATGTATTCATTAATGATCTGAAAAGGGTGTTAAGAGTGAGGTGATCAAATTTGCAGATGACAGCAAGGGTGATTTCAGACGTGCTGGGGTGCCCATTGGCCCCGGCACGGAATCACCATTTCCCCTCCGGAATCAAAACAGCCCGTCAACAGACGTACATGCAATGGTACATGCAAATTCCAGAGGGGATATGCACGATTGAGAAGACAGGGGAAGACAGGGGAAGTCTAAGAATGAGAACTACATGCTGCTATCAGGTCCACAGGTAGTGCACTCTTCCCGCATCCCAAAGGGAAGGGGTTTAAGGCCCAGACCTTGACACCAAGTAGAATAGATATTGCTTTACATCCTAAATTCCTACCTAAGATAGTATATGCAGGGACCCAAGTTGACTGCACCAAAAAATCTTAAATTATGCAACGAGTGAAGCCAAATTCTGCAAATTCGCTGCGAGCATTAATATTTGCATAATTAACTTGATTTGCATAACTATGCATGCCAGGAAGCAAATTTGCAATAGGTTTGACATAGAATCACAACTTTGCTAATCAAACACAACTCAAATCCTCTGGAATTTCACCACCCCACAATTCCCACCTCATATTTAAACCCCAGACCTCCCTCACCCAAACATAGGGCCTTCAGACCCCACCCACCGACAATTCATCTTCCAGGGGCCTATTTACCCTCAGGTCATGGTCAGGATTGGCTGATTCTGCGAGGATTCTGTGAGGATTGGCTGATTCTGCGAGGATTCTGTGAGGATTGGCTGATTCTGCAAGGATTCCGCGAGGATTGGCTAATTCTGCGAGGATTGACTGATTCTGCAAAAATCACTGCAAATTGCAGCAACGCAGTCAACTTGGGTCCCTGAGTATAAGTAAGACAGTTGTGAGAATGTGACCCTTTTTACATGGACCTCTCCCACCCATGAACTTGCAGATTTCTGCATATTCATAGGTGGGGGTTCACCATGTGAACGATACAGCATGTGCATCCTCAGTCAGTGGAGGTGAGTGTGCGCACCCACCTAGCACGCATCCCCACTCACCCCCCAGCTTGTCCCCATGCACGGAGCAACCGGGGAAAATGACGGTTGCTCTGAGGGTGCGGATGAGTGAAGTGGGGGGTCAGTGGGGATACATGTGCGACTGTGGCGTGTCCATGGACCCACCACCTGGTGGAGCCATGTAAAAACAGCCTGTGAGGAGCCACTCAAAGAAAACAGAAGGTTTCTGCCTTGTAAACAAGGTTCTTCAAGATGGCTCCAAACATTCTCACAACACCCAACCTTCCGGTCCTGCATGGAATTTTCTTATATTCCTAGAAAGGGTTGTAAGTAACTGCCATTCTGAGGGAGAGAGTGCTTTTTATACTAGAGGAGCTCGAGACCATCACATGGTTTATTATTTGAATATGGTGATCATGTACAACCCAGTTGTGAGAATGTTGGGAGCCATCTCAAAGAACCTTCTGTACATGGTAACAACCTTGTCTGATCACTCACATGGGGAGGAGCTGTTTGTAAACAAACAGCATTCTCTCCCAGTCCCAGTGTCTTGTTGCTGAAGCACTACTAGCAGGCAGAGGCAGGTGAGGGATGGGGACCCCCCAATTTCAGCCTGCCCCCCTGACCCTGGACTCCCCTTCATTGTTTGTAATCACAGAACACATGTGTTACTGGAGGAAAGCTAGAATGGTCACTAACCGAAGGTTTTTGATCTACTGAATCCCATTGAACAGCATAGGTGCTTTTCAATGAGAATTTGCTACTGCCTTAACTGTAGGGCCATGACTGTGGTCCAGTAATAGAAGCTTTTCCACTAGGGATGGGCAAACGTGGTTCGGAAGTTCGGAGTTCGGACCGACCTCGAATAGTTCGGTCGACCAAACCGAACGTTCGAACCGAACTCGAATTCGGAAGTTCAGAGTTTGAACTGAACTCAAACAGTTTGGTCAACCTAACTGAACTTTTGAACCAAACTCGAATTCGAACGTTTGGTTCAGATGCATTCAGTGAGTTCGGAATTGAATTTCCATTGGTTTCAATGGAAAACACATTATCAGCTGTAACGTTTTTGTTCTTTAAGATATGTGGCTTAAATTTGGAGTACCTCTACCTCCAATAGAACTCATTATGTGCACCAAATTTCAAAACAACTGAATAAAGGAATCCGATTTTAGAAGCAGTTGAATTATTGTATTTTGCAATATTCTACATATACATTCTTAGATGTAACTTCTTTGCCTCACATCTAATGTAGGTTAAACTTATTTAGTTTATACCCCTTCCCATATTAACTACCTTTGCCAAATTTCAGAAGGATTGGACAAAAGGTCTTGGTGGTATAAGCAATTAACAAATAAATGTATGTCTGACTATAACATCTTTGTAGTCCAACCAGTGTACATGAAATTTGGCAGGACTATATATTTCACTTTCATGATCATCTCTGCCAA
Organism: Sphenodon punctatus; assembly: GCA_003113815.1. Lineage (NCBI taxonomy): Eukaryota > Metazoa > Chordata > Lepidosauria > Sphenodontia > Sphenodontidae > Sphenodon > Sphenodon punctatus. Next base: position 147,630 of record QEPC01012577.1, on the reverse strand, counting down.
ATATCAGAGAGATATTATAAAGGGTCTCAATTTTATATGCCTGTACAACAAATGTAGAGAAGGGGCCTATGCCTGGGATTCTCTTATGTCACTGTGGTATAAGATCGGTTTGTGATGCAAATTGGCCAACAGAAGTGGTTCCCTTTATCAAAATCTCCTGTACATTTGCTGAAATAGCAGGAACGGTATTTGATACATTCCTGTCAAATATCCTGTAAACAGAATGGAATATCAAAATGTAACAGCTGGAAATGTATTTTCAGGTTAATGTCTTATACCCTTGGGACCCTTTATCCACTCTTTCCTAAAATTGGCAGAAATATTAAGCATATAGAGGGATGTAATATGCACAAGTTTCATGAACATTGGATGCAAGATAAAGAAGTTGTAGTCATGAATGTGTATGGAGCTTTTCTTAAAATCACAACATTCAATTGCTTCTGAAATCGGTTTCCTTTATCTAATAGTTCTGAATTTTGGTACAGTTAGTGCCCTCCATTGGGGGTACAATCTTCCTAAATTTCATCAAAAATAATAAGAAACATAAATGTTATAGCCAGAAATATGTTTTTTCGTTTTTTCCTTTTATTTCAAAAACTAAATGTCATTTTCAGTTCCTGATTGCACCAAACTAAAAACTGAACCGATCCCGACTGAACCGAATACCGAATCCAAACTCAACATTCGACCCGAACCACCGAACGGCCAAACATTCAAACCGACAAACTGAGCCAAACGGGCGAACCAAACAGACGAAACGAACGCAGCCGAACCGAACGGCCGAACCCGAACCACAATCTGTTCGCCCATCCCTACTTTCCACATCCCTGATTATTTTGTCATTTTCTTTTCCTTTGGACATTTCCTGTTTGACTTTATCCTTTTTGTAGGGGTGGGACTCTGGACAAAATTTCTGTTTCTATCAGTTTCAGTTCCCCTGTGTCTCCTTTCAGTTTTGGATCTATAGGTGCCAGTTCTTTATCTCATTGAAGTCAATGGGAAATTTTCCCATTGACTTCAATGGGAAATAGAACTGTCCAAAAGTCCCAAGACACAAGGAGCCACCAGCCCCCCGGAATCCTCACCACCCCACTCCTGACCTCGGAGGGTGGGAGTGGGGATCAATTACCCCTAACACTCCCACCCACTGGGGCCTGGCTTTACCACCCAGGACCCTGTACATTACTTTACTTACCTTTGCAGGTCTGGGTCCAGAGGGTAGGGTTCATGTCTACCGGCTGGAATATCCCCATGCATGCACAGAACAGCTGCCATCACCATTTTGGAATTAGATTTGTACATGCACAGAATGGCCTCGGTAGCCATTTTGCGTATGTGTGCTGCACCACTGCTGGCATGCGCTGAGAAGCTCTGGAGGAGAAGCAGGAGAAGAAGGAGGAGAAGGTCCGTCCTCTTCCACTGCTGACTGGTGTCAGGAGCTGGCTCAGCTGACAGACAGCTGGGCCTACTCCACTGCACCACAGAGGAGAAGCCCCAGCGACCTGGTAGTGGAGCCAGCACCCAACACCAGTCAGCAGTGGAAGAGTCCTGGCCACTGGTAGCAGAGCAAGTGGTGCAGCTGGTAACCGTGACCCCCAGCCTCTGGATCAGACCTACAAAGGTAAGTAACATACAGCTGCCCCAGCGTGGTGTGGGGTTAGGTAAAGCTGGCTTCCTGTGGGTGGAGTGGGAGCGTTAGGGGCAATTAATCCCCCTCCCGACCCTCCGAGGCTAGGAGTGGTGTGGTGGGGGTGGAGAAGGTTTCCCGACTCTACCACTGCTGGATTTCCCTGAACGGGCCATAGACTCATAGTGAGGGCCAGGGCACACTTGAGAGAGAGACTGAGAGAGAGGTTCCCCACAGCTAGAATGAGAGAGAGGGAGACACACTCCCACCATGCTGTCACCTGCCATACATGACCAGAGAGAGAGAGAAAGACTCTCCCAATCATGCTGTCACCTGACGTACATGACCGGTGAGAGAGAGAGAGAGACAGAGAGACTCCCCACTGATAGAATGAGAGAGGGGGGGCAGGGGGAGAGAGAGATATGCATCCTACTCAAGCTGCCACCTGCCAGAACCAGAGAGAGAGTTCATCTGTGCTCATGCTCAATACCCACATCCAGCAGTAAACCCACCAGAATGAGATGGAAATAATACACAGCATATGTGCCTGTGTGCCCCCATGCACCTGCTACCACCTATTGCGATGACTGAATGAAGTGTGCCTAATCACCCACTAATTCTCTCTCTTTCTCCTATGCCCTGCTCTCTGTGGGGCAATCATTCAGGGGCTTCCCAAGGCTCCCTTCTCTAATACCCCACCACTCGGGGGCTTCCAAATGACTGCCACCAACAGTAAGAAAAACCTATCCAAGTATCATATGTCACCTTGGCTTCCTAAGGCAGCCCCCTGTGGGGCGATCTCTCTGTGAGCTGAAGATGGCCCACCACTCAGGGGTGATCTCTCTGCAAGCTGAAGATGCCCTGCCACTTGGGGAAGGCAGCCCCCCCATGGGGCAATTTCTCTGTGAGAGCGGGCAGTACACCTATCGATGCCTGCTGATGACTCTGCCACTGCCACTGCCTCTCTCTCTCTCTCTCTCTCTCTATCTCTGACACACCCACACAGACACAAGCCCTGCCCCTCCTGGGGTGCTGTCTGCAAGTTGAGACCCTGGCACATCTTGGGACTAATACACTACCAGTGCTTCTGCTGTCAGGTAAGGATCTGACAAACTGAATAATGAGATTCTGCCACCTGCCAGAAGAACAACAGAGGGATAACAGATTGGACAGGTCAAAATCGGCTGGTAACAAATATTATAAAAAACATTTTAAAACACATTTTAACTATGAGGAAAATAAACATTAGCATTATGTGAAAAAAGGGATAGCCCTGAGCCCTGAGGTGCCAGTGTGCAGGAGGGTGCGGGATATAAATGTCTGTATTAAATAAATAAAATAAAATAAAACTTAGAATTCTTTGGGCCTGTCCCCTGGAACATGGAGAAAAGGGGACACATGGGACTGAGGTGTAAGGATGTCCGCGACCTCTGCCCCATGTTGCCTCGCAACGTCCAGGGTCCCCAACATTGTTTCCTTGCAGGCCACCAGGGACTGACAGAACGCCTCGACGGTGTCCTTTTCAGTGTTTACATACTCCACGTAAGCCTGTGCCTGCTTCTCCCTTATCTAGAATGCCAGGAACCACTCCACCAGCCTGTCCTCCATATACTTCATGGTGGCCTGGAAACCCTCTATGTACTTTGGGTGATTTCAGATGTTACACCGGGCCCCATTCACCACAGGCCATGGGGTGGTTCGCACCAAGGCCCGGGGTGAAGGGGTGCGCCAACAGACGTGTGCCCCTCCACCCCGGGCCGCAGGGACTGGCGAACCACGGCCTGTGGTGAATAGGGCCCGACGTAATGTCTGATGGGGAACCGTGGCTCCCGGAGGGGGCGGGCTGGGCGGCGCAGCGTGCTGCCTAATGACCCCGCCCCCTGCGTTGCACAACGGCCCTCCCCCGCTGGATGGGCAGTGAGGGTGGCCAAGTTGCTACCGCGTTCGGGGGGGGAATGGATTCCACCACCGGCGGAACAGAAGTTACGTTTCATTCATCCCTGCCATGGTGGCCATTCACCACACTTCTGGACCCGTTCGCCTCCTCGGGTCAAGAAGTGTGGTGAATGCAAACGCGTTCCACGTTTGACTGTGGTGAACATCTGGCGGGTAGCAAACAGACGTTCACCACAGTCAAACGCGGGCCGCATTTGAGTGTGGTTCAGGCGTGGTGAATCTTGGATTCGTCATGTCTGAAATCATCCTTTGTCACTGGGTTCCACAGCGACCCCAGAAATGCCCTCGCTTCAGGGGTGTCCTCGTCAGGTGGGGCTGGTGAATCATCAGAGGACGGAGCTGGAAGGGGAAGGACGGGCGCGACACCTATTCTGATGCAATTTCCTCCCTTCCTCCTCCTGATGTTCATCCCAGCGAGTGCTGCCAGTGCCACCAGACGCACCCCCTTCACCTTGTTGACTGTCTCAATGTGGGCGATGACCCCAGATGTGTTCCCCTGTGGCCCCCTTTATATCTTTTTGTCACAAATCTAAAGAACATAAAAGGATAGGAACATAAGAAGTGCCATACTTGGGTGGGTTAGGGTTTTTAGCTCCACCCTACCCTTATTTTTATTTTTTATTTATTTGTCCTAACCCTGTTTTAAATTGTGTGTTGTTTTTATTTATTTTTATTTATTTATTTTACAAATTTATATCCCTCCCCCTCCTGCAGTGCAGCTCGGGGCGGCTCACAATAATCAACATCAAACATTAAAATTCATTTTAAAATATAAATATAAAACATATATAAAACAGGGCTAGAAACATAATAACCAGATAACTAAATGGGTGGGGGACTAAAATGATCCCTCCCCAGCCTCCCTCCCAAAGGCCTGGGCAAAAAGCCAGGTCTTACAATTCTGCCGAAATGTTAAAAGGCTTGGGGCCAGGCGAGCTTCCTCCGGAAGGGAGTTCCACAGCCGCGGCCCCACTACCGAGAATGCCCGCTTCATCATGGCCCCCCGCTTCACGCGGGGGACCTCCAAGAGGGCACCCCCGGCGGACCGCAGGAGCC
>QEPC01012577.1:119935-139457 GCA_003113815.1 Sphenodon punctatus | reverse complement strand
GGGGGGGAGGGGACAGGACAGCCCACGTGGCTGCCCTCTGCGTTCCCCCCCTAGCCCCCAACCTCACTGTTAGGTGTTTTGCTCCCCGCAGATGTCCGGCGGGGATGAAGAGTGGTGGCGGCGGCCCCAGCAACGGGACTTCCCAACAATTTTAAAGAATTGTTTTATTTAATTTTTTTAATTGGATTGTACATCGCCCTGAGATGCCATAGGCATATGAGATGACTAAGAAATGTTTAAAATAAATAAATAAAATAATAATACTGCGTCAGACCAATGTCTATCAAGCCCTGCCGGCATTCTGTCTCCACAAGTGGGTGGGAAATCTCTGTCTCTGCAGGGGACTTCCCAACAGTTCATAGGGCAATCCATTCCCTGTTGTTCCAGCCCCCTGTCTTACCTTGCACTGTGTGAAGCCACCTTGGTTGGGTGTGGTAATATTGTCATACTGCAGACCTTGTTGGCCTGCTTTGGGTCTGGGACGTCAGCCTTAATTTTGGACTTTCGGCACCAGCATTGTCATCATCACCCTCTCTAAAACAGGAGCACATAACACCTACATAATATTATACAATCATGATGATGCCTTCAGTTCTTCCCAGACCAATACCCATTCTCCCACATCAAGTAGATGGATGGTGCCGCTGCCTCCTTGCCTCTTTCCTTTTCTCCCACCTACAACACCACCACCTGTGGTGCTGTCTGCAAGTTGAGACATTGGCATGTCTCGGGATGCTGCTGCTGCTCATGCCTGACTGGCCGACTGCCTGCCAGCCTGCTCCTCCACTGCAAACTACTGTTGCCTCCTGCTGCTGCTGCTGCTGAAAGAGCCTCTTTCTCTGGCAGACCCAGAAATAACACACATGCCAGTCCTGCCCTTCCTGTCTGCAAGCTGAGTCCCTGGTATGTCTCGGGGTACTGCTGCTGCTGTGCTACTCATGCCTGACTGCCCGCCCACCAGCTAGCCCGCACACCAGTATGCTTTCTCTAAAGGATAGTATTCTTCTTGTCCCTTCCTCCTCAAAGTTCTATGGAACACTAAATAATTAAAAACAAATTTTACAAACTTGGCAGTGTCACCTCCGTTGCCCTCCTCCTCCTCTGGTGAGGATCCCACCTCCATCACCTCATGAGATGGTCCATCCTGGGCCTCCATTATTTGTTCCTCCACCTTCACTTGACCTTCCTCCTCAGGTTCTTCTTCCTGTTTCCTTCCACTTCCATCCTCTCTCTCTCACTCACACACACACACACACACACACCATGCACAGCTGATTGAACTACCATTTTTGGTTTTGGTATTGTTCCCGGTCTCGCATGATTACAATACCAAAAATGAAATCTTTGTTGGCACACAAAATCAATATTGATACCAATAATGATACCGAAAACAAAATCTTTGTTTTAAATCAGTACCAATATCAATAACAACAATTTTTTTAAAAAGACATGAAAATGACATTTTTAATAATGAAAACAAAAAATGAAAATGACATGAGGGCTTGGTGCACACCCCTACTTCTTGGCAAGAAGACACTGGATTGTGTGAAGGATTTAGTGAGCACAAATCTTAAGCTGATCAATGGTGAAGTTGAAGTGCTGCCGTTTATCTACCTTGGACAAATGAGATGTAGCTGCCTACTAATAATCTCTCCAGAAAGAGTCAGATATCTCCTCTGTTTTGTCCTTTTGTGCCTCTTGTTGGGGATAGACATTTAAATGTTTAAGCTTTTTACTTTAAGCAAGAAAACAAATTAACAGATTCCCTTGTCTTTCATGCTTCTTTGTTACAGCACACATGCTCCTGAGACATAGCATTTATGAAACAATAAGAAAGAGAAAAAAATTGTTGGAGTTTTTAATTAAAATATTGGTACTGTATCACTGGAATAAAACTCTGCTCTTGTGGTTCTTCAAAAGGCCTGCAGTGATAAACAACTATTTTACTCCATCGATAATACTTCCTTTGTGAAAACCACAGTCATGAAGCTTTTCTAGCTAGCTGCCCTAGTGCCCTTCCGATTTGCACTGATACTACCTGTTTACTATACTACCTCCAGGCAGAAAATGCTGTTGTCCTTTGTTTGGTGTTGAGATGAAAGAAAACACAATGTTTAACCTACATAATTTGCTTGACCTACAACTGTCCACAAAATGAAACACTTTTTTCCAAATTAGGTGGTCTTTTGCACAGTGAAAATATCTTCTATCAAGGTGCAAGGTTAAAAGGAGGAAATGTAACAATAGAAGACTCAGCTTTATTATTAGGACTGCACATTCTCAAGTTTTACATTTTCTTTTTTCAAAATAGACCTGCTGTTACCAGTTTTTATGACTTTAACTATTATTATTTATCATTTATATAGCACTTTTAGTGTCTAAGGTGCTTTTTGATCCGTATCTAGTTTATCTTTACATCAATCCTGTTAGGTAGGCCATCATTATTCCCATTTAAAGGATGGGGAACTGAGGCTAAGAAATAGAGACTAGTTCAAGGTCACTGTAAACAGGGATACTGTTAACCCAAGTAAAGTCCTTACAGGATCCAGTCCCAAGAGTCACATTCACCAGGGGAATGTAGCTCAATTGTGTATGTATATTGACTTTGAGCACACACACTTGAGCTACATTCAATGGTTATCCTTCCCATTGACTTCAATGGGAAGATACAGAATCGAAATTTCATTGTTTATATTATATATGTAAGTACATATACATTAGGTGTGGAAATTTCGGTTTCAGTTTTAACCCAAAAAGTCTGAAAATTGTGATTTTTGGGTTCTGTATCTTCCCATTAAAGTCAATGGGGAAATCTTCCCATTGACTTCAATGGGAAGGGGAACCAAGGTCCAACCTCCCTGATCCCCATTCCCCGAGGACCACTACCCACTATTCCCCAGGGGCCCACTATTTTTCTTAGGGTTTTGTCCCCATCAAGTATGGGTTGTAGCTGTTGGATGATGCCACATATAGATTCCAGTGTGCGTTGCTAGGTGACAACAAGGGGTGTGTGGCTGGAGGGTTTAATAGGTTCTCTCAAGGGATCTGGTGACTCATTCTATGACTCATTCTACTTCTCTGCTGGAGTGACCTTGTTTTGTGAAAGCAGTTTTAAGCCAAATGAGGTGAGCATCATGAGTCTGTTCTTCAGAGCAGATTCTGTGGTGTCCGAGTGCTTGGCTGTAGATTACCTTTTTTTGGTGTGTCTCAGGTGGTTGCTGGATCGATGGAGGTAGGTGTGGTGGTCTATCAGACTCAGTTTCTTGTATATTGTTGTCTGTAGGTTGCCATTGTGCATGCTGACAGTGGTGTCCAGAAAGTTGATACTGGTGTGGGAATATTCCAGGGGGTGGTGATTGTTGAAGTTGGAGTGGAATTCTAGGAGTAAGTCCAGATTGTCTGTTCAGATGATGAAAATATCATATATGTATCTGAGGTATAGACATTGTTTGGTGGTGCATTTTCCAGGTATTCTTTTTCAAGGTGGCCCATAAAACCTTTGCCATATTGGGAAGTCATTTTTGTATCCATAGCTGTTCCCATGGTTTGTACATAGGCCTTTTTCACACAGACACTCTAACACTGATAAAAGGAGTGATATATTTTATTATACATGTTGCAGGGCTACAGGTGTGCTCTATGGATGCCGTACAACATGTATAATAAAATGTAACATTCGTTTTATCAGTGTTAGAGTGTCTGTGTGAAAAGGGCCATAGTATTGGTCACTGAATGTGAAGTTGTTGTGTATATGGATGAAATGGATGAGCTTTACAATGTGCTTCGGGTGGATATCTGAGATTTCTCTATTGTCCTGTAGGTATTTCAGGCCAGTGGCACTGCCATCTGTGTGGGGAATGTTGTTGTATAATGCCAAAGAGCCACCTCCTCAGATGCCATAATATGGTATGTCTTCTTGGGAATGAATAGAGCTAAGCAGAGTTACACCAACTGAGAATCTGGCCTAATAACTCTCCAAATGCATGCATGAATTTAGTACGTGTAATGCCCCAATGTGACCCCATGGATGAGCTTGTAAGTGCCTGTAAGAACACTGGATAGAGGCTTTGTCCCTTGACTCATCCAAGCACTTCTTGTAACAGGAAATAAACAACCTTGCAGAAAGCACAGTAGATTTCATCTCATGTCAGTTCAAATGACTGCACTTGTTTTATATGTTGACTCCTGTCTTCGCAAGCTTCCAGAAAACAATGTTGCAATCTAGTGATCCCCTTTCACATACAACCTGGGCTGTGCCTGCCAGCCAAGAGTCCTTGGTTAACCTCTGATTGGTAAGTATAATAAGAGAATTGACAAATCTGAGTTTTCTTTTTGGTTACATTGCAGAATCAGCACTACAACATGGCATGTCATCAAATTTTAAAAGACTTTTGGAGCACTGGATACCTACTATCTTCCAGTGTTTGTGAAAAATTAACATCTTATAAAAACATAAGACAGTCTACTAAGTCATTAATATTGTAGTTCTGCTGTCTTTAATGGGCACTTCACGAATGACTAAGTAAAGGAAGTGAAGGAAATTTTTTAGCTCCCAAGTGTAATTTTGCTAGTTATTACTGTGTAAGTATTGGGGGGAGGGGGGTGACAGCTAAAAAGAGTTCATCTCTGGATTATGCCTATATAATTGAAGGGTGAAATCTGATCACCCATGCTCCACTTGAGGAAAGGTGACGTACACAGGGCTAGTGCAAATGCAATCCTGACTTCAATGGAACTGTGCCAATCTACTCCAGTTAAAGTCTTCACTTCCAGTGTCCTAGACAGAACAGCAGTCTCAAGCATGTTATAGCACCAGAGCTGATTACACTTATTATGTTCTTGCATTCCCCCTCCCACAATGCCCTTGCGAAGTGTACGCACCTAGATACTTTGGGAAACAATTGAACCATACCCATGTTCCACTATTTACAGTGAGTTCTGCTAAAGATAGGTGAGTTTCCAACATAAAATGTCCCCCATAGTAGGTTATGCAGATATTCAAAATATGACTTGTGTTGGCCAGTTTGAAAATGACCTCAGAGCCTGCTATATTCTTTTGATTTGGACCTGGCTGTTTTTTGTTTGAGAGAGAAATTGGTAGTGGGTAGGCGACCCACTTTTTGGCAAAGCCAATCCACTTACAAGGCTTTTTTTTTTTTTTTTTTAAAGTCAAAATGTGCAGTTGCCCCAAGCCTCTCATCATTAGGGGGCCATGTCATTGGTGACCAGATCTCTTAGTGTCTTCTTCAAACTTAGCAAGCTTTCATCAGCTTTCTTAAAGCTGCAAGACATGGATGTTCTGCCAGACATTTGGCGGGGGAGATGGGGGTGTGTAATAGTATGTTTTATAGTTTTATGATTTTAATTGTTGCTGTGTACTGTTGTGAGCTGGCCCGAGCTGCCTGTGGCAGGAGGGGCAGGATAGTAAAAGCTTTTATTTATTATTAATTATTATTATTATTATTATTAGTAGTAATAATAATAATAATAATAATATAATATAATAAATAAGAAGCATGGGGGAGTTGACTTTTGACCTCTGCTCCCCCACTGCTGCTGACTCCACTGGGCTCCATGCATAGGAGCCTTGACTTCCCCCTCCCAATCTTGAAAGAAGTAGTGTCATGTATTTCCTATTATAAGCATATATTTTTGGCCATCTGTGTTCCTAATGTATTAATTTTGAGTTTCTTTAGGTTAACTTTTTGTTTCAAAGTATTGGATTTGTGTTTTGCAGCATTGATCTTTAAAATTAGCTTTTGTGATTAGCTAGGTTCAGATTGGGCCCCTTAGTCTACATTCCAATAGGAGTTTTTTCTAAATTTCCCAAATGAACTTTTGACTGTTGCCAAGGAAACAAAGACACCTAGCTAAAAGTGGGAGGCAATAAAGAGACCTTCTCAGCCTAGGTGTCTGGAATCTTATCTATTACATGTCTAAATGACAGATGGTACCATTCATAGACCATCTCAGACTGAGAAAGAAGATTTGTTATTTTTTTTCTAGCTAACATATCTATTTAATTAATGGTTGAAATAACCTTTAAGCTCTGGTTATTCTCTCTGTAATCTGACAATTATCTTTGATAAAAATATAAGGTTTCTATTCAGACCCTGAAGGAAATTTAAAAAAAAACTTTACTTGATCAGAATTAAGAGAGCCAATTAGAATCCAGTGTATTTCCTTACTACCTGACATCAGCAATGACAGCAACATCAGTCCTTAGGAATATGAGCCTCCTAGCAGGCAAGCTTAAGAAGAGAGACACAGTCTGACTTTTTTCAGACTAAGATTCCACAACTCATGTTGGAGTTTCTTTCTCACCAACATCTTGGCAGATAAAGGGAAGAACTGGGAATAATGTAATGTATTGCTCTAGATATCTTTGAGCCAATGAATTGAGCATATGTTAAGCTTTTTTCTTAAAATAGAGATGTTTTAAGATCATGTAATTTTGATTGGCTATCTATGCTATACTATGCTATACTATGTAAACTACTGATATTCTCTATTTATATTTAAGTAAACTACACTTATATTTTTAGTATATTCTAAAGTCTCATGTTCCATTTATTTATAAATATATTGTAATTTTACAATACTTGCTTTGCTAGCTTGGTCTCAAAGTAAAGTGTAAAACTCATTTTATACAATTAGGAGAAAAAGGCCCAATCTAGTATGATTAGTTCAGCTGGAAAACTTAGCCTTCTTTCCTTTTATAAAAAGAGTAACGCAATGCGACAGTAGCTGAGGTATCCAGTCAACTAACAAGGCCAACTCCCAGCCATTCCCCTCTGCGGGAATAAGTTGTTGGAGCACAGACAAACTGCTTGCTGCTGAGGGAACCACCAAGAAAGCAAGAGCCTGTGGGAGAGCAGAAGGGAGATAAGTAATGCTTCCCTTGAGCAGTTGGGGATTGTGAAGGATATTCCCTTTGGGGTATGGGCGTTTCATTTTTTTACTAAGGTTTGTGGGCAGTTTTCCAGTGGCTTTGAGTTTGTGGGGGAGAGAGGGGCTTAAAAATTCTTTTGCCCCAGAAATGGTTATGATTTCTTAAAATGGCTATGATCTCTTCCAGTGAAATTGTCATAACTGTGATTGTCTTTTTCTTCCTGCCATGAGCAATGATATAGCAAATAATTATCATCACTGGAATTAATACCCCACTAGGATGAATGTGACAATTGTAATCTCTCAGAGCTGTCATCCAGCTCTCTTTGGATTAGGGATGGGTGAACAGATCGCAGTTTGGGTTTAGTCATTTGGTTCGGTTCAGCTGTTTGGTTCAGCCATTCGGTTTGGTCGCCGAGTTTGGGTTCAGCCATTTGATTCGTTCATCTTTGGTTAGGAAAAAGTATTGTGAGAGCCCATGATTGCACTGGAAACCAGAAATTTGAGTGCGTGCAGAGCTTATGTGGGTGAGAGTGTGTGTGTTGTGGCTGCTGGGTGTTTGGTTTTGATTCATGTGTTTTGGATGTATGGTGTGTCTTGGTTTTGGTTTGGCTGGTTGGTGAGTATTGGTGGGAGCTGTGTTTTGAGTGTGTCTGTTAAAAAAATAAAAACATAAAAATGGAGAAGGTGACATGTCACCACCATTAAATGCCGGGCCTGGGTGAAGGCCAACGTGGCAGAGCTGGTGGTGGAGGAAGAGGTTCCTCCTGCTGCTGCTGCTGGACCTTCATTGGTGGAGGAGGTGCCAGAGCTGGCGGGCACAGGAGGTGCTGTTGGCACTGCTGCCAGGTTTGTAAACTTTGTTTTTACTTTGAGGACAAGAAACTTAAGCCTCTATCCATTAGTGCGAGCTCAATGGCGTGCGGGTGGGTGTGTGGGTGGTGGGCAACAGTGAGTCATAAACAGTGGGCATCATCAGGTAGCATCGGATGTCTGCCACAGAGAGAGAGGGTACTGTAGTGTGTGTGGCTCTTCCAGAAGTCAGGCACGAGCACGAGCAGCACCCCCACCCAAACACATGCCTGCCAGCCATCCCTAGCAAGGGTCTCCACTCTCCAGTTGCCATCCCCACCTAGCACCCCCAAATATTTATTTATTTATTTAATAGATTTATATCCTGCCCCTCCTGAAAACAGCTCAGGGTGGCTAACAATTTTAAAAACATAAAAAATACAACAATATAAAATGTAAAACAATCATAATAATATTAACAATTAAACCGGGTTAGGCCATAATACAATAATAAATAAGGGTAGGAGGAGATTAAAAACCCCTAACCCCCCCTCCCCAAAGGTCTGGGCAAACAGCCAGGTTTTGCAAACTCACGGAAATGTTTAAAGACTTGGTGCCAGGCGAGCTTCCTCCAGGCAGGATTTGCATGTGCCAGCCAGAGTCTTTCCAGTTGCCATCCCTACTGCCCCAGGGAAGGCAGGTTTTGCACATGCCAGCCAGGGTTTCTCCATTACCATCCCTCCCTAGCAACACCCCAAGGAGGGTAGGATTTTCACGTGCCAGCCAGGGTCTCTCCATTGCCATCCCTCCCTAGCAACACCCCAAGGAGAGCAGGATTTGCACATTCCAGCCAGGGTCATCATCTCCCATTGTCATCCCTAGAACCCCAAGGAGGGAGGACTAAAGGCATCATCATAAATGCATGATATTACATAGGTGTTGTTTGTGTTCCTGTTTAGAGAGGAATCAGATGCCGGCCCCAACACTGGTGCCACACCGCCATGCAGGACAATGAGGCAGAGTTCAGAGTCACCAGTGCCACCCCCAGACAGTCAGCGGACAAGGTCCAATGTCTGGAAGTGGTTTGAGAAGCAAGAAAAATACGCCATCTCCAAGGTAAGGCATGGGGCTAGAACAACAGGGAATGGATTGCCCAATGCCCTGTGACCTGTTAGGCACGGAAGTCCCCTGCAGAGAGAGATTGGCCACCCACCCATTTGTGGAGGAGATAGAATGCAGGCAGGGCTTGACACAGACCATTGGTCTATTCAGTATACTGTATGACACTTCCTATCTTTTTATGTTCTTTAGATCTGCTTCAAAAGATTAAGGAGGCAGAGAGAGGGGACCACATCGGGGCTAATCGCCCATATTGAAAAGCTCCATGGCCTGGCAGTGATATGGTATGAGGACTCTGGCGTGGCCATGGAGCCCAAGCAACAGCACCAGAAGAAGGGGGGGGGGAAGGCAAACTGGAAGTGCCGGCATGTAAGCCCTTCCCCCTCCTCCAGCCCCAATGTGGAGTCCGCTGTGCCCTGGGAGTCTGCCAAGGACAAGGCCTTTCTGGCGGAGGTGGAGAGGCCCACTCGGGTCTTTGTGGCTGCCCTAAAGGTCCAACGAGCCACCATGGAGAACCGACAGGTGGAACGGTTCCAGGTGGGCAAGGTGCGGGAACAGAAAGTGGAGGCTTATGCGGAGTATGTCTCAAAGTACGTCTCCACCGAGATGGCTGACCTGGAACACTTCCGCCAGTCGGTGACCAAGTGGCAGGTGGCCGTGGCAGGGGCCGTCGACTATGCTGTCGAGCACGGCTATGAAATGCCAGTGGGTGTGATGTCCCCTGCCCCTACCTCCCATGTACCCTTTCTGCCTTTCCCACAACTTCCGGGGGGCAGGCCCAAAGACTGAGTAAATAGATACATAAGTTTCCTTTCTAGTTTAAAATGTTTGGGTTTTGTTTTATAATGTTGTTGTTGTCGTTGTTTTGTTAATAAAAGTTATATTTGTTATTGTTACGAGCTTTGCTTGAACTTTCCAATCTTTTATCCCTCTGTGCTGAAGTCCAGACTGGCAGGTGGCAGAATCTCATACACTTTGTTGATCCCTACCATCAGTACCTGGCACCACATGTAGTGTAGTTAAGGTATTAACCCAAAGATGTGTGAGCAGCAGGATCTCAACTTGCAGACAGACCCCCAGGAGGGGCAGGGCTTGTGTCTGTGTGGGTGTGCCAGAGAGAAAGAGAGACAGGCTCCTTGGCAGTGGGCAGCAGGCAGCAGGAGCTGGTGGTTGGAGGGGCTTTTATTTCCATCAGCTTCAGCGGGCATCCGCCGCTGGGTGAGGAGGAGTAAGCTGGGGGTGGGGGCAGGATGGCAGGTGAGTACCAGGCTTCTGGATGCAGTGGAATGAAATGCAGCCCCCAGTGACTGGAATGATGGTCCAAGAATCTTGTTGATGGATCCTGGGATGGACAGGCATGACTGATTCAAGTACAATGGAATGACAGCCTATGTGAGTTTAATGATAATATGTCCCTAGAATTAGCGCATGGTTGGGCACACTTCATTCAATCAAGCAATAGGTGGTAGCAGCAGGTACAGGAATGCACACAGGCAGGCAGACACAGAATCTCATACAGCTTGAGTTGTTGATCCCTACTCGAAGCACCTGGCACCACATGTAGTGTAGGTAAGGTACATTGACCCCAAGATGTGCCAGCAGCAGGGTCTCAACTTGCAGACAGACCCCCAGGAAGGGCCGGGCTTGTGTCTGTGTGGGTGTGCCAGAGAGAAAGAGAGACAGGCTCCTTGGAAGCGGGTGGTGGGTGCTGGTGGTTAGACAATGGATTCCTGGTTGCCAGGGTACAGAACCCTTTGCACAGAAAGCATATAGGCCTGGGGGGTGGGGGCCTTTGGCAGCTGTAAACATGGGTTTCTTGGGCAGGCAGGCAGAGTGGCATGAGCAGCATTCAGGCAGGATTTGAGCTTGGCAACCTCGGCGGGCAGGCAGGCAGTCATGGAAGCTTGGTATGAGAGGCAGGCAGGCGGGCTGAGGCAAGCTTTGAGCTGGCAATGGCAACCTGGGTGGGCAGGCAGGCAGCGTAGCATGAGCGGCGATCGGGCAGGCTTTGAGCTTGGCAGCCTGGGCGGGCCGACAGACAACATGGCATGATTGGGAGCAGGAGCAGCCATCGAGTTTCCCGAGTACAGACTCCTTGGCTGGCACAGACAACATATAGGCCTGGGGGCCATTGGCACTAGCAGCAGCAGACAGTGGGTTGCCAGGATACAGAACCATTGGCAGCAGCAGCAGACATATGGTGGAATGACATTGCTTCTGTGTGAGGAATGAGGGCCCCAGACCCATGATGGTGGGTCCTGGGGCTAGAGTGGCAGCTTTTGGATATTGATCACAGCCTTCCCTGCCTGTAACTTGGTCCCAGAACCCTGGCGGCCGGTCCTGGGGCTGGCGTGGCTGTTTCTCGATGAGGTGGAATGACATTGCCTCTGTGCGAGGAATGATGGCCCCAGGCCCATGATGGTGAGTCCTGGAGCTAGAGTGGCAGATTATGGATATTGACCAGAGTCCTCCCTGCCTGTAACTTGGCCCCAGAACCCTGACAGTGGGTCCTGGGGCTGGAGTGGCTGTTTCTTGATGCGGTGGAATGACATCGCCTCTGTGTGAGGAATGATGGCCCCAGACCTATGATGGTGGGTCCTGGAGCTAGAGTTGCAGCTTCTAGGTATTGGCCACTGCCCTCCCTGCCTGTAACTTGGCCCCAGAACCCTGATGGTGGATCCGGGGGCTGGAGTGGGTGTTTCTTGATGTGGTGGAATGACATCGCCTCTGTGTGAGGAATGATGGCCCCAGACCCATGACGGTGGGTCCTGGGGCTAGAGTGGCAGCTTCTCGATATTGGCCAGAGCCCTCCCTGCCTGTAACTTGGCCCCAGGATCCTGATGGCGGGTCCTGGGACTGGAGTGGCTGTGTGGAATGACATCACCTCTGTATGAGGAATGATGGCCCCAGACCCATGATGGTGGGTCCTGGGGCTAGAGTGGCAGGTTCTAGATATTGGCCACAGTCTTCTCTGCCTGAAACATAGGCCCCAGAACCCTGATGGTGGGTTCTGGGGCTGGAGTGACTGTTTCTGCGTGCAGTGAAATGACATCACCTCTGTGTGAGGAATGATGGCCCCAGACCCATGATGGTGGGTCCTGGAGCTAGAGTGACAGCTTCTAGATATTGGCCACAGTCCTCCCTGCCTGTAACATAGGCCCCAGAAGCCTGATGGTGGGTCCTGGGGCTGGAGTGGCTGTTTCTTGATGCAGTTGAATGAAGGATCTCTGTGAGTGAAATTACGGCCCCCAGAACCCGTGGCACAGACAGCATGGGCAGCATTGGCAGCAGCAGCAGACATTGGATTGCCGGGGTTCAGAACCCATGGCATGGACAGCAGAGGCAGCATTGGCAGTAGCAGCAGCAGACATTGGGTTGCCCGGGCACAGAACCCGTGGAACAGCAGAGACATCAGCAGCAGGATTTTCCTGTACACAGCACCCATGGAGCCAGGATGGTTGGATTTGCCAGGGAATAGCTCCCATACAGCAGCAGATGTCAGCAACAGGATTGGGTGGGCACATTTGGATTGCCCAGGGCAGAGCACCCATGGACCAGCAGACAGCAGCGACGAGATTACCAGACCAGTGGTGCACATCACCCATGGTTGCCAGGGTAGGCAGGCAGGCACTGTGTCATAAGAGGTAGGCTTACTGAGGCAGGGTTCAAGCTTTGCAACATGGGCAGGTGGGCAGACAGCGTAGCATGAGCAGAAGGCAGACAGACTGAGGCAGGCTTTGATCTAGACCACCTGGGCAGGCGGGTGGGCTGGCAGGCAGCACAGCATAAGCAGAAGGCAGGCAGACTGAGGCAGGGTTCAAGCTTTGCAACCTAGGTGGGTGGGGAGGCAGGCAGCATGGCATGAGGGGCAGTAGGGCAGGTGGGTTTGGGCAGGCTTTGAACTAGGCAACCTGGGTGGGCAGACATGCACCTTGGCATGGGAGGCAGGAAGCTGGACTGTGGCATTCTTTGAGCTTGGCGGCAAGCTGGGCGGGCAGACAGGCAGCGTGGCATGAAAGGCAGTAGGGCAGGCAGGCTGTGACATTGGCAGCAGGGCACTCAGATAGGCTAGCAAAGACTGTGC
This sequence comes from Sphenodon punctatus, assembly GCA_003113815.1. Taxonomy (NCBI): domain Eukaryota; kingdom Metazoa; phylum Chordata; class Lepidosauria; order Sphenodontia; family Sphenodontidae; genus Sphenodon; species Sphenodon punctatus. The sequence continues at coordinate 126,571 of QEPC01012577.1, read as the reverse complement.
AGCGCAAGAGAGTGAGAGCCAGTCAGTGTCAGACAGGCAGGTCGAGATCATGTAGCCATAGGCCATCTGGCAGGCTTACAGTTTGTTTCCCAATGCCACCCTGCATCATGAGGTCAGTCAGAGAAGGAGGCCGAGGCCGTCTAGTATATGAGAGAGGGAGAGAGAGAGACAGGGTGGGTGCCAGGCATTGGGAGGGAGGGATAGCACCTCAGCGACAGCCGCATAGGAGCAGTAGTCCTAGCCCAGACCGAGGAGGAGGAGCCCCATCCCAAGACTGCCCCTGGCATGGGATGGCGTATGCCACTGCACCATCACTTCTTGTCCAGGGGCAGCTTGGGGAATCCCAGCAGCAGAAGGTTCACCTTTAGGAACAACTGCTCCAGCAACTTGGCCCCCAGTCTCAGGCGGTGCGGGGAGCAAATATCCCCCACCACAGAGAACACCCACTTGCTGGAGACACTGGTTGGTGGGCAGGACAGAATACCCTTGGCCACTTTCGACAGGGACGACCACACGTTGGCCTTGCTGGCCAGCCCAGTAGGCCAAGGGATTGCTGCTGGGATCAGTGCATGGCTCCTCCTCCAGGTAGGTCTCCACTGCTGCTGAGGCACCATCATACTCCCTCTGATAGCTCTGGTTGGGCACCACCTACACCACTGCCCTCAGCCATGCTGCTTGCCCTTTTGTGCTGGGCCCCATGCTCCCCAGACTGGCCTGAACACAGGAGGAGCTGCTGGCACTAGTAGGGGTCCTGCTGCTCATCCTGCTGCTGGTGCTGCTGCTACCGCTAGGGCTGGGGGCAGGAATAGACACAGATGGCTGGAAGGGGTCACTGCTCCCACTCCCACCATCCCCAGGTGCATCCTGCTGCATGGTCCACTCTGCCTGCTAGACCTTCTGCAACAGCGCACCCTTCCAGAGGCCATAGAGTGCTGTTTCACGTGCCATGCTGCCCTTGATCCTGGTGTCCAGCATAGTTGCCAGGTCATATTTGTCCCAGTGTAGGAGCTCATCAAAGCGCGTACTCAGCCCCGCCTTCAGCTTCTGTGCAAGGTCAAGTGCCTCATCAGAGATCTTCCTGCCTGGAGGGCCACAATCCCACCCCTCGAGAATCTCATCCAGGCTCCTCATGAGACAATGGACCAGTGGGGTTACCTGGTTGAGGGTGGTGGTGGAGCTGCTCATGGTCTCTGTCACGGCCAGGAACAGTCTCAGGATGAGGACCGTGTGAGCTAGAATCTCCCATTCCTNTCTAGCTAACATATCTATTTAATTAATGGTTGAAATAACCTTTAAGCTCTGGTTATTCTCTCTGTAATCTGACAATTATCTTTGATAAAAATATAAGGTTTCTATTCAGACCCTGAAGGAAATTTAAAAAAAAACTTTACTTGATCAGAATTAAGAGAGCCAATTAGAATCCAGTGTATTTCCTTACTACCTGACATCAGCAATGACAGCAACATCAGTCCTTAGGAATATGAGCCTCCTAGCAGGCAAGCTTAAGAAGAGAGACACAGTCTGACTTTTTTCAGACTAAGATTCCACAACTCATGTTGGAGTTTCTTTCTCACCAACATCTTGGCAGATAAAGGGAAGAACTGGGAATAATGTAATGTATTGCTCTAGATATCTTTGAGCCAATGAATTGAGCATATGTTAAGCTTTTTTCTTAAAATAGAGATGTTTTAAGATCATGTAATTTTGATTGGCTATCTATGCTATACTATGCTATACTATGTAAACTACTGATATTCTCTATTTATATTTAAGTAAACTACACTTATATTTTTAGTATATTCTAAAGTCTCATGTTCCATTTATTTATAAATATATTGTAATTTTACAATACTTGCTTTGCTAGCTTGGTCTCAAAGTAAAGTGTAAAACTCATTTTATACAATTAGGAGAAAAAGGCCCAATCTAGTATGATTAGTTCAGCTGGAAAACTTAGCCTTCTTTCCTTTTATAAAAAGAGTAACGCAATGCGACAGTAGCTGAGGTATCCAGTCAACTAACAAGGCCAACTCCCAGCCATTCCCCTCTGCGGGAATAAGTTGTTGGAGCACAGACAAACTGCTTGCTGCTGAGGGAACCACCAAGAAAGCAAGAGCCTGTGGGAGAGCAGAAGGGAGATAAGTAATGCTTCCCTTGAGCAGTTGGGGATTGTGAAGGATATTCCCTTTGGGGTATGGGCGTTTCATTTTTTTACTAAGGTTTGTGGGCAGTTTTCCAGTGGCTTTGAGTTTGTGGGGGAGAGAGGGGCTTAAAAATTCTTTTGCCCCAGAAATGGTTATGATTTCTTAAAATGGCTATGATCTCTTCCAGTGAAATTGTCATAACTGTGATTGTCTTTTTCTTCCTTCCATGAGCAATGATATAGCAAATAATTATCATCACTGGAATTAATACCCCACTAGGATGAATGTGACAATTGTAATCTCTCAGAGCTGTCATCCAGCTCTCTTTGGATTAGGGATGGGTGAACAGATCGCAGTTTGGGTTTAGTCATTTGGTTCGGTTCAGCTGTTTGGTTCAGCCATTCGGTTTGGTCGCCGAGTTTGGGTTCAGCCATTTGATTCGTTCATCTTTGGTTAGGAAAAAGTATTGTGAGAGCCCATGATTGCACTGGAAACCAGAAATTTGAGTGCGTGCAGAGCTTATGTGGGTGAGAGTGTGTGTGTTGTGGCTGCTGGGTGTTTGGTTTTGATTCATGTGTTTTGGATGTATGGTGTGTCTTGGTTTTGGTTTGGCTGGTTGGTGAGTATTGGTGGGAGCTGTGTTTTGAGTGTGTCTGTTAAAAAAATAAAAACATAAAAATGGAGAAGGTGACATGTCACCACCATTAAATGCCGGGCCTGGGTGAAGGCCAACGTGGCAGAGCTGGTGGTGGAGGAAGAGGTTCCTCCTGCTGCTGCTGCTGGACCTTCTTTGGTGGAGGAGGTGCCAGAGCTGGCGGGCACAGGAGGTGCTGTTGGCACTGCTGCCAGGTTTGTAAACTTTGTTTTTACTTTGAGGACAAGAAACTTAAGCCTCTATCCATTAGTGCGAGCTCAATGGCGTGCGGGTGGGTGTGTGGGTGGTGGGCAACAGTGAGTCATAAACAGTGGGCATCATCAGGTAGCATCGGATGTCTGCCACAGAGAGAGAGGGTACTGTAGTGTGTGTGGCTCTTCCAGAAGTCAGGCACGAGCACGAGCAGCACCCCCACCCAAACACATGCCTGCCAGCCATCCCTAGCAAGGGTCTCCACTCTCCAGTTGCCATCCCCACCTAGCACCCCCAAATATTTATTTATTTATTTAATAGATTTATATCCTGCCCCTCCTGAAAACAGCTCAGGGTGGCTAACAATTTTAAAAACATAAAAAATACAACAATATAAAATGTAAAACAATCATAATAATATTAACAATTAAACCGGGTTAGGCCATAATACAATAATAAATAAGGGTAGGAGGAGATTAAAAACCCCTAACCCCCCCTCCCCAAAGGTCTGGGCAAACAGCCAGGTTTTGCAAACTCACGGAAATGTTTAAAGACTTGGTGCCAGGCGAGCTTCCTCCAGGCAGGATTTGCATGTGCCAGCCAGAGTCTTTCCAGTTGCCATCCCTACTGCCCCAGGGAAGGCAGGTTTTGCACATGCCAGCCAGGGTTTCTCCATTACCATCCCTCCCTAGCAACACCCCAAGGAGGGTAGGATTTTCACGTGCCAGCCAGGGTCTCTCCATTGCCATCCCTCCCTAGCAACACCCCAAGGAGAGCAGGATTTGCACATTCCAGCCAGGGTCATCATCTCCCATTGTCATCCCTAGAACCCCAAGGAGGGAGGACTAAAGGCATCATCATAAATGCATGATATTACATAGGTGTTGTTTGTGTTCCTGTTTAGAGAGGAATCAGATGCCGGCCCCAACACTGGTGCCACACCGCCATGCAGGACAATGAGGCAGAGTTCAGAGTCACCAGTGCCACCCCCAGACAGTCAGCGGACAAGGTCCAATGTCTGGAAGTGGTTTGAGAAGCAAGAAAAATACGCCATCTCCAAGGTAAGGCATGGGGCTAGAACAACAGGGAATGGATTGCCCAATGCCCTGTGACCTGTTAGGCACGGAAGTCCCCTGCAGAGAGAGATTGGCCACCCACCCATTTGTGGAGGAGATAGAATGCAGGCAGGGCTTGACACAGACCATTGGTCTATTCAGTATACTGTATGACACTTCCTATCTTTTTATGTTCTTTAGATCTGCTTCAAAAGATTAAGGAGGCAGAGAGAGGGGACCACATCGGGGCTAATCGCCCATATTGAAAAGCTCCATGGCCTGGCAGTGATATGGTATGAGGACTCTGGCGTGGCCATGGAGCCCAAGCAACAGCACCAGAAGAAGGGGGGGGGGAAGGCAAACTGGAAGTGCCGGCATGTAAGCCCTTCCCCCTCCTCCAGCCCCAATGTGGAGTCCGCTGTGCCCTGGGAGTCTGCCAAGGACAAGGCCTTTCTGGCGGAGGTGGAGAGGCCCACTCGGGTCTTTGTGGCTGCCCTAAAGGTCCAACGAGCCACCATGGAGAACCGACAGGTGGAACGGTTCCAGGTGGGCAAGGTGCGGGAACAGAAAGTGGAGGCTTATGCGGAGTATGTCTCAAAGTACGTCTCCACCGAGATGGCTGACCTGGAACACTTCCGCCAGTCGGTGACCAAGTGGCAGGTGGCCGTGGCAGGGGCCGTCGACTATGCTGTCGAGCACGGCTATGAAATGCCAGTGGGTGTGATGTCCCCTGCCCCTACCTCCCATGTACCCTTTCTGCCTTTCCCACAACTTCCGGGGGGCAGGCCCAAAGACTGAGTAAATAGATACATAAGTTTCCTTTCTAGTTTAAAATGTTTGGGTTTTGTTTTATAATGTTGTTGTTGTCGTTGTTTTGTTAATAAAAGTTATATTTGTTATTGTTACGAGCTTTGCTTGAACTTTCCAATCTTTTATCCCTCTGTGCTGAAGTCCAGACTGGCAGGTGGCAGAATCTCATACACTTTGTTGATCCCTACCATCAGTACCTGGCACCACATGTAGTGTAGTTAAGGTATTAACCCAAAGATGTGTGAGCAGCAGGATCTCAACTTGCAGACAGACCCCCAGGAGGGGCAGGGCTTGTGTCTGTGTGGGTGTGCCAGAGAGAAAGAGAGACAGGCTCCTTGGCAGTGGGCAGCAGGCAGCAGGAGCTGGTGGTTGGAGGGGCTTTTATTTCCATCAGCTTCAGCGGGCATCCGCCGCTGGGTGAGGAGGAGTAAGCTGGGGGTGGGGGCAGGATGGCAGGTGAGTACCAGGCTTCTGGATGCAGTGGAATGAAATGCAGCCCCCAGTGACTGGAATGATGGTCCAAGAATCTTGTTGATGGATCCTGGGATGGACAGGCATGACTGATTCAAGTACAATGGAATGACAGCCTATGTGAGTTTAATGATAATATGTCCCTAGAATTAGCGCATGGTTGGGCACACTTCATTCAATCAAGCAATAGGTGGTAGCAGCAGGTACAGGAATGCACACAGGCAGGCAGACACAGAATCTCATACAGCTTGAGTTGTTGATCCCTACTCGAAGCACCTGGCACCACATGTAGTGTAGGTAAGGTACATTGACCCCAAGATGTGCCAGCAGCAGGGTCTCAACTTGCAGACAGACCCCCAGGAAGGGCCGGGCTTGTGTCTGTGTGGGTGTGCCAGAGAGAAAGAGAGACAGGCTCCTTGGAAGCGGGTGGTGGGTGCTGGTGGTTAGACAATGGATTCCTGGTTGCCAGGGTACAGAACCCTTTGCACAGAAAGCATATAGGCCTGGGGGGTGGGGGCCTTTGGCAGCTGTAAACATGGGTTTCTTGGGCAGGCAGGCAGAGTGGCATGAGCAGCATTCAGGCAGGATTTGAGCTTGGCAACCTCGGCGGGCAGGCAGGCAGTCATGGAAGCTTGGTATGAGAGGCAGGCAGGCGGGCTGAGGCAAGCTTTGAGCTGGCAATGGCAACCTGGGTGGGCAGGCAGGCAGCGTAGCATGAGCGGCGATCGGGCAGGCTTTGAGCTTGGCAGCCTGGGCGGGCCGACAGACAACATGGCATGATTGGGAGCAGGAGCAGCCATCGAGTTTCCCGAGTACAGACTCCTTGGCTGGCACAGACAACATATAGGCCTGGGGGCCATTGGCACTAGCAGCAGCAGACAGTGGGTTGCCAGGATACAGAACCATTGGCAGCAGCAGCAGACATATGGTGGAATGACATTGCTTCTGTGTGAGGAATGAGGGCCCCAGACCCATGATGGTGGGTCCTGGGGCTAGAGTGGCAGCTTTTGGATATTGATCACAGCCTTCCCTGCCTGTAACTTGGTCCCAGAACCCTGGCGGCCGGTCCTGGGGCTGGCGTGGCTGTTTCTCGATGAGGTGGAATGACATTGCCTCTGTGCGAGGAATGATGGCCCCAGGCCCATGATGGTGAGTCCTGGAGCTAGAGTGGCAGATTATGGATATTGACCAGAGTCCTCCCTGCCTGTAACTTGGCCCCAGAACCCTGACAGTGGGTCCTGGGGCTGGAGTGGCTGTTTCTTGATGCGGTGGAATGACATCGCCTCTGTGTGAGGAATGATGGCCCCAGACC
>QEPC01012577.1:103673-118732 GCA_003113815.1 Sphenodon punctatus | reverse complement strand
CAGCGTAGCATGAGCAGAAGGCAGACAGACTGAGGCAGGCTTTGATCTAGACCACCTGGGCAGGCGGGTGGGCTGGCAGGCAGCACAGCATAAGCAGAAGGCAGGCAGACTGAGGCAGGGTTCAAGCTTTGCAACCTAGGTGGGTGGGGAGGCAGGCAGCATGGCATGAGGGGCAGTAGGGCAGGTGGGTTTGGGCAGGCTTTGAACTAGGCAACCTGGGTGGGCAGACATGCACCTTGGCATGGGAGGCAGGAAGCTGGACTGTGGCATTCTTTGAGCTTGGCGGCAAGCTGGGCGGGCAGACAGGCAGCGTGGCATGAAAGGCAGTAGGGCAGGCAGGCTGTGACATTGGCAGCAGGGCACTCAGATAGGCTAGCAAAGACTGTGCAGCGCAAGAGAGTGAGAGCCAGTCAGTGTCAGATAGGCAGGTCGAGATCATGTAGCCATAGGCCATCTGGCAGGCTTACAGTTTGTTTCCCAATGCCACCCTGCATCATGAGGTCAGTCAGAGAAGGAGGCCGAGGCCGTCTAGTATATGAGAGAGGGAGAGAGAGAGACAGGGTGGGTGCCAGGCATTGGGAGGGAGGGATAGCACCTCAGCGACAGCCGCATAGGAGCAGTAGTCCTAGCCCAGACCGAGGAGGAGGAGCCCCATCCCAAGACTGCCCCTGGCATGGGATGGCGTATGCCACTGCACCATCACTTCTTGTCCAGGGGCAGCTTGGGGAATCCCAGCAGCAGAAGGTTCACCTTTAGGAACAACTGCTCCAGCAACTTGGCCCCCAGTCTCAGGCGGTGCGGGGAGCAAATATCCCCCACCACAGAGAACACCCACTTGCTGGAGACACTGGTTGGTGGGCAGGACAGAATACCCTTGGCCACTTTCGACAGGGACGACCACACGTTGGCCTTGCTGGCCAGCCCAGTAGGCCAAGGGATTGCTGCTGGGATCAGTGCATGGCTCCTCCTCCAGGTAGGTCTCCACTGCTGCTGAGGCACCATCATACTCCCTCTGATAGCTCTGGTTGGGCACCACCTACACCACTGCCCTCAGCCATGCTGCTTGCCCTTTTGTGCTGGGCCCCATGCTCCCCAGACTGGCCTGAACACAGGAGGAGCTGCTGGCACTAGTAGGGGTCCTGCTGCTCATCCTGCTGCTGGTGCTGCTGCTACCGCTAGGGCTGGGGGCAGGAATAGACACAGATGGCTGGAAGGGGTCACTGCTCCCACTCCCACCATCCCCAGGTGCATCCTGCTGCATGGTCCACTCTGCCTGCTAGACCTTCTGCAACAGCGCACCCTTCCAGAGGCCATAGAGTGCTGTTTCACGTGCCATGCTGCCCTTGATCCTGGTGTCCAGCATAGTTGCCAGGTCATATTTGTCCCAGTGTAGGAGCTCATCAAAGCGCGTACTCAGCCCCGCCTTCAGCTTCTGTGCAAGGTCAAGTGCCTCATCAGAGATCTTCCTGCCCGGAGGGCCACAATCCCACCCCTCGAGAATCTCATCCAGGCTCCTCATGAGACAATGGACCAGTGGGGTTACCTGGTTGAGGGTGGTGGTGGAGCTGCTCATGGTCTCTGTCACGGCCAGGAACAGTCTCAGGATGAGGACCGTGTGAGCTAGAATCTCCCATTCCTGCCTGTTGTACCCTGGAGGTGCCTCAATGTCTGTCTCCAGTTCCACCTGATGCAGGGCGACTTTCTGCTCAAGAAACCGCTCGAGCATCAGGAAGGTGGAATTCCACCTGCTGGAGACATCCTGGATGAGCTGGTGCAGCGGGGACTATTGCTCGGCCTGCTTCTCCTGGAGGAGCTCGCTGCCCTTCATGCTGTGGTTGAAGAACCCCACCAGCTTCCTTCCCCGGTCGACCAGGGAGCTAAGGGTGCATGGCCCAATCCCTTTCTCCCCCAAGCCTAGAGCGTCCTTCATCACAAGATGGAGGGTGTGTGCGGTGCAAGGGATGCTTGTGAAGCTCCTGTCATGGACTGCCTTTAGTATATTGGCCGCGTTGTCCATGACCACACACTCCCTGGTGAGGGCTGTGCCTGGCATGACCCATTCACTCACCATGGTAGCCTGGGCTGCCTCGAGGTTCCTTGAGGTGTGGGAGGTGTCCATGACTTGTGTCTGAAGCAGGGCCCACCTGTACCCTGCTTCAGAACCCCTCCTGCCACTGCCAAGTGCTGCCTCTGGGTCCTGCTACCAGTGTGCAGTCACTGCCAGGTAGGCGTTCTGGGTGTTTCTGGAGGTCTACAGGTCAGTGGTGAAGTGGACCATGCCCCCCCCCCTGCCAGCTGCTCCCTCACCCGCTCCTTCAAAGCCCTGTAGAGCTGTGGCACCACAGTCTGACTCAGGGTGAAGTGGGAAGGCAGCTTAAAGTTGGGGGCCAGGAACCCAATCAGCCGCTGGAAGCCCTTGTCCTCCACAATTGAGAAGGGCTGCCCATCCAGGGTAATCATTTCTGCCAACATGAGCTTTGCTTTATCTTGGAGGCCAGTGCCACGGCACCCTGCCAATGGCCTTGACAGATCCCCCCACGCCCAGCTCCTCCATGGTGGACTGATGGCGCTGCTGGGGAGGCTCCTGCTGCTGTTCTTCCCCCCTAGCAGGAGGAATACTGCTCCTGCTGCTAGAGGCAGCAGTTGGTGCTGGTGCAGACTGCCAAGCCAGTGATCTGAGGTGAAAAGGGATGGTGATTGGACAGGCTGGCTACTACTCCAAGCCTCTCCACCCCTGGTGCCTGGAAGTCTGCTCCTCAGCTGACTCCCCCTCCCTGTCACGTTTTGCCTTCCAGTCACACGTTTTTCCCACCCAAACGTGATCCAAACTGACCAAACTGTTTGGTCATTTCGACGTTCGGAATCTAGTTCGGTTCAGTCAGTTCATGTTTGGATTCGGGTTCGGTTGTCCGAACAGGCTGAGTTCGGGCTGAACTCCAAACTTCCGAACCGCGATTGCCCATCCCTACTTTGGATCTACATTTGGTCCCATGTGTGGTCCCATTTGAGACTCCATTCCATAATTCCAAGACCCCAGATGAAAGAATGACATGGAAAGTACATCAGATATCAGTTGGAATAACAAGCAATCCCTTCTGTAAATAGTGTGATCTCACTTGGAATTCAAAGGCACATTTTGGAAACCTCTGAACTAGAGACTTACTTTTGTTTCTAAAAGAACACTAAGATTCTGGTGAAGAGACACCACAGCTCAGTGGGATGTTTTGCTGTCATGCCCTGACTAGCCAGGAGATGGAAGGAAGATTGAGTGGAGAGGGGTGGGAGTGGTGGAAGGCAGGCATGTGTAAATGGGGTGGACAAAGTCTAACAGTTCACTTGTTTGCTGCACAACCATTGAAGGGAGTCCCTACAACAAGAGAACAAGAAAATCAGTGTAGTTGATTTTCTACAACTAGAGAATGCTTCTGGCTGGCCATTTTATTGGCAGATTATTTTTGCCTCCTGTTCCCCTAAATCCATCTTTAAGCCTTTACTCCATTTTTCAAGGTAAGTATTCCTGTTGTTGTATAGCATAATTTTAAGTTCCTTGAACAGTCTCCCCATTCTTCCAGCTGTTTTACTTCTCTCAAATAACAACTTTTCAATTCTATGTGGCTCCCTCCCATAATTGTCCCCCTTTTGTTGGGCCGTGCATAAACCTTTTAATTGCAAATATTGAAAGGCATCCAGTTTTCTCTGTGTTAGTTCCTCCATTATCTGTACTGGGAAAAATCTCCCCTTAAGGAATAATTGATGCATTTTAGTTATCCCTCTCAGTCTCTCAGACTCAGAGCCAGTTGGCGTTCTTTGGCCTTGTTGGTATCAATGGGAGTAAAGGGGGATTTTCCCAGTACGATTTTTGCCTTTTTAAAAAAAAATTTGCCCACATTTCGACCCAACAAAGGGATGATTTTTGTTTGGGACATTTTGACCCTCGTTAGAATCCAATATTAAGTTTTTTAGAGAATCTACCCGCATTGTGTGTCTTTCTAATTCAGTCCATTCCTGGGCCTCTGGCTCGTGATACCAGTCTTGAAGCACACACATTACTGCAGCTTTATAGTACACTTCCAGGTCTGGTAAATTAATCCCTTCTTTATCTCTCATTTTACCGAGAGTTAATTTTTCCATCCTAGGTTTTCTACCATTCCAAATTAGATTGTTCATCAAGCCATCACACTCTTTAAAAAATTTGTCTGGGAGTGTTATTGGTAAAGTACTAAATCTATATAAGATTTTGGGGAGTGATATCATTTTAAATAGATTTATTTTCACCAGCCACGAAACCATCAGGTTTTTTCATCTTCTAATTTACTTAATAGGGGGAAATAATATTTTTCATACAGATCCTTTGTCTTTCTGGTTAGAGTTATCCCTAGGTATTTTAGTCCACCCTTATTTATTGGAAAGTGTGAAATGCTCATGAGCTGTAGTTCCTGCAATTTATCCTTACCAAGCATCAGTGCGTATGACTTTTCTTTATTTATCTTATACCCACCGATTTCACCAAAATCAGTAAAAACTTTTAGCACTTCTTTGCAAGAGCTCTCTGTATCAGAAAGATAAAACAATAGATCATCCGCAAACAGAGATAATTTATGTTCTTTCCCTCCAATTTTCACCCCTTTAATTTTATCGTTTTGGAGAATTGCGTTCGCCAGCACCTCTAAAACTATATTGAACAGTAGCGGAGACAGGGGACACACTTGCTTAGTTCCCCTCTGGAGTTCAAATATCTCTGAAAGTTCTCCATTAATTAAGATTCTTGATTGTGGCTTTTTGTATATGGCTTTAATCCATTGTAGAAAACTCCCATCAAATCCCATCTTTTCCATTGTAAGAAAAAGACTATCTGGTTCAGTTAAATCAAAAGCTTTCTCAGCATCCACTGAGATTATGGAGGCCGGGTTTTTACTCATTTCTAAATTATATATTATATTTATCGTTTTCCTTATATTATCCTTCCCCTGTCTCCTGGGAATGAAACCCTCCTGATTGTTATTTATTACTTCCCCAATTATTGACTTCAGCCTATTAGCTAATATTTTTGCAAATAATTTGTAATCTGAGTTCAGTAGGGAGATCGGGTGATAACTGCCACATAATTCTACTGGCCTGCCTGGTTTGGGGATCAGGGTCACAGTTGCTAAGTAAAAATTCTGGGGCATGGCTGCTTCTTTCCAAATGTTATTAAATGCGTTGACTAACTGTGGGGCGAGTACCTCTTGGAAGGCTTGGTAGAATTCACTGGGAAAACCATCCGGGCCACGAGCTTTGTTTTTCTTTAGTGTAGCAATTGCCTCCAGAACCTCCTGTGATGATATTGCTGTATTTAAAAAAGCCTTTTGATCTTCATTGATTTGGGGAATTTTTCATGCTGTTTAGAAACCTTTTTCTTTTTTCTTTTTGAGGCCTGCAAGACGTGTAGATTTTTTTGAAAAAATCTAGGAAGGCCTTCTGAATATGCTTTGGCTCCCCTACATGTTCCACTTGTGCATTTTGCTCTTTTGAAATGAAGGCCTTCCTCTGTTTAATTTTAACAAGGTTGGCCAGTGTTTTGCTAATAGTGGAATCTTATTTTTGTAGTTGTGCTTTTATTTTCCCTAGTTCTGCTATATTGATCACTTCCTTGGTTGTAATGATTTTGTGCTGCAGCTTTTTTGAGGAGTTTACTTTATGTTGAGCTTCAAGCTTTTGTAACTCATTATATGACTCCTTTATCAACTGTCTTTTTCTTTTATTGATCTGTGCCTCAAAGAAATAATTTCCCCCCTAATAATTGCTTTGGCCGCTTCCCAAAGCACTCCTGGAGAGGAGACTGACTGCTCATTTATTTCAAAGAACTCCTTTACATCTTCCAAGATTTGGTCTCTATTTTTACCTACGTTTAGGATGTATCTCTTTAACTGCCAGTTCCCTCTAATTCTCTCTGTTTTCTTTAAATCCTTGAAAATGGAAATGACCGCATTATGGTCTGAGAGCACAACAGGTAAAATAAAACATTTACTACATCTTACCAGCTCCAGTTTTGAGCACAGTACGTGATCTATACAGTACGTATTATCCACTGCCAAATAAAAGGAATAATCTTTAGCATTCCTGTTTATTTGTCTCCATAAATCTTTCAGCCCCAATGCAAGAAACATCTTGGCTATTTTCCTTTACTCAGCCTTGCTCCCCACTCCTTTTGAATGATCCAAATCAGACAGGGTAATGTTTAAATCTCCCTGCACTATAATCCACCCTTTGGCTTCTTCCCTCAATATGGAAGTGTATTTTTTATAAAACTCCAATTTGCCTTCATTTGGGCCATACATATTCACTAAAGATAACTGGAGATCTCCTATCTTGCCAATGACGCAGAGAAATCTCCCCTCTTTGTCTTTTATAAATTTCTCCTCCTTGAAGTCTATGTTTTTGTTTATTCCAATTAGAATCCCTGCCTTTTTTGAGTGTGCAGGAGGAATACAGTCTCCCCACCTTGGGGCTGGACATTCTTACTACATCCTTCCTCAACAAATGGGTTTCCTGCAAGAAAAAGATACCTGCTCCTTGCTCCATTATTAAATTTTTAATCATTTTCCTTTTCTGGGGAGAGTTTAGACCCCTAACATTAAGTGAGATTGTTTTAAAGCCACTCATTATCCTTTAATTTGTTTTCCCTTTGTGTCTCGGTTGGCCTCTTACCTTTATTTACCCCCTCTTTACCATGAATTACTTCACCCCTTCCCTTGTCAACTCTTATATAGAACTTTTGTCTGTATACTACCTCTTCTTTTACGCACACTTTTCTGCACTCTTCAACTTTTAAAAACATTTAAAAACCTTTACACAAACTAAGACAAAACCTCCCCAGCTTCCTCCCTCCCTCCCCCCCCCCCCAGTCCTTATACTTTACCCTTCTCTTTTTGAAGATCCGTTGGAGGTACCGGAACTCTAGGGTTCTTCTCTTTCCTGTCCCTCTCTAAGCCCTCCCCCACTTCTAGTTTGGACCCTTTTCTGCAACCCAACCTTTTATCCATACCATGGGTTATAACATCCTTTCACAAATATCAAAATCAACCCACCCCCCCTCATTCAATCTGCAGGTTCTTTATCCCCTTAAGGCATCCTTAACTTTGTTCACTTCATATAGCCCCTTTAGATGGATCAACCCCCCTCCTTCCCCTCTGCAGATTTTCTTCCTGGTCACCAGCCACATCAAACACCAACAAACCAAATATCCCTGCTTGAGCATCAAGACCCCCCTCTTCCACGCTGCAACTTCTTTCCCCTGCCTGGGTATTTGCTATCTGTCTATGCCCTATTAGCCAGTTAATGGATCAAGACCCCCTCTTTCGTTCTGCAGGGTTGTTGTTCTTAACTTGGTGCTCATGGAAGGATGCCATAGGTATGGTATCCCTTTCCTGCTCAGAGAAATCCCTCCCCTTCATTCTGTTGCATCTTCACTCCTATTACTTGGCACCACTGGTAGTGAGAGCAGAAAGGATTCCAAATTTTCAGTGGCATCAAAAATTTTCTTTTTCCCGTTATGTGTGATCATAAGCTGTGCTGGAAAGATGATCGTAGGGCTGAGATTTTTTTCTAGCAATGCTCCAAAGAATTTATTCCATCTCATCCTCCTTTTAACCGTTTGTGCTGCATAATCTGGCAAAATTCTGGCTGGGCTTTGCCTCCTTTTGCTCCTGGCAGCTTGCAGCAGTTGCTCTTTGATGTTATATAGAGTGAACTTCACTATGATAGGGCAGGGGGAGGCGGGGGTGGCGGCTCAGTATTCCTCTGTCTAGGGCGCCCTACCCTGTGGGCTCTATCAATGCTTGGATTATGAAGGTGTTCTTTGTCAGGGAAGTTTGCCCTGATTAGTGACCATATTATTTCACTTACATTTTCAGCCCCCTCAGCTTCTTTTACCCCATGGATTCTTATATTCACCCTTCTGGAACGGTTCTCTAATGCCTCACATTTTTGCATTAAGAGAACTGCTTCCTTTTTTAGTTTATTTATGGCTCCATCAGTCTCAAGGGCATGATCCTCCAGAGAGGAAATTCTGCCCTCTGCTACTTCTGTTCTCCTTGTCAGGACCTCCAGCTTCTTATTCCCTTCTTCTGTTGCCCCTTTAATTCTCCTCATCTCTCCTAAAAGTTCTTTCCTCATTTGGATAATCAGGTGTTTTATCGGGGTCCCATATGGTTCTGCCTCTTAATCATAGCCTGCTGAGTCTTCTTCTCTCTCGGGAGCCTCTGGCACTCTTTTTCTACCGGCTGAGTCTGCTCCCCGCTCCACAGGCCCTGGGGCTTTATTTCTACTGCCGGTAGCCTTCTCTCTCTCTCCGGGACCTTCCACCTCTCCCCGCATGTAAATTCTTTCCAGGGAACCAGCCAGTTCTGCCTATCTAGACCTCTCTCCCTCGTTTGCTCACCAGAGTCTGATGCGGCCAAGGCTTCCCCCACCTCGGGGCATTCTGGCACCCTTTTGGAGCCACCGGCTGCTTCCTCCTGCTCCTCAGGCCCCGCGGTGTCCTTCCTTTGGCAGAATCTTTCTAAGGCATTTGCCTGAGAGATTAATTGCTTGCTCTTATGCTTACCCAGCATATCTCTTTTTTTAGGGATTTCAAATTTCAAATTTCGGCTTGTTTGAAACTGGGGGATGGGGAGCTCAGGCTTCTCCTTACTAGCAAGCCTGACGTATGCTCAGATCTCCTGATACCCATAATACTTAATCAAGTGCCTTATTTAATACTTCGCTAAACTGTTTTAATGCTTTTTTCAAGGAAGGAAGTAGATTTATTTTATAGTCCTGCTTCACTTATGATTAATGTGAAGTTCTATTTCATATTTCTGATTGTGAAAAGGTACATTATGTCCATGCATGTATAAAGTATATTGACGTGTTGCTAACATTTGCAATGTTGAACTAATGCTGGCTGTTCCAGTACTAATGAAAATCTTATTGATCAAAGCAGATAAGGTGAAATGGGAAGCAGAATTAATTTAAATGTATACAGAATGAAAGTCTTGTCCTTTGTCTTGCGTTATTTCAGAAAGAGTGAAGTAGTAGAGGCAAATATTATTAAAAAGGAAAGTAGAAGTAGGTTATGTACAGAAATTGCATGCTGAATACACAAGACAAGCAGCTGAAGAGCATTCTGTACATTATGAGTTAGGTTTACAAAATATGGTACTGTACTAAGTCATTCAGATCAATTACCAGTCATTCCTGTATTGTTGATTCCTGCTCAGTGATTTATCCTTATCCAGTACAGAATTGTGACCATGTCAAACTACTACCATGTCAAACTTGGCCAACAGGGATCAGCTAAATCCTCTAATGGGAATTTTACCCCAATAAGAACTGCATGCACTGGTCCTTTTAAAACACTTTAGTTTGTTTAACTAGCACAGAATTAATCCAGTATAAATTATTGGCCTCTGTACTACCAAATAGCAGAGTGTAGTAGGAGATAGAGTAGACACACACTGAAAATTATAAATAGAAATGAAATAAATAAAGGTTGGAAACTGACAAATTAAATTTGAAAATCCATTGAGGTTGATGAACATTCAAATAGTTTTGTAACTCTTTAGAACCTTGAAAAAGTTTAAATTTGTCTGACTTTGTCTGGTTTGATTAGTTCAGATTCGGCTTGTTCAAAAGGTATGGAGTGATGGGGGTGATTCACAGATCATGGTGGGAAGGGAACCAGAAGTCACCAAAGAGAATTCCTGGATTGCTTCTGGGCAGGCCTGTGTGCATGCACCAGTCTCTGGAAGCTGGATGCTACTGCACCTACTAGTAAGCCCAACCCTTTCACCACATCTTCCCCCTACACAAAGTGTCTCCCCACTGTCCCCAAGCTAATCACCACAGCTGATTTTCTAACCACCGGTTAATCGGCCAGCAAGCAAATAGCCCTGCAGCTAAAGGGTTGGCCATATACAGCAGAATAATTGGAGGTTTTAAAAAAAACAGCTATTAGTTGTAGTTGTATACTGGACTTTTCACTGTCAGTTTCAGTGTGCTCTAAAGTAAAGAGCATGACTATTACCCAGAGCATTTTGTGTTTTATTCTAATTTCTTTTTTCAAACAAATAACTCCAATTCTTATTTAGAAGGTGAAACCTCTCCAAAGTTCCTACTGATTGCTTTTCCTTTTGAGCAGCTCTTATGAAAATAAGTGATCTACTTAAGCATAAAGCTCCTATTACACTACTTTTTTTTTTTAATGAGATATGCACATAGAAAGGTTACCCTCCCTTTAATATTACTTACCCTTTTGTTTTAGATTATGCATCTCGGGTATTGGTATCAAGGGTGGTGTTGCATTCCCCAAAGGCATTAGTCAATATCCACACCAATGCCGACCTTGGGGGAGTGGAGCATGAGTTCATGGCCACCATGGCAACCATGGGCCTGTGTCCCAGGTGGCTATCAGTCTGACGCATCAGGGGGACATGCCTTAGACCTTGTGTTTTGCACCAGCCTTGAGGTGGGGGTTCTGTTAATGGGAGAGATATCAGCTGTGCCTTTGTCATGGATGGATCATTACCTCCTGCAGGCCTCTTTCCTGGCTCATGTCTTCCCCCAGAAGGGTGTACAACCAATTCAAGACTGATGGAGCTGGAGTGGCTCTAGAATCCTCTGGGTGAGATTATTTATTTATTATTATTATTATTTATTATTTATTATTATTAGCATGTATATAGTGCCAGTGATGTACCTGGTGCTTTACAAAAAAACAAGATAGACACGGTCTCTGCCTGAGAGCTTACAATTGGGGAGGGGAGACAGGGAAGGGGGAACAGAGGGAGAGACAAGGGATGAAACGGGCCCTTGGCCCGCCTTTTTAGGTGGCCAATAGGGTCATTTGTCGAGCTCCATGTAGTGGAATGGAGCTAGGGGTGGGGCGAGAGAGACCGCAGCCTTTTTCCTGGTGGTGCATGCAGCGCCGCTANCCTGCCTTTTTAGGTGGCCACCAGGGTCATTTGTCGGGCTCCATTAGAGAAAAGGAACTAGGAGGGTGAGAGAGACTGCACCCTTTCTTCCTGGCGGCGCAGGCAGCGCTGCTACCAGGAAGTGCTGCAGCATTCATGCCGGGCCGCTACGAGGATATCTCGGCGGCCTGGATACAATCTGCCCAGCAACTGGGTGACCAGCCAATCAGGACGAATGGGAGGGCCCCGCCTCTTGCGGGGTGCCTTACCGCCCGTTAGATTATTCGGCACCATTCTGAGCGCCGTTTGAGAGCTGGAAGTCGGCTCTGTTTTAGGGCTCTGAGGTTGTTAGGCCTTAGGAAGGCAAGTGAAGGGGATTCCCTCCGATTCAAGGTGTTGGTGCTTGCCTATAAAGCCCTAAACAGTCTAGGCTCTACCTATCTGTGGAACTTCTTCACCCCTTAGATACTAGATTGGCCTCTGAGGACATCCGAGGGTGCCCTCCTTGAGGTCCCCCAAGTCTTCTGGGGGTCACAATGGGGAGGGCATTCTCAGTAGCCGCACCATGGCTGTGGAACTCGCTTTTGGTGGAGGCCTGACTGGCCCTGACTTGCCCCTTTTTTCAACGTAGTTGTAAGACCTGGCTGTTCCACCTGGCATTTAGCGGGGCAGAAAGGTTTGATTTATCCCTGGATACTTATACAAGCAACCGGATGATGAAAATGGTATAGGCCGTATACTGGTTCCATTCTTAACTCTGATTCCTCCTTGATTGTTTGAATGGGTCCAGGTAATACAGGGGTCAAACGTGTTGGCCCAAGCCCCAGGAAGGGCAAGGCTTGGTTTTCTCTGCATGTTCCACCTGCATGATAAATTTATATATGCTTGGAGATATGCCTACTACTGGTTAAAGAAGTATGGCTATTTATAGACTAATGGATGCAGGTATTTTGGTGGTTAGTGCCCCGTTATAAGATCTGCGGAAGGGAAAAAGGGGCTCATATAAAGTATTGAATGAGCAAATAAATAAATTAAATATCCAGGCATTATGGTAATTTAGGTATGTAAATAGTATTAGTTTTATTGTTTTAAAGTATTCGCTTGAATTTTGTCTGAATTCTCTATTTTAAAATGATTGTTTGTTTGTTTGCTTGTTTGTTGTGATTTATATATTTATTGTGACGGCCTATGGCTAAACAAATAAATAAATCCTAAACCTGGCATTTGGCGCGGAAGATGGGTAAAGGGTGGGGGGAGTGGGTTGTGGGGGGGGAGATAGGATTTTTTAATCTTCCTGGTCATAAGCTGTTTTTATATGGTCTAATGTTTTAATGTTTATCTGTTTATTGTAAGCCACCCCGAGCTGCTGTGTCAGGAGGGGCAGGGTATCAAGACTTTTTATAAATAAATAAAATAAATACATATGCTGCTTCTAATTATTTGTTACAGTGTTATCATCAGATAGTCTTCAGCAATCACATAATTGCTTCTTGCAGGATCCTTTCTGATAAATAGCAGAAAAAACATGCAGCAGTGGAATTTTCTGTCCCTTAGCATCAGAAATCACTGTATGATACTAGGTCTCAGATGAACACAGAAGCTCTTTTTGTTTTGTTTGTTATTTCTCATGAAAATTTGCTGTATAGGGAAGAAAAATGCATCTGTAGTGTAGCTTTCTGAATGGAGGAGATTACAGGTCACAGGAGGCTGGCTGTTTGGCTCAGCTCCATGTAAATTCACAACACTCAGCTTTCACTTTGAATTTTAGATTCAGAGTGACAAACCACACACCCCATATTCAAAGTGAGATTCTTTTCGAATTTTAATGTGTATCTGGGTAGGGGCTGAAATCATGAAGAGTTTCCCGACAAGACCATAAATTGTCACTAAAATCCTGTTGTAATTGTCCCCAATTTTGTATATGATGTTGGATTTTCAAGCAAATGTAATTTCCATAGAATCATAGCGATGGAAGGGATCCTGGGATTCACTGAATCCAGTGCCCTGCATGGTACAGGATTTTCCATATCAGATGACCCTGGACATATTCTCACCTAGCTTCTTCTTAAAACCTCCGAAGAGAGGAATCCACACCTTCTCCAAGTAGCCCATTTCATGCTGAACTCCCTTTCTGCTGCTTGTACCCATTGCCTCTTGTATTATCCTCCATAGCAAGAGAGAACAATTTGTTCTCCATCATCTTTATGGCAGATTTTCAAATATTTGTAGACTGTTATTATAGCCTTGCTTTGGCCACTTACCCATGTTCAGAGATATGAAGGGGAAACCCACGAGTGACCTCCCAGCGGCCAAATTCATGAGTAGGTCTGAACGTGGGTCCGAGGTAAAAGTGTCATCAGGTGTGTCCCACGGCAATTTTTCTGATGGATGACAGGGCTGTATTTTGAGCTCTGTCATCCATCAAAGAAATCGCCATGGGACATGCCTGATGAAGTGTAATCCCCACGCGCCCACATTCAGAGTTACTCATGAGTATGGCCGCTGGGAGTCTCCTGGCCGTATCTCTGAATGTAGGCCAAGTGGCCTGAGTCATTTTTTCTCCAAGCTGAACATACCCATATCCTTCAAGCTCTCCTCACATGATTTGTGCTTCAAGCCCTTTCTCATCTTTGCTGCTCTCCTATACACTTTCTCCAACATTTGATGCCCTTTTTAAAATAGGGTGCCCCAAACACAGTACTCCAGAACGTAGTACTCCAGCTGGGGCCTAACCAGAAGTGAGTAGATGGCGCCATGACCTCCCATCTCACATATGCAATGCTTCTTTTGAGAAAACCTATGATGGCATTAGCCTTAGCCTTCTTTGTAACACATCACACTGTTGCTGACTCATGTTCAGTTGGAGATTCACAACTACTCCTAGATCTTTCTCTGCTGTGCTATTACTCATCCAGTTATCCCGCATTTTGTATTCAGGTATTTGTTTTTGTGCCCTGTGTATATAACCTTACGTTTGTCCTTGTTGGATTTAATTTTATTTTTTACAGCCCAGTTCTCCACCTTGATAAGATCATTTTGAATTTTTATCTTATTTTCCAGAATGTTAGCCAAGGTCAAGGTTTATTACGGGGATTAGCTTTCACCATTTCCCAACATACAAACATAAGCATAGACAACAAAATATATATAATTTTTTAAAAAAAAAACTTGCAGAGTGACGACATCTGTGCAACACAGCCTTTTCCAGCCATCGCTCACATCGCCACTGGCCTTCGCTTGGACTCTCCTGCGCCATCCACAGCCCTGGTTATCCCCTCTGCTGCTGTGAATACCGACCACTGGAATGTCTCCCCTTATCTCCCTCACACTCCATCTCTCCTCTCCTTCTCTCACTGCTGCTGTCTCCCCTGCTTTTCCCTCTCCCTCCTCCAACGCTCTTTCTCCAACCTCCCCGCCCCTTATTTTCCCCCTTGACTATTCCCCCTCCTCCCCTCCACCTGCCCGCACACAGTCCCTGCAAGCCCCATTGCTCCACATCCCCTATTCCCCCAGCCTCATCCACATTCCTCGCCTTCCCCCTGATCAACTCCCCTTCTCCTGCTCCCTCTGGAACTGCTGCTCTTCCATTAACAAAGCCCCCTTCATTCACGACCTCTTCCTTTCTCACCACTTTCAACTCCTTGCGCCACTTTCAACTCCTGGATCTCTCCCTCTGACTCTGTCACCCCTGCCACCCTCTCCTCTGGAGGCCTTTCGTTCTCTCACCAGTTCCGCCCCAAAGGCTGGGGTGGTGTCATGGGCCTTCTCCTTGCCAACTCCTGTCGATTCCAGCCCCATTCCCCTCTCCCCTCCCTCTCCTTCCCTTCCTTCGAGGCTCACTCTGTGCGGCTCTACTCCTCCCTTCACCTTTGTGTTACTGTCATCTACTGCCCCCCTGACCCCCTTTCCTCTTTTCTCCCGGACTTTGAATCCTGACTTACCTTCTACCTCTCTGATGATACCCCCGCTCTCATTCAACATCCAAGTTGACGCACCTTCCCAGCCCTCTATCTCCCGCCTTCTCTCCCTAACCTCCTCCTTTGATCTCCGCCTCTGAACTGATTCCCCCACCCACACCGACGGCCACTCTCTCGACCTCAACTTCTCCAGAAACTGTCCTGTTGCTGA
>QEPC01012577.1:78607-90795 GCA_003113815.1 Sphenodon punctatus | reverse complement strand
AAAAAAGGCTTACACATCCTCCCAACTGACACAAAATCCCTTTACCCTGCTGAGAGTCAGTCTAACTTTTGAAAAAACAGGCTTTCAAAGTGCAGTTTTCACACTGTGATATCTCAGCTGTTTTCCAAACCCATTCAGCTGAAATTTGCTTACTCCAGTGATTCTTCACCACAAATTTCTCAGTCCTAACTTTAATCATGCCAATTTTATAGCAAATAGAATGTTGGGTTTTTATAATGGAGGGTGTAACACACCTTAACTATTCTACCACTCCCGTGCTCTGATAATAATGGACTATGTAACAGAGTGCAGCCTGAGAGACTGCTAGTTTAAGAGATCCTGAAAGTGGCAAATAGGTCAATAATTGATGGTTAAAAGGCTAATAGGACTCTGTTGTCTGCTGAGTACAGGAAGATGAAGTAGCTGGACAGGGCTACCTAGCTATTTAAGAAAGCTGAGACAGCTAAGTCTCAGTCTGTCTGAAGACTCCAGAGGAGAAGGAGTTCTCTGTTGGGCTGCCTGTTCACTGTGGATCCTGTGGGAAGTGAAGCTGTTGAGTGAACCAGAGCTGCCTGAGAAAAACCCTGTGTGAAGAGCCTGCCTACACCAAGGACCATACTGTGTGTGAATAGTCAGCCAGTGGACTGGTACCTGGCTAGGCTTGAAGTAGGTAGACTAAGGGGGCTGGAGGAGTTTCATGTCTTGCATAGTTAGCTAAGGTGGAGAACTGTATACAAAGAAACTGGTCAAATTGATAATTCCCACTTGATTGTGTACTTTGAGAGGACTGATCCTGACACAACTCACTACCAGGCACTAAAAAACTGCTACAGACTGGACCATGGGTTTTGAAATCAGTATTTGAGTTTTTCATTTTATATCTAAAGGTGGGTGTTGAATGATTTCTGACCCAAATAGTAATGCAGATGCATCACTACAAAAGTCACCCATCACCCACTCATGGAGCAATGGGCTCGCCCCCCACTGCTTTCCCCACATTCAGAATTTGGAAGTGTTCCTCAATCCACAGCTCCACCAGGATGTCCAGGTGGGGGCTGTGGCAAGAGGCGCATTTAGCCAATTACACTGGTGCAATGTTTTCGGTCTTATGTCTCAGACTCCGATCTGGTCACTATCATCCATGCCTTCAATACTTCAGGATTGGACTATTGAAATGCGCTCTACATGGAGCTACCCCTGGTGATGGTTTAAAGACTGCAGTTGGTGAAGAACGCGGCGGCCTGCCTTCTTATGAGCACATTGCACCAGTGATTCGTGCTTTCTGCACTGGCTGCCTATAGTCTTCTGGGCCTGATTCAAGGTGTTGACTATTATCTATAAAGCCCTAAATGGCCTGGCCCCCACCTACCTGCAGAATTGCCTCACTCCCTTTGCTCTGGATCAGCCCCTGAGGTCACCCAGGAGCGCTCTTCTTGATGTCCTCCAGGTTGCTCGGGGGGTGATGATGGAGAATGCATTTTTGGTGACTGCACCTAGGCTGTGGAACTCCCTCCTGGCAGAGGCCCAGGTGGCCCTGGACCTCACCTCCTTTCACCATTATTGTAAGACCTGGCTGTTCTGTTGAAGCTTTGGTGAGAGTGATGGGTAGGGGTGGAGGAGGTGGGGTTCTTTATTTTTCTCTGGTGCCCCACAGAAAAGATACCTGCTTGATATCTTATTTGATTATTTATTTGTTTTATAGTATTTTGTATGTTGCTGTTTTAAAATTGTATACTTGTAAGTCTCCTCAAGCTACTTAAGGTTGGAGAGGCGGGGTAAAAATATTGTAATAAATAAATAAATTACAGTTACTCCATGCGTGGAGATGGGTGTACATCTGTTTCCATGGGAGCACACCCACCTCCACCCACCGCAGGCACACCGCCATCCCCCCACCCACTGCAGCTTGTTTGAAAAGGGTCTAAGTGTCCAAAAGTACTAATCTCAGACTTTTGTCTGGATAAAAAGTTTTTAAAGTTTACAAAACTCAAGGTTGAAAAAATCCTTCAGATAATAAAAATGCCTATTCTTTTGTGTCAAGGTATGTGTTTCTTTCACAGGGGAAGACTTGAATGATAGGGGTCCTGGCTTAAAATTCAGTCACAGGTGCCAATTTTAAGGGAAAAAACTCAAAAGCTTTTATTCTGTCCTCCCTTTGCAGGGAAGGTCAACCGAGGGAGGGAGGAAGGGAGACCACAAGTAAACAAACAATAAACAAACAAAACAAAGTAAAACCAAGAAATAGAGAGTCCAATATATATAAAACTCAGCCCAACTCAAACCACAGCTCTTATTAAGCAGCATAACACAGTAGGCAATGAGGACTTCAAATGCCACGCCTAGATCTTCTGACAGCCAGATTTCCATCTATCACAGCTAGATCCCCTGAGAGTGAACATTCTAACTGTCACCTGAGATACTCTGATAGCAGTGTCTCTAGCTGCCAGTCCACACTAAGATATTCATTCATTCATTCATTTATTTAAATTTATACCCCACCCTTCCCCTAAGGCTCAGGGTAGCTTATAACATATAAGATGCATAATCACATTTAAAAGCAGTGAACTGGCTATTGGCTAACTACTGTTGAGCCCCACGCTGAACATTATTTCCAGCTGCCACAAAAGAATACTAGTTCAATTTTTCAGTTTCACAAAAATGAACTAGCATTTTGCACCTCTCACAAAGGAACGGTGGGACTTCCTGCACATCAGACAACAAAAATAATACATTTTATGTGAGCCACCCTGAGTTTCAGGCCACTTTCAAACCTTCTGCCCCCACGCATATTCTGGCTGTCAGGGGTAGGGGAGGGGATGCACATGACTGCTGGTAAAGTCATGCTGGGGTGGGGGCTTTCAGACCAGTCCATCCCCACGCATATCCTGGCTGCACATCCCCCCCCCAGCCAGAATATGTACGGGGAGGGGGGGATGTCTGAAAGTGGTGTTAGGAGATAGGGAGTTAAAAACTCAATTCATTAATTAATTACATAAATAGTTAATTTTATTCTTCCCACCTTTTACAGGGAAGGTCAACCCAGAGTGGTGGGGGAGGGTGGGGTAGAGGGGAGACCAAACAAGAAATAAACAACAAACAAACAAAACAAAGCAAATCCAAGAAATAAGTTTTGTTGAAAAGTTTAATGTTTAAGTCTAATCAGAAATGTCTTTGTAAAAGTGACACTAACTGTCTTATCTGCTTTGTTAATGTAAAATCACAGTTACTTACTTTGCTGGATATAATACATTGGGGTTTGTTTGGTTTGGTCTTGGGGGGATTTTAAAAAACAAATGTTACCCTTTTTAGCACATTGATTGGGAACAGAAGAGATGGGTGCATGGCAACAGTCTTACCTGGGTCACCGTGGGGGAGACAGTCTGGACTGGGTCGGGCCGCACAGCAAATGTGCCTGCACCTGAGCCACCGGGGAGGGTGGAGAGATGCACAAATGTACAGGTGGCCTGCCCTTGCCACTTGCTGGCACCCTGCACCCCACCCCCTAGCATGATGGGTGGCCAATGTCGGCCAGTCATGGCCAATCCAGGCCATGTCTGCCAGGCCACAGTAGATGGGATAGCCCACTGTGGCCTACTTTGGCCTAATCAGGAGGACCTTAGCCTGTGTTTTGATCTGGACATAGTCTGGGGGTAAGAACCCAGACTAACTGCCAACATGGCGTGGGGCAATCCCAGGCCAACATCTGATGGAGCCTGCACAAATGTGCAGGTGAGTTTTGGTGCAAAGTGAGTCAAAGCAGGCCACAGTGACCCAATGTCATGTCTGTTTTTACCCACTGAAACAGGGTGTCTTGGGGCTTTCCTGTCTCTTTAAGTGAATCCAGCAGATGGCAAGTGCCAACCCTTTGAGAAGGGCTGAGAGGATGATCAAAGAGCAGCCCAAGGTGGAGATTGGAGACAAAGGTGTTGAGGAAAGTACGGGAGTACACCTGTTGGGTGGACAGTATGTTTTGGGCTGTCCAGGACTGGCTGAGAAGAAGAAAGGAAATGGTGAACCAGCCTACAATGCATGACCAGTGAAGGTATGGGAGGGGAAGCAGGGAAACTAGGGGCACACTGGGACTGAGAACAGAAGAAGGGCTTGAGCCATAGCTTGTCCAGGAATCAAGCCAGAGGGACCCCTCACTGAGCGGAAAGCTTGCCCAGATGTGGGCTCGAATGGGGTTGGGAGCTGGGGAAGGCTCACCCACACACACCCAAGAAAGAGTTAGTGCTAGGAGCCAAGCGAAGGATGCTGAGGGACTGCCTTGGAGAAGCCTGGTGTGGACAGAGGGGTACTTTGGGAACCCATGTGGGGAGAAGACGGGACTTCTGTGGACCCTGCGGTGGGGAACGGGCAGATAAGGTGGGCCAGGGGAGTACCCTGTTACATACACCAAAATGTGAATAGAAGGCAGCTAAGGCAGATAGACCTGGAGTCTTTTCTAAGTTGTGCACCATCAATGGAATCTTATATCCACAGTCCAATAGGACTATTTTTGTTGGAATTACGTGAGATGCAACAAATTTTGCATACACAGATATGAGAAAACAAACCCCTTTTCACGTGTGGATTTTATCTAGAAATCATTGTGAGGCAGCTCCGAACAGAAGCTCGGTGTACTAACATGGAACATGCAGAATTACTTCTCGCAATGGAACCCAATTTAAGGAATGCACTTAAGTATATTTTAAAAATAAACATGACTGTCATTTACCACAGACACCTGCTGTATGTGTGACATATTCTAAGTGCTACTACTTTTTAAGTAGTGATACTACTTTTAAGAACTCCGGAACTATGATATCAATTTCCATTGACATTTTTTATCTGCAGGCCATAAGGAGGTCTGCAGGATGGCTCCCCCAAACCTGCTGAGTTCATGCTAGGACTACAAAGTATATTCCAGCCATTGGGCAGTTCTCAGTGACTGAACCAAGCCTCCAAACAGCTGCCTAAACTAGTGCAGTGAGTCTCTCCTTCCAGGGCTTCCCCCCACCCCGCCCATCCCTGCTTCCTACATAGGTGCAATTGTACTGTAGAGACAGCCTCAGGACTCTCTTTCCTCTCATGACACAGAGATTTGCAGTCTAAGGGGCAACAGTGAGAATATTGGCATCAACAGACTTTCAATAGCTGTATTAGCAGCTCCTCAGTAGGACAATAGGGATAGGAATTTGTGGTGGGGGTCAGCCACATTGGTTCTTTAAATATCTGCCTGATTTATCATTTGTATTATTTTGCTAGAAGTTACAATGCAAATGTAAGAGTGAAGGATAGCAACCAGTAATCAAAGAGAAGTGGCTAAACCAGTTTAGTTTTGTTTATTTATTTAGGGCAATAGCTTTCACTCTGTTTCACACAAACAAACAAGCAAACAACAATAAAACAAGGATAAAATAATATAAACAAACAAACTGACATACAAATACAAACATCATGGCAATGCAAAGCCATAACCCATCGACCCTATAACAGAAAGAATTGGCAAACTATTATTTCAAATTAGTATCTGAAGTGGCAATGAACCAGAGAGTTAGAAAACACGGATGAATCTCAACTAGAACTAAATAAAAGTTTTTAACAATTTGGCTCCCTGGGAATTTCAGCAAGTCATGTTTGGGGAAGACTGACCCACAACACCAGGCAATAGGGATGGGCGAACAAAACGCCGTTCAGATGTTCGGTTCGAAACCCGAGTTTGAGTTCGGCTGTTCGGTTCGGCAGAGTTCGGTTTGGCCGAACTCGGCTGAACATCCGAAAATAGCGCAATCAATACCGATACCGAAATTGATTTTTTTTTTTTAATATCGGTATCATTTGGCCCTGAATGCACCCCTGGTGTCCACCCCTGGTGCCAGGAAGTCTGCTCCTCAGCTGCCTCCCCCTTCCAGTCACATTTTTCCTGCCCAAAGTAACGTTTCTCCCGCCCCCAAACTCATCCGAACTCATCTGAACTTTTCCAAAATGTTCTGCCGTTCAAACGTTCGGTTTGGAAGTTCGATTCGGTCATCCGAACAGGCCGAGTTTGGGACGAACTCCGAACTTCCAAACCGCGTTTGCCCATCCCTACCAGGTAATCCCTGGAAATCTGGTAAATTAGGGTTCTTGTGGTTTGTACTCCTATAGGAGTCTCGGGGTTAAACTACAAGAGGTGGCAGCCTTAGGCCTATTAGCAAAGCCCCATTGAAGTGAAAAGTGCTTGTGCAGGCTGAATGCTTCAAGGATCAGGTTTAAACACTTTGGACCAGGGGTTACAATGAATATGCATCCCATCCAGCATACTCAAGCTTCATTTCTGCTGAGATCTCTGTGTGATTTTTGTAATATCACATTTAATAGGCTTTATCATTCTTCAAAGTATACTTGTAAGAACAAGCCCCAAATGAACCATCATTCATTCACAAATGAAACATTTAAACTGGGTAGTCGGTTACTGCAGAGAAATTACCTCCAGACTACGTTCCTCCATCTTTGTTCCCATAAACAGATTTTAACCAGGGATTAAACAGCTATTCCCTTACTCCTTGGGAACTTTCAGGGAACTGCCAGCAGAGGGAGCTGGAATAACAAGCAGGCAGTGATGCTGTGATGGAGAAAACAAAAACAAAAAGGGAGAAAAATCTGGGATTTTCTGGGACAGTAGATGTTTTGAATGGGTGTAGGTAATTATTTTTGTCTAGTGCAGATGAGCAAGACCCCTGAAGTAGGAGCCTCCTTCCCTACTTTAACCTCCCACCCCCTACTCCTCAGTTTTATTCCCTGTTTATATGGACACAAGGAAAGCTGAAATATAATAGTAGGTACTACTTACCTTCCCGAAAGTGCTCATGAGAAGAAACCTTTGGTGAACAGAAGACATTTCTGGCTAGGATCCTACTAATACATTGTAATAATTTCCTGACTCCCAAATTAGTACAGGAGTGCAGAAGGGACCTCATTCATTCTAGTTTTTGTTTTTAAAAAATCTATTCATCTTCGGCTTTTTGTTTAAAACCCATTCATTTTCAGAACATGTTTCATATTAAAAACTATTAAACATTTAAAAAAATCATTACACACGCGCAACAAACTGCAGGACCATCCGCGCATGTGTATCTATTTGGAAAATGCAGCATC
The DNA here is from genome assembly GCA_003113815.1 of Sphenodon punctatus. Taxonomy (NCBI): domain Eukaryota; kingdom Metazoa; phylum Chordata; class Lepidosauria; order Sphenodontia; family Sphenodontidae; genus Sphenodon; species Sphenodon punctatus. The sequence goes on along the minus strand of QEPC01012577.1, from coordinate 83,676 downwards.
ACCACCATTGTGGAAAGGAACAGCCAGTCTGAACATGCGCAGTGGCCATTTTGTGTATGCGTAGACTGGCTGCCTTTTTCCAAAAAGAGAATGGTCAGGCTGCCATTTTTTTGCATGCACAATAATTTTAACAAAACCAAATGAAAGCAAATGAATGTCATATGTTTATTCATTCATTTTGGGGTCTTTAGTTACTAAAACCAACAGGCCTCCATTCGTTTTATCTTTAAAAACGAAAACAAATTCCACACCTCTACAAGCTAGACAGGCAGCATGGTCCCATAGCTGTTTGGTTCAAGCAGCACAAACTCTTAGTGTGAGGCCCATGTACTGTTGGGAGGCTCATGCCAGTGATAAGTGCTAGTGCCAGTGCTAAAAAGCTGGAGAATCCCATCCCCAGTCAGCATAACACAGGGTTATTGAAGACACTTCAGAAGTGCATTGTGGCCTTTTAAAATTTGTTCTCTTCTCCCCAAAGCTACCAGATATTTCACAGGAAAGGAATTATAATGACATATTTTACACTAGTTCACTTCAAGAAACTAAAAGTTACCATTTAAAAAAGTTATTTGTCTAAACTAACATTTATATTTATTTATTCTTTTTTGTTAAAAGCTCATCACAGGCATGTCCCAAGCTCCCTACGCTGTGCCCATGCAATAAACACTTCCAATGTGTTTTCAGCTGAAAAAAACTCTTTCCATTTAATATCAGCAGTACTGTTAGTGTGTTTGTGACTAAGTACTTCAGGTGATGTTGATTCTCATCCCAATTATGTCATACACAGGCTTGGCAGCCCTGTTCCAATTTGACAAAAGAACAATCTTGCTAGGTCTCGACTTTCAAATGGAATAATTTATGATTAATGGAATGAATCAACAGGAGAATCAAACTGTGAGAAATTCTAAGCCTGCCAATTCCATAACAAGTGTGTTTATGGGTAATGTTCTATAATCCTACTAGTGAGGAGTGCTAATCTGTATCAGTGAAATGAATTAACAGGAATGTTTTGGCTACAAGAGTGGCAAATGACAGGAACTGCTGCTGTCTAACGCAACGAAGTATAGTAGCACATTTCTTTGGAGTGTGAGCTTGGCAGGTTCTCCATGTGTTTTAGGGTTAATAGACTTCGCCACATGTAGCCATTGTTCCCTCTAGCCAAGGGAGAGTAAAACAATTCTCCCCAAATGGGAAAGCTCCAATTTCTATTACAATCCAGAGAATTTGGGCATTGTCAAATTCTTGCATATTTTTTCATGAATATTGCATCCCTGAATTCTTGATAGCAGTCAGGTAAGAGACTACTGGTATTTTGTGCATAAAATCTTTACCATTTTGCATACAGAACATATATAATTACCAAACCCAGCACTCATGCTCTGTATTTGTTCGTAAAGCAAATGTCTCGAGAGAATAACTGTTATTTTGCAGAATTCTTTCACTACTATCTAGAAATACACTGATATAGCTCAGTATTCCCCTCTGCCTTGACAATAAGTTTATATATTGCCCTCATTCTCTGAGTACAGTCTTAAGTACAACCCTGATAAATTTATTTCTAATAAGAGAGTTATATTTCCTGGTGAGTCACTAAAGGTCAAGGAATATGTCAGCCTTTTTTTTAAAGCTCATTTCAGTCCTATTATATTTTGAATGGTTACAGCCATCCCAGTGAAAGAGAACAGAAAAATCCCCCTATGGGGCTGTTCTTTCTTGAAGAACAGCTCATGTGCATCTATCCCTCTGAAATGGCACACGCAGTTCTAAGGAAACCTGGCTATAATGATGTAGGCTATGATGTAGGGCATTTTACTCTCTACTATGCAATTGGTAGGCAAACATGTTTTGATTCTCTAGTCGTGTACTAGAAAATAACCTGAGAAAGGTTTCATGATTTTTCTTGACATGCTGTATTTACATGACATTGCTGACATGGCACACAGACAATATTGATAGATTTGGAAAAGGCCAGCAGAAAACACGGCTGCAGAATTTTTCGTGTCAATTGAAAAGAATACAGGTTTTTCCATTAGATAGCACGATGCAGGCTGGAGCAAATAAATGTGAGGTTTCCTGTTTTATATGAAATTCTAGAATAAATGTCAGAGTGGGTATGGAGAAAAAATGTCTGAAGCCCACCTTTATTCAATATCAGTGTGCTTTTCTGGCTGGCATGTAAATTATTCCACAGCTGGAGCCTTTGTTGTTCCTATTTCCCTGAAACATTGGAGCTGAAATGTATGTTTGTAGTAAATAAAATATCTAAAAAAATTGCCTGACAAATTGTCCGACAAAGAGAATTCATACCGCTTTTGCTCTCATTTCATCAGATATCGGTTTCGGTTATTCTAGTTCTGTTGTTTAGAATGATCCTTTTTGCTATTTTGGGTTACTTTGTTTTGATTCTACTGCATATGTCCAGTAGCTAAAACAAAATTACCAATATACCAAAATAACTTACATGATCAACTGGAATAAGCAATTACTAAAATAAATGAAATAACTGAACTGGAATAAGCAGATATGTTAATTTCCATTTTGGTAATGAATATTGTTCAGATATTTGGAGGCTGTTGATATTCATGAGGATCAAATCCACTATTTATTTGAGCTCTACTAAGTATGAATTTAAGGTAGTCCAGAAATCTATTATTTTTGCTCAGTATTCAGCCAGGAGTGTTGTCTTGCAGGTACCATCTGCCTGTCAAGTTCACACAAGGGCATGCAGAGAGGCTGCCCCACAATTGTGGAACTCCTAGGGATGTGCGAACGCAGTTTGGATGTTCGGAGTTTGGACTGAACTCGGTCTTTTCGGACAACCGAACCGAACGTCCAAACTGAACTCGGAAATGGCCAAACAGTTCGGTCAAGTTTGGATGAGTTCGGGGGCAGGAAAAACATGACTGGAAGGCCCATTCGGGCTGGAAAAACGTGACTGGAAGGGGGAGGCAGTTGAGGAGCAGACTTCCTGGCACGAGGGGTGGAGACCAGGGGTGGTCTCAGGGCCAAATGATACCAATACCGAAAAAAACCTTCGAATTCGGTATCGATATCAGTAGCGCTATTTCAAAAGTTCGGCAAACTCTGCTGAACCGAATAACCGAACCCAAACTCGGTTTTTGAACTGAATGACCGAATGACCGAACATTCGAACCGTGTTCTGTTCGCACATCCCTAGGAACTCCCTTCTCCTGGATGTTCATCTAAACTTCTGGAGGTGATGAATAGCATTTTTGTTTGGCCAGATGTTTGGCAGACAGGGGAGGGGTTGTGGAGTTGTGTGTTAGGAGATTTTATTTGGTTTTATTTGTGTATTTTTAATAGGGAGTTTGTTTTTTCTCCTGTGTATTTTTAAATATAATTTTGTGTATTATTACCTTCCTGGAGCTTAAGGGAAGGGTAGAATAGAAATGTAAACAATTAACTAAATGTTTATATTTCAGTCGGAAAATTTGCTGTATAACATGTGTGGCTGGAAAAAAGAACACAAAGGTATTTACAGAAAGGTGTGATAGTTCATGTGCTAGTAGCTCAGGCCCAAGTTCCAGTCACTTCAGTGTGACTCACACCATTCTAAATGCTATAGCATCATGTGCACTATCCCATCAAAGGACTGGCCTATTAGTGGAGTGATGGCCATCTCTTGTTTCAGCTCTGTGCAGAACACAATGCCCATTCTCAATGCCCAAGGATTTGCTAGACTAATCTGTGCTTAGAAGTGGGTAATTAATGAGGCTAGCTATTCTCTGGGTTTATGACACCAGATTATCTAGTTCTTGGGTCAGACCCTCAATGGTGTCTATTGGTTTCAATGGAATAATGCCAATTTACATCAGCTAAGGACCTGGGATTTATATATTTATTGTTCTATAGTCATCACTATGATGTTTGCGCACCTTGCTATGATTGAGAAAGGGCATTGTGTTCTGCACAGAGCTGAAACAAGTACCAGCAAAAATTGGTATACCTGTCAAATTTGTAGCACTTGACTTGTCCCACCACCATCAGGTACTAATCAGTACCCGAATAGTGCTGGATAGGTTACCTGAAATCTTGATTTACCAACTTTTGGTACCGATTTTTCAAGTTATGCTCCTGATTTTTGCTATTCTTCCATACTAATTTACCAATTGTTAAATGGTAAATTGGAACAAACAATGGTACAAACCAAGATTGGGGACTTAATGTGATCTCCCTCTTGTTAGTTTTGCTAACAGCACTCTCCCCCCACCTCTTTCTGTAACCGGCAAGCAGCCCAATTTTCTGGGTAATCAGGTACCCAGTCAGTACTTGGGTCAGGTGCCCAACACGGTACTCAAATTTGTGGGTATTACCCATGGGTAATCTGGTATCTGCATTAACATTGTTTATTGTTATTTATTTGTCTGGCATCCTACCAGTTCAACATAGCTATTTTGTCTGTTTTTATTCTAACCCTTGACCCTCATGCTCTAAATTAAATTCCTATCTGTATGTGGCCCCACACCTCTTTCACTGCAGAATACCAGGTTGCTTTATACGGTGAAGCCAGCTAACACTGCAGGGTGTCTAAGACCCTATCATTAATCTTCTGCAAGAGGAAATTAAGGACTATTATTTACTTTCTCAGTACAAAAGGTTGTGAAATTTTGACCCCAATATGTTTTTCACTGTATCCAAATAGAATAATCTATCAGCTAAGGAATTTATTATTATTATTATTATTATTTTATTTAAGTACTGACACTGCACTCAGTGTCGAACAATGTATAAAGGACACATAATCCCCTTCTCTTGAAATTTGCAATCTAAGGAAGTCTGACAGTAGCGTACAGGTACAAAATACCTCAGTAAATTTGGAATACTGCCTGAATACCAAATGCAGCAGACATCTACACCCACCTCCACCAATCTCCATGCATGGAGGCAGCGTCATTTTGTTCAATGCCTCCATGCCTAGGAGATCAGTGGAGATGGGTAGAGTGCACCCACACCCACGTAGGCCATTTTTACACGCTAATGTGTTCTGGCGGGTGTGTGGGGTGTGGGTGTGTGTCTGTGTAAATGGCCAGCAGTAGGGGGGAATGGGT
>QEPC01012577.1:52989-64987 GCA_003113815.1 Sphenodon punctatus | reverse complement strand
CCCCCCCACTCATGTACATTTACACGGGCGCTCTCCCACCCATCCGAGGGGTGTTGATGGGTGTTCGTGGGTGGGTGACGTCCATGTAAAAAAGGCCAATAACACCCATTTTATGAATGTTAGTGTGTCTGTGTGAAAAGGGTCCTAGTCACACATGTGGGCGGGGTGTGGTGTCATGTGAAAAGGGTCTAAGATAGGTTATTGTTACAAACCAACAACAACAAGAAAATCTTAAGTATCTGAATCACATAATCTTTTCCCCTTTTTGCCTATTGTATTATCAGACATCTAGGCATCTAGTGACGAACCAGTCAATGGGCCACAATATATCATGTGTACTCTGCTGGGTAGTAATTTAATCCTTGATACTAGTCAATTGTTGAAATCTTGGCTCCATTAAGTCAGTTGCACAACTGCAATTTACTTTAATGCAGTCAAGATTGCATTTGGCGTAAGAGTGACATAATCCGGCTCTATGTGAATTTCTGATATTTTTTTAATTCTTTATTTAGCTATGACCATCAACATTTTTTCTTTGTTTCCTAAATTTCCTGTGGCCACAAACAAACCCACAGAAGTTGACTTAAATCAGCCAGTCGAAAAATATTTGCAGTTCTCTCTGGTGCTGTTCAGAACCATTCAGAAAGTTGCCTAGCTATGGAAAAGACAAGTGTACAAGAACAAGTGTATCTTGTAACCTCCCTCAGAGCCCAAGTTTAGACTCAAAGTTCCAGTTCTTAACTAGATAAACCAAGGCTTCCTTTCAGTTGTTCCTGAACCAGCAGAGCAGTCTCCTTCTACTTCTTTAAAGAAAAGGCTTGGGTTTTTTAAACATGTGACAAAGCTCTCCCTAGTCTGATTAAATTTTTATCTAGGAATATAATGGTCATTAATATGGTAATTTGACATGACATTGGGATGTAAAAATAATTGCAGTGCAGCTACTGTATACGGCTTTGCTTCTACTTTCTACAAAGAAGTGGCAAGATCGATAATTTATGCCTGTAAATTCTTGATTCTCCTTGAGAAGGTTGTGGGAAGAAGAAAAGGGCTTTTTTCCCCCCTTGGACAAGAACTATAGATCAATAAAGGTCAGCAGTTCAATGGTAGTGGGAATTTAGTGAGTCCCTTAAGCACCACACTGACATTCCAAGACAGAGCTGATAACCATTTCAATTTCTTGATGTCCTTTTAGAAAAAGGCTGTAATATCAGAATGCCATCAGTTTTGAGCACATTTGTCTCCTTAGTACTTTGCCAAGATCTCTCAGGACCCTGAAGAAAAACTCAAATCTGGGCTCAGCTCTTTATCAAGTTACAGCATTTAGTCTATCTACACCATGCTATATATGCAGCCTAACAAATCACCAACATGTTTTCAGTCTGCTTTCAGACACCTGAAATTCACATGCATTTAGTTGGCATTCACTGCTATACTAACTAAAGCACCTTTGGGCACAGTCCTCATTTTCCAAATGCACAAGGGGGTTGCATGCATTTAAGTTGCACACCATAGTGCTCCACTAGAATTTGGTGGGTGTCAAATCCTCATCCACAGCTAGAAACATTGGGTAATTTAAGACGTTATGAGATCACAGTCAACCACAGTGAATCCCAGTGGATTCCCTGTAGTGGCTGTGATCACACGAATGTCTATTTGAGCCCCGCCAGATGTTCACCATGGTGATTTCCTGGCGAGGTTCAAAGCTAACCACAGTTCTGGACCTGAGGTCGGCCGGAGGTCCAGAACCGTTGTTAGATTGACCACAATCTGGGATGGGCCAAAAGTAACCTCTGTTATGTTGTCCCAACCCAGATCATGGCCCAGACCGCGATACGGGATCGGGCGCAGAGGTTGGATTGGCTGCTGCGCCCACCCATCTCCCAGAGGGCGGGTGGCTGGGGGAGGGCGGGGGGAAGGGGCAGGGCTGTGCGGCCACATGTCGCGCCACGCAGCCCTGCCCCTCCCCAGTCCCCCTCCAGAATGAGGCTGGCACATCTAAAGGATGGCTGGCCTGATTCCTGACCAGGATCTGCAATGAATCCCAGTCCGTGGTTCAGCGTGGCGGGCCTCTGGGCCCATCACGTCTGAAATTACCCATTGTTGAGCAGCATAACGATGCTCAGTGAGCTGCTGTGTGTAATGTGGGACCATACCTTTATGACCCTTTTTACACAGACATGCCCCCCTCGCCCATATGTGTGACAACGTGGGCAAAGGGGGTGTCTGTGTGACTGCTGGTGGGGATGGGTGGGGGGGCATGCACACTCCCATGCTCCACCCACCTCCACCCATCTGACGGTCCGCTCATGCGCCGCACACCCGCCGTGGCCTCCACCCATCCCCCCCCAGCACCACGGCACCTCCGAGGCCTGTGTAAACTGGGCCAAAATCTGGGGCAGACTACAAGAGGTCAGAACACATCACAGTGCTGAATGGCAGGACTGTAGCCAAGTCTGTGGCTTTCCCAGGTGGCAATCATCACTCACTCCTGCCCAGTCCGTCTCAGTTGCTAGGGTAACCTAGAGGTCACCAGCCTTTTTGATCAGCTATTGGGACTCCTATCTGACCATGTCAGGCTACCTCAGAACTGCCTTCCTCGGAGCAGCTCAATGTGTGTAAACTGATGAACAATAACCCTGCCTCTGCTCCACCTCACCCCCCCAGGCAGCCCATCCATCTAAAGGTGGGCCACCAAATGTGCAGGTAGAACAAAGGTGGATCAGGCTGCTCCAGCCCCACGTACGGTGCTCTGGAACACCCCTAGTCCTTGGCTTTTATGCTGGGCCAGCAGATCACAGGTGCAGCAGCTAAGTGTCCTCCAGAGGAGGAAGTGTGCTTTGCTCAAGGGCAGAAGAGTGGGAAGGGAGCACTACCACCTTCCCAGCAGCCAGCTAGTCAGCCTTCAACTTTAATTCTGAAGGTGCTCTTCTGGCATGAGGCCATCTGAGGAGAACTTGCAGGGTACTTTCTGCTAAGAGCAGAATGTTGGAGCAACTGACTTCATAGGAATGTCCTTTGAAATGTGGAACAAGCAGTCAGCCTCATGGATTTATGCACAATATTATGTTTCCAAAGGATAATCAGCCATGGATAAAGAACAAATCATAGCTTTACCCCCCTTTCTTTTCCCTACACACATTGGGCATTTTTACACACATCTTAAAGTGCTGGTCTTTCAATCTTCTGGGTTTACAAGTTCACGAGTAAGTTTTGGATGCATTCTTCACAAAAATACTGCCCTGCGGCAGCCTAAAGTAGCCGCAACTGCAGACGTGAGGGGCTGCCATGGAAACCAAGTGCCCGCAGCTGCCTGGAGAAAAGCAGTTTACCGGGAAAACTTTTTACACACAGAAGTTTTGGGAGAAGTTCTACGCAGAAGTTCAAAGAGCCAGATGTTTAAGATCTGGGTGAGTGATTTAGACACACAGAAAGTTCAGGCTGTAACAGCAAACATGCAGGAGAAATGTGTGTGCAAAAACATCCATCGACTGTGTAATTTGAATACAGGATATTATGTCCCAGAACATGGATTTGGAGGGTATTTCAGTTTCTTTTCCATTTTTTTTTTTTTAGATAAAAGCTTAGACATTCTCCCTATGAATAAATTTACAGTTCTGAAACTCCACCGATACGCTACGCTGACCATTGTTTAGGCTTAAGGAGGACTGTTTTATTTCAGCAAAGTGAATAACTTCCATTGATACAGAGTAGGGGTAAATTCTCTCCGAAGGAGAAAATAGGTATTTTGCTCTATTTTACTCTGCTGTTAAATGTAACAAACCAGGCCCTTTCACACAGGCATCAAATGTCTTTATTTCTGAATTTGTTTTAATCCCTGTAGCCAGTGATTAATTTTCACTTGGATTAATTTTAGATCTTGTAGACGGTAGCAAAATTTACCTCAGAAAAAAATGAAGCAACACAATATGATGAGTTTTTCCATTGTCTGAGCCTCAGGGTCATAGATATTGTATGTGTGGTACAGCTACATTAGGGTCTAGCTAGCTACACATACATCATAGTTATACTGAGGGCCCCTGGATAGTGCCAGACTGGTGTGGGAGAGCCCCTGGCTGGTGCCCATTCTGACCTAGCTATGCCCCTGTTGAGCGTGCTTTAAATTGGTTGTTTAATATCTCCTTCAGACTTCCATTCTGTTATTATCTCCTCTCTTCTTTCTCTCGCATTTATATTTTTCAGTAATCAACTTGTGTCACCTGTTCAACTGTGTGCACAGTACCGACAGTGTTAGGATTCAGAATGGAGAAATCCGGCATTATTCAAAGTCAGGAAAGCATAACTGACAACGCAAATGGCCTAATACATCCATAAGCATAGATGAAGCAAGAGGTTTAAATATTTGAAAACTTTTGCCAGCATGCATGAGTGATAATAGAATATTTCCCCCTTCTGCTATAATTAAAATCCTTGATGAGTTTTCCCTCCGTTGTGATATGGTTCAAACAGTAAATTGATAACAAATTTTGCTGACAGCATAGGCACTCATAAACATCACATGTATGGGATTTTCAATTAGCTTAATTCATAATAACTCTAAAGGACTAGCTGGCTGTCTGGATTGTTGTTGGAATGTGGAATCTTTTACTCTTGGAGAGACAAATATGAATCTGACACAAGTTGGTAGTAAATAATAATAAAACAAGACATTCCCACTTAACTGATCTTTGATAGCCAATGGGAAAATGTGTTAATTATCTCTATGTAATGCCTATTGGATGTGCATTCACATGACAGGTACAGCTAGCATGCTTTATTAGAGGCCAATTTTAAAGTTAGAACCCATTTGCGAGCTGTTTAGAGTCAAGATTTTGCCTGGGAAGTAGATAACTTTGGGAGAACACAAGGTGGAAAGAATATTTTTTTAGTCTGTGCAACAACTTAGACAACTCCTGCTATAGATATTAGAATACAGATGCCAATATTTCCCTGTGTGTGTGTGTGCAGTGGTGGAACTCTTATTAAAACCCCCACCTACCCACAGTATGGTGGCACAGGCATACAAAGTACCCCATCACATAAGTTATGCCCCACTGTATTATGCCTCCCACCAACAGGGAGGAGCTGGATGGCAGGTAAACAGTAGGGGTGGGAATATCGGTATCGGATTAATCCGATAATCTGATCATCACTGGTATCGACGTACCGTTTTTTTAACATTGGCCGCTTTATCGGGTTTTTTACATTGCAACCATTGAAATAAATGGTTGCAATGTAAAAAAAACGATAAAGCGGTCAATGTTAAAAAATGTTACCAGTAAATCCGATACCGGGGAGATCCAATACCGGTAAATCCGGTATCCAGTATTCTCCCCAGTGTCCCACCCCTAGTAAACAGCAGGTCACATGTAAAGGGCCAGACAAAGGGCTGGATTAGAGGACTTGGGGCCCTATCCTAAACTATGTTTTGGGCCCCCAGCATAACCACCTTTGACAACAACCAGGATAGTGATATGTGGCTTGTTAAACTATCAGTGCTTTCATTACCATATGTCACATAGTGGAAATTGCATGTGACTGACAGCAATAAAAATATTGCCGTTTTTAATGTTCTACATTCAAAGCCATGAATGCTATTACTTCCCCTTCCCCTAAGCTGTCCCTCTTGCTCACATACACACTTACCCACACAGCCTCTGCTTTGGGAAGAAGGCCTCCCCACCCCCCTCATGCTCTGGGGAAAGGGAGAGTCTTTGTCACACTTGTAGGGCATTCTAAATCCCCCTGTTAGACAGGAAAGGGAATTCTGGTGCCTCCTACAGCCCCTTAGTAAATGCTCTACTCAGCAGTGTAGTCAGTGTAGGCCCTGGCCAGCCTAGCTGCATGAAGGAAAATGTTCTCCTTCCTTCACTCCAGACAATAATTTATTATTTTCAACTGCCCCCACCCCCAGTTTATGAAATTCATCTGTGAGTTTGTATTTGCAATAGACAATTGTAATAATAGGTATTTTCACTTCAATTTTAACTCTTGTAATTTGTTCAATCAGCTACTCTCATTCTTTCTTTGTTGCTGTTGCTGTTGTTTATAAAGGCCTTGGTACCTCAGTCTCACTCATGACCTTTTCAAACCAGTCTACCCTTGGATGCAGTTGTGATTTATTGGTCATAGTTTATTCTTAAAGTAAATAACAGTCCTTTCCCAGATAATATGGATGGAATTCCAAAAGCCACGAATAAGGCCAAGAATCATAATATCTCGCCAGTCTGAGGAGGAAGTATTCTAATGTGTGCAGTTGTGCATATATCTCAACTTTCTATATGCTGGAGGAGTAATTTCCCTTTAAAATGCAAAAGAATCAGTCTGTTAGGTAGAAAATCATTGTTTGTTCTCCCTCTCAAGCAAGACTAGCTGACTTAACCCACCACCTGCAGTGATCAGTTTTTTGTAACTGCAGAATGAGCCAGTAGAAGGAGGAAGCATTGGGAACAGCCTTTGAAATATACATGCAAGACTTTTGTTCACACAAAGAGACCCAGACACCCTAAGGCAGAAAAAGAACCAAAGCATTAATTCATGGAAAATATTTATGACACCATTTGGAATCAAACTAGCAGGCGTCGCACATTTGCCTTCACAACATAAAAATGGGCAAAACTTTAACTACAGCAAACTAAACAAATAAATATGGCATCTGCACTTTCTTTTGTGCAAAGAGGATAATTTTTGTTGGTGGCTTTCAAGTGGCAAGAGAGCATTTGAATATGACTGTACAATGCATGTACTCAGCAAAAATTTTAGAATAAATTTTATTGCACCACAAAGAACTCTCAGTATGGAAACCATCCCCCAAGGTTTGACTCAGAGTTCCAAGCATCATCTTCACGTGCTGGGTGATGCTTTTGTTTCCTTTGTTTAGCCAGGGATACTGACAAAATATTCCTCAGGGGTGGGGCAAAGAGGTTCTCCCACCCCCTTTCTAATAAATCCCCTTTGGAGCATTGTGAAATCACAACACTTGAAAAACAGGTGGCCACTTCAGAAATGGGTGGAAAAGTCCCTTTGGTCCCACTCCCTTTCAGATGTGTAATCCCTTCAGAGCATTGTGAGGTCATGATGGTCCAAAGGGGGACTGGTTACTTCAGAAAGGGTCATGAGAGCCCTTTTAACCTGCACCCTTTTTGTGTGGTATGAGAACCCCTTTAACCTTCCCGCTTTGTGTGTGGACCTGTCCCTTCCTCTGATCAAAGCTTCTTTTTTTTTTTAACCTGGACTAGTCACCATGTCAGTGACTAGCCCAGGCTCCCCCGGACAATCTCCAGGTCACAGTCCAGGCTAAGGTCCACATGATTGGGCTAAAGTGGGCTATCACATCTGCTGTGGTCCAGCAGGCATGGCCCGGATTGGATCTGCCATTGCCAGACAACATGGCTGGCCATCATTGGCTACCATGACTGCCTGTTATGGTGGAAAGCTGGGAGCTGGGCATAGCATGTGAGCCGCACCAGCCAGCTGCAAGTTTGTGCATCTCCCTGCCCTCCCCAGTGGCCCAGCTGTGGGCATGTTTGTTGTGTGGCCTGACCTGGTCTGAACTGTGTCCACCACGGCTTCCTGACCCAATCAGTTTGGGTTGCTGCCACCAGTTCTGTTTCCACCTATTGTTTCAACCTTCTGTGTTATGGTCTTTATGACTGTATGTTTTCAGCTTTCCTGTTCACTTGTACAGACAATCAACCCTCCCCTCAACCTCTGACCCTCCAACACTACATGGCAAATACCCAGACAGAAATAGCTGGACACCTAAATTATGGAAGAAATGGAAATGGATGGGGAAACAGCAAAAATGGCAAAATGGAAAATTTGGTAACTGTAGGACAGTAAGTGATTACCTGGATGGATAATTAGTGGGTACTCTTCCATCTTTGAATCATCCATGATTCTGATATGGCAAATTCAGTAGGTTTACCTGTTTTTGTAAGTACCCATTTCAGCTCTAACAACATAGGATTTTTTATTCTTATGGGGTGAAGTTTACACATCAGCACGAATGACCCTGAAGAGCCAACGGAGTAGAATATGTAATTATTATTATTTATTTATATCAGTTATTTATTATTTATTTATGCAGTGTCAGTAATGTACCTGGAGCTCAACAGTTGTGATAAAAGATGGGTGTTGTCATATGTAATTGGGTGGTATCGTTGTGCTGAGAAAAGAGGAGCACAAATCATAGAACTGTATCCCTGGAAAGGACCTCATGGGACATCTAGCCCCTTGAGGCAGACTATCCTCTGCCTCAAGCATCCCTGTGACAGGTGACTGTCCAGTCACTTCTTGAAAACCTCCTGGGAAGGAGATTCCACAACCTCTCTAAGCAGTTTGTTCCAATGCCGAACTCTTCTAATGGTTACGAAGTTTTAATTTCCTAATATTTAACTTAAACACATGTTTGTGTAATTTAAAAACAAGTTTCTTGTCCTGTTGCTGGTAGCAATAAAGAAGAAATGTTAACCATCTATTCATTTTTTTTGCATTCTTTTAAATATTTGCCACCCTCTCTTAATCTTCTTTTCTCTAGGCTAAATGTGCCCAGTGCTGACAGACTTTTGTCATATGACATGTATTCCTGAATCTTGATAATATCTGTTTCTCTCTTCTGAGTCCTTTCTAGGGGTATTTTTAAATGGGACACTACCAAGGGTGGCCACGCTAAGTGGTGTGGCCACCCATGGTGGTATCAAGGCTGCTCCCGTCCAGCAGATGTTTGTTGTGGAAGGGAGAAGAGGTAACCAGGACTCCCTGTCAGTGCACATCCCGGAGTTAGCCCTGCCACAGTGCGGGGAAGGCAACCCCGCACTGCAGTAGAGCGGGTCATCACGTCTGATGGCCTGCTTTACCTAACTCCGTCTGGTAGACAGATGTTCCAGGAGGGCACAGCAGCCTCATCGGCCACTTCACCAGCCTGTCAGGGAGGAGGTGGGACCATGCTGAGCAGCACAGGGGGCGGGCCCATGCGGACCCAAGTCCATATGTTCCCTGCCCCCTCCCCAGCCCCGTCTGCCAGCATGTTTGTTCTGCAGCTGGACTAACTCCTACCCATGGTGAGGGGTCTCACCATGGGCAGGATCAAAGCTTGCCAGCTCAAAAAGCCATCATGTATGAAAATACCCTAGTTTGTCAGTATCTTTCTTGAAACATGGAGTCCTAAACTGAACACAGTACTCCAAGAGAGGTCTATCCAGGGCTGAGTGCAGGTACTTTAACTTCCAGTCTCTTGGATATGAAACTTCTGTTAATACAAAATGGTGGTGTCCTTTTTGAAACAGCAGCACACTCTTGCCTCATGTTCAGTTTGTGATCCACTACAACCCACACATCCTTCTCAGTAGTGCTTCTGCCTAGTCAGTTATCTCCTATCATGTGTGTGTGGTTTTTCTTTCTATGTGCAATATTTTACATTTGTCTTTGTTGAATTTCATTATATTCTTTTCAGCCTCAATATCCAATTTATCAAGGTCCATTAGATTGCTGTAGAAGTGTGATGGAGGGGCAAATGTCATAAAATATGACAAGTGTTAATGTTTTCGTATGATATACGGTCCAGTTCTACAGCTTTCAAGAGAACAAACTGATTTGAAGGGAACAAGGACATATTAAGGCCATATGGCTAGCATACAGCCAATTAATGCACTGAATTTCAAGTTGCTCATTTCCTTGGGCACTGCTGCTGTTGTTTCTGTCACTTGGTACCAATTTTGATTCAGTACAGGAACCAGAAGCAAGGTTGCCATATGGATTCCACACTCCACTGATGTGTAGGAATGTGTACAATTACACAGTTCATTGTCACTTTCTGGGTATGAAGACCATAAAACGTCCAAGCCTTCCATGGAGTGGAATGTGTTATCTCTGTGTCTTTGAGTTCCTTGAAAGGTAGGAAAACTTTAGTGAAGACGACAACCCAGATCCTATTTTGTTCTTCTCTTGATTCATGACAAATTTGTTTCTTACAGGTAATTTAGCATCAGCTGTAGTAGGTTGGGTTGGTCTTTTGCAACCTGCTGTATGACTTCCCATTCCCTACATCAAAGGGTCTTGTGGGTCAGCAATCCAAGTAGGGTTGTGCCATCATATGCATCACGCCATGACCCGAATTGAGATGACATACCTTTGCATGTCTTCGACCCTTTTTACATGGGCAGTGGTGGATGGATGGGTGTGCTACCATGGTGGTGGATGTGTGGTGGGTGGTCGGTGTGTGCCCATTTCCACCGGTGCACACCCACCTCCACCCATGGAGCCTCTTCTGGTTTTCCGGATGGCTCCGTGGGTGGGTGATGGGCGGAGGTGTGTGTGTGTGTTGAGAGCACCCTCACCTACCGCCTGTGCTATTTGCATGAACAAACACCCATCCCCTCACCCACCACTGCTGCATTTACATGGATGTGCCTCCCCCCCGAACACCCTCCTGCACACCCAGCGGGGAGGAGGGTCAGGGGGGAAGGTCAGAATCCATGTTAAAAATTGCCTTTGTTACTGCCTGGCGTCACAGGGTTATAGTCAAGACTCAAAATGAGGTCACAGATTTAGTAGTAATAGTAGTACACAAGGAAAAGTTTGGCCCTATATGGCCATTACTTTATTCTCAAATAAAGCCGGCTAAATGTAAAACTAATACAAATGACTACTTAACACTGCATGCACTGCACAAATTCCTTCAACAGCTGACAGGACAAACTTTTTTTCTGTTTGAATGACTGTCCCAACTTAAGAAGTAGTGCATGACTGCATGGATCACTTTCTCCTTTTCTCTAGTGTACCATGAGAGTGGAATTAATATTCTTTCCTTGATTTTATTTTAGTCTTTTGTGTTATTGGATAACATGTGCTTTAAGGCATGTCTGCATCTGAATTTGCTAAATACCGGCAATGTAAGCAATTCTCTTGCATTCCAAGGAACATTCCTGCCCTATAACAGCTCACCTCCTCTGGGAAATTGTCTAAATATAAAGATGCACATTATACAATGCCCTGAAGGTTAAAATAAAATAAATAAATAAAATAAAATAAAATTAAATTAAATTAAATTAAATAACATAACTGTGTTCAACCTGTGGTAAACTGAAAACCAATTCCTGGGATGAGCTCTCCTGTCTTTAGCCCCAGGACATTGGAGTTTTGCTAGTGAGAGCACCTCAGATGACCTCAACTGCTACAGCTACACAGAGGAAGAAAGGTAGTTGTGGCAATCTCTGGAGATTGGTATTACACAGTAATTAAGTTTCACTTCTCACTTGTTTCACCTGCTACATTTCACAGAACCAGGCAGATAAGTGACAACAGAATTTAACAAGTACCAGTAAATGACAGAGTTTCAGCTTCTTTCTACTGACTTGGGGTCAGACTGTGAAGGATACTGACTGGTGGCTTCAGCTTCCAATGCCATTGTTGTAATTAGAAGTGAGGGTGGTGATGAACCAAATAAGTGATCAGGGTTTTGGAGTGTCAGATTCTGCCTTGTCCTGGCAGGTTCAAGGCCATGTATAAGTTGGCACCGAATCTAGGATGGATGTCACTATATCCAATTTGGATAATATGAGAAAGAGGTTTAGAAGCATCCTGGGAGGTCAAATCTGCGGGACCAGAGGTTTGATGCCGAGCCAAAAGGGTAATGTTCAGTGTTTATGGTCAAGTTGGTATAAAAAAAGCAGAATCAGGACTGGACTTTCGGAAAAATGGGGTGGGGCTGTGCTGGACTTGACAAGACGGGTTGGGGGTGTTTTTACACACACATTTCTCCTGCATGTTTGCTGTTACTTCCTGAAATTTCTGTGTGTCTAAATCACTCACCCAGATTATTATTATTATTATTAACAAACATTTATATAGCGCAAGCAGTGTACCTGGCACTTTACAAAGTAATAAAATAGACACGGTCCCTGCCCCTTGGGCTTACAATCTGAGAGACAGGAGCTGGGGGAGAGACTTAGGAAGGGGAACAGAGGGAGAGACAAGGGGTCTAACATTCATGAAGATG
>QEPC01012577.1:36375-47884 GCA_003113815.1 Sphenodon punctatus | reverse complement strand
AAAAAAACACCCATAACAACATTTCCCGAATGGCTGAATGGCCAAACAGCCTAACTGAATGGCCGAACAGAACGGCCGAACCGAACAGCCAAACCCAAACTCGGAAAACTAGCCGAACTGCCGAACAGAACGGATGAACCGACCGCAGCCAAATTGAATGGACGAACCAAACAAACGAACCGAACGCAGCCGAACTGAACCGAACAGATGAACCCGAACCGCGATCTGTTCACCCATCCCTACCTACATCCCAAATATTCAGGAAAAATCCAATCACAAAATGTCTGACTAACTGATTAGTGGATTAATTGTTTAGCATTATTTCTTGCTAGAAGAATGACTTTATGTAGGACATGTGACAGATTATGTTTCATGACTTTCCTCTGCACTGAGGAAACAAACCTTTGCATGTGTACATATTGGCATGCACACATACACACACACACACACACACACACACACACACAGTTCCACACCTCAATCTGTTAACATAATTATCAGCCTCGTGTATCTACCTTGGAATGCTTACAAATGGATACTTATTATTTTATCTTTTGGTGTGTATGTCCTGTGTGTATGCAAAGGGAGGCACATGGACTTCCACTCTTCTTTTTTTAAAAAACAAACCACCTAGTCTACTATAGGACAGTTTTTCAGAAAATCTCAGCATCAAAATTACAGCTGGATTTTCAAAAGTCATCACGTTCTGCTTGCCCAGATTTGTGGATTGCAACCTCAGTGTGTAATGTCCTGGGGCCCCAGTTCAACATAAAGAATGACAGAGAAATTTTATGCTGATGCAAAAGTCCAGCCTTGCAGTTTTTTGCAGGGTGGGGAATAATTAGCAGCAGGTCTGTTAGGATCCCTGCCTTGAGGCCACCATGCCAAGGGCCTGGTGCTAGGGTCCAGCTCAGGGGTGGCCATGTAGTCAGCATCAAGTCCAAAGGGCCATGTCAAGAGCATGGTTAGGTCCATAGAAGGGATCAGTGAATGGCCAATCGGTCCAAGGAGGGGAGGCAAGGTGAGGTGATCCTGGATGTGAACAGGCAGAGACTGCTCTAATGCTCAGGACTGAAGGTTGACCTGACCCAGAAAGTGTATATACAGCCTTCGGCCTATAAGGGCAGAGTTCTGCTCACCTGTCAGAAGAACCCGGAGATGGGCAGCTCTTGTGGAATGGCAGGTTTTCTATTCTTCCTGGGCTTCTCTGCTTTGTCTGGAACTCCCAAAGTCCTGGGTTCTAGACTGAATGTGTGTGCTAGATCCTAATAAAGTCACTTTGAAGACTGATGCTTCCAAGGTTTAATCTGCATGTGAATACTGTTTTCTTATCCTTAATTAAAATGTGCCCGTATTCGTTTTGTGGTCCCCCCACCCCACTGGGGTCCCCCCTCTGCCACCCTGAGCTGTTTCAGGATGGGCGGGGTATAAATGCGATTGATTAATTAAATAAATAAATAAATAAATAAAGCATCAGCTTTGCACATAGTATCATTGCTCTTTCATTTTTCTCACCCATACTCAGGATCAGGCCAACAGGGGTGTCATTAGGCATGTGAGACCAATACACACACCAGGCCCAACACTAGGTGGTGGAGCCCACCAGGGTCTCTGTACTCATTGTAATTGCACACTCAAAGACCATGGTGGGCTTCCGTCCCTAAAAGTGACTGGGTAAGTGGGGCCCTTATAGGTTTTTGTTTACTTAAATCCTCCCAATTTTGAAGGTCTTGTCTAGATACCAAAAGCCAAATACTGTTATTTATCAAGGTTAAACAGAGGGTTTATGAAGTTATAGACAATAGTAAGTACATAGACTAATATTAAATAACTTTGAGGGAAATTTGCATTTTAGAACAGTTTCCCTAAGAACCAAGGTAAGAAAATGATGAAAGCACTGACTGCCAGTGCACTCACTGTGCTGTGTCTTGTTTCCAGTAGTAAAGCCTGTATTTTCTGAGCATGAGCATCCAGTGATGGGAAAATGGACATGCTAAGTGATCCATCACCAGAAGAGGTTAAATAAATTATAGCTGAAATGATAAAGATAGCTCACCTCTGCTTTCCTAAAGGCAGTGATTTCTATACTCGGATCAGGGCTGGCCTGCCCAATATATATAGCAGATGCTTTACTTTTTGTCTGAGGTAATTGCCTTCTAGAGCAGCAACGCATAATCGGGATGGCTCCTGGAATTTCTCAGGGCATCATGGATCCCGGAGAACCTCATAGAGTCACACACAGATCCCTTAGTACTGCCCCCTAATGATAAACTGTGTAATCCCCTAACTCCTGCTCCATCAACCACTAGCCCAACCTAGTCAGTGGCAAATAAATTATGTCCAAGTGAGCAAATTAACTAGGGACGTCATCCATCAAAGCATGTAATTCTAATCACATGAATAGTCTTGCTAAAACACTGTGGCAAGTTCTTCTCTAAAGGTGTGCACTAGGGACCATGTTGTTGTTTTTTGTTTTTGATATTCAAATCTTTCATTTAAAATTTCATATTAAAATGTTGTTTTTGCTTTCATTTTTGATTTACATTGTTTTCATTGGAAAACACATATTTGACTTTACATTTTTTGTTTTTTATTATATTTGTATGACACCTTGTGAAATTGTACCACAAGCAGAAGAAATTATGTGTACCAAATTTTAGAAAGATTAGATAAAGGAATATGATTTTATAAGCAGTTGAATTATGTTATTTTGCAAAAATCTGCATATACATTCCTGGCTGTAACTTCTTTGTCTCCCATCTAATGTGGATGAAACTTTGAAAGAGTATATCCCTCCCAAGTTTTACTATCTATGCTAACTTTCAGAAGGATTAAATAAAGGGTCCTGGTGGTATAGCAATTAACATTTAAATGTATGTCTGACAGTTACAACTTTTTAGTTCAACTACCATGCATGAAAGTTGGCAGGGCTATATCACACACCTTCATGAACATCTCTGCCAAATATCAGAAAGATGTAATAAAGGGTCACAATTTTATAGGCCTGCAAATCATATGCAGAGAATGAGCATATACCAGGGATTTTATTACAAGTCACAGTGGTATAAGATCGGTTTGTGATGCCAATTGGCCAGCAGAAATGTCAACAAAATATTCTAATTCTGTGCAGTGACCACCTCAACTTCTCTCCCCCACTTGTTACTGGGAAGTTGGAAGCATCTGTTTAGGAAAGAGTCAAGAGATTTTCTTATATCCTCTATTACAGTGCTGCAGGATGTGATTGCGATAATTGGCCAGCCTGGATGTGTAAACCATTTCTCCTGATCCCAGTTATACCCCTTCTATGCCTGCCTCAGTGCCGGCCCTATGTCTGCCTCAAAGCCACCACCTATTGGTCCTATAAAGCTGGAAGCATGCAGCAATAGGCCAGTGAATGTGTCTATCAGTCTGTTGGTTTGCTCCTCATCCTCCCTCCTGTAGCCTCCCTCTGTCTGCCATACCAGGTGCCTGTCTCTGACTGGCACTGTATGTGCTGCTATTTATCTGAATAAAGGTCTTCAAGGTGATAACTTAAATTGCTTATAAAATTGGGGTCCTTTATCAAATTGTCCTGTTGTTTGGCAGAGATGACAGGGAAGATTTGGGATACATTCCTGCCAAATATCTTGTAAACAGGATGGAATATAAAAATGTTACTCACGGAAATGCATTTTCAAGTTAATGTCTTATAACATCAGGACCCTTTTTACAATCTTTCTGAAATTTGGTAGAATTATTAACCTTGGGAAAGGACATAATATTCCCAGGTTCATGTAAATTGGATGGAAGATAAAGAAGTTGTAACCAGGAATGTGCATGCAGCTTTTATTAAAATCACAACATTCAATTGCTTATGATTCTTTTAGTCAATCTATCCAATATCTGGTACACTAGTGCCCTCAATTGGGGGTAAAATCTTCCCAAGTTTCAAAAGAATTGAATAAGAATAAAAAAATTTATAGCCAGAAATGCATTTTTAAGTTTTTTCCCTGTTAGTTCAAAAACTAAAATTCAGTTTTGTTTTTGTTATTTGGAATTTTCGTTTTTAAAATAAAAAAATAAAACGTAAATTTTCATTTTTGTTATCATAATAACGAAAACAAATTGCACATCCCTATTCTTCTCCAGCCCTACCTGATGCAAGGGTCTGGGCCGGTTTCCCTCAGAAACAGGCCTCATATAGAGAGTTTTTTAGTTAAGAACATAAGTTGTGCCATACTGAGTCAGACCAATGGTCCATCAAACCCAGCATCCTGTCCTCCGACAGTGGCCAGTTCCCCTTTATTCACTCCCAGCTCCCAACAGTAAGAAGTTGATCACGTAAGCTACTTGGCTAATACCCATTAATGGACCTACTCTCCAAGAACTTATCCAGTCTTTTTTTAAACCCAGCTATACTACTGGCCTTGACAATGTCCTCTGGCAACAAATTCCATAGGTTAATTATGCATTGATTGAAAAAGTACTTCCTTTTATTTGTTTTAAATTTGCTGGCAGCTAGTTTCATGGAGTGTCCTCTAGTTCTAGTAGTATTTGAGAGGGTAAATAACCGTTCCCTATCTACTTGTTCCACACCACTCAAGGTTTTATAAACCTCTACCACGTCCCCTCTCAGTCTTCTCTTCTCTAAGCTGAAGAGACCCATCTTATCAAGCCTCTCTTTATACGGAAGCCATTCCATCCCCCTTATTATTCTTGTTGCCCTTCGTTACTCTTAAAATGCTCGTTAACCACTTTATTTCCCTGTTCACTTCAAGGCTCCATCTAGGCCTCCTGTCTGGCACTGGACTTCACAGTCACAAACTTTAAATCCCAACACAAATACAGAATTTAACATAAAGCGCATCCCTTATTCAAGAGATTACCTTCCAAGCAGGGCCAGACTCTGGGCAGGCAACATCGGCACCTACATAGGGAAGCAGATTTTGGAGGCAGCAGCTGATTTTTTGCAGGGTTCGAAGGCTTCTGTGCTCAGCCCATATCTGCCCAGTCACGGTGCCCCTCCCCTCCACCACTGCTGCAACCACACTGCCTCACATGCATGCCACCCATGGCCTGGAGTGGGGGACCCCCCATTCATCCCACCCTGGAGAAGCCCTGTTCCACCTCCACATCCCCTCCAAATGCTCTCCATGGAGGAAGAGATTTTGCTTTTGTTCTGGGCACTGCCATTGTCTCCCTCCCTGCCTGAAATGACATCCCGCATGCACACCAGAGCTCTGGGGTCCACCTGAGCTGTTTAGATGTGCTAAAATCCTAAGTCTGGCCCTGCTATCAGGCCCATTAAACCTGGCCTAGAAAGAGCTTCTTCCAGCTTCTCTCAGGTAGCTTCTCTGTTAGTCTTGCAGTCCAGGCTGAAACACTCAAGGTTCCTCATCACCTGACAAGCCACCAGCCAATCATCTGCCCCAATTAGTCTTAGAAGCCCCACCTGGGCTGCTCAGGCCTTTAACTGGGTCTCATGGAACCATCAGCACAAGGAGGTTCCTGGAGCAGGTGCCGTGGAGAGATTCCAGCTCACCCTGCTACAAACCTTCCCCTCGGAGTGCAGCCATTTGGCAAGCTTGGTATTACTAGAACAAAACACAATGAACACCAATGTACAGTAATGACAAAGAATACACTCCAAAATGAGTATCCCTTCATATACATACAGCAGTTGCCTACACTCCTTGTAAATGTATAGTCACGGAACATTACGTGTAAAGCATGAAAAATATCTCTCTTCAACATCATCCAAATCCTCCCCATGACCGCCAGGCTATGGCAAATGCCTGCTCCATTTCTTTTCTTTGTAGGAATGTGGAAACCCTCTGACTCACAATGCTTGGAACTGCCATTAAAGCAACATCCCTACTTTCAGCCAGGCATGGCCCCTGCTATTTAGTTTCCACTTCTAAATAGGAAACTCTGCACCTCAGGGATTCATTAATTTCCTGGGATAGCTATAGTTCTCACTGGTGCCTTGTCACCTCCTGCTCCAAACCCAGTTGTTGCTGCCTTTCTTTCTCTAGCTCCTTCTGAAAATCCTCCATGCCTGTTCTTGGCTTGACAAGCTCCAACTGCAAGGCCTCCTGGCCATGATCATCAGCTCTCACACTTGACTCCAGATATGCTCATGACTGCTCTGTAATTCCTGCTCCACCACTTGCTGCAGGAGCTGCCATGATTTCTGTTGGTCTCCCATATTTATCTCTCTATTCACTTGTTCTGGGGTGACTGTTGTGCCTGCATTCTCCACCAGCTTCTCTCAGGTAGCTTCTCTGACAGGCTTCCAGTCCAGGTTGAAAAACTCAGGAATCCTGGTCACTTGGCCACCCCCCAACCAATTGTCTTCCCAATTACCCTTCACAGCCTCACCAGGCTTCTCAGACCCTTAACTGGGTCTCAGGGAACCAAACCATCAGTTCAATGAGGTTCGTGGAGCAGGTTCAGTGGAGAGATTCCATCTCACCCTGCTACAAGCCCATCAATGAGTGAAATCAGGCATGCACATAACTCCACTTTAACACCACTTCAATATTTTTAATGAATGTTGCAGGGCTGTATCAGTGCCCTATGCAGCCCTGCAACATGCATAAGAAATGTTGAAGTGGAGTTAGTGTTATGTCTATTGTCACCCATTGTGCATTTAAACATCACAATTAGGGGTGTGCATGTCATTTTTGTTATTACAATAATGATAACAAAAATTATTTTTGTTATCATTATTACAATAATGAAAAAATCAAATAAAAATAATGAAAATTAAAATGAAAACAACTTAAAAAAAAAATAAAGGGAAAAAACTAAAAAACATATTTCTGGCTATAACATTTTTGTTTCTTGTTCTATTTTTATTAAACTTGGAGAGAATGTACCCCCAGTGCAGGGAACTAAGTGTACCAGTGTTTGAATACATTAGATAAGAGAAACCAATTTTAGAAGCAATTTAAAAATGTGATTTTAAGAAAAGCTCCATACACATTCATGGATACAACTTCTTTAGCTTCCATCTTCTTTGCATGAAACCTGTAAATATTATGTCCCTCTATAATTTTAACATTCCTGACACTTTTCAGAAGTATTGAAAAAAGGGTCATGATGGTAGAAGACATTAACTTGAAAATACATTTCCAGCTCTAACATTTTTATGTTCCATCCTGTTTACAGGTATTTTTTCAGGAATGTATCATATACCTTCTCTGTTATCTATATCAAACTACAGGACAATATGATAAAGGGAACTTATTTTATAAGCAATTTCAGTTGTCTCCTTGAAGACCATTATTTAGATAAATAGCAGCACATGCAGTGCCAGTTAGAGGCAGGCACCTGACATGGCAGGGGGAGGGAGGCTGTAGGATGGAGGATGTGGAATAACCCAAAACACTGACAGACACAATCACTGGCCAATTACTGCATGGTTCCATCTTTACAGATCCAATTGGTAATGGCTTCAAGGTGGGCATAGCTGGAAGCCCTCAGGTGGGAATAGAAGGGACATAACTGGAACTTTGGGGATAACATCCCAGAAATCAGGAGACATAGGTTGTATTCTCACCTGTGGCGGTGGTGGCCACAGGTGAGAGCCAGTGAGAACGGAGATCTGCCATGGCTTCTCTCACGCATGTCAGGGCACAAAATCCTGCCCTGACATGTGCAAGAGAAGCCGCAGCAGATCCCCATTCACCCTGGCTCTTGTCCCATCGGCCGGCTCCTCTGGGATGCCATGTCTTCCCTAGCCCCTCCAACTGCTGCCACTACTGCCGCAGGTGAGACTACAGCCATAATTTACACATCCAGGCTGGACAATTATCATCACATCCTGCAGCACTGTGACAGAGGACATAAGAGAATCTCAATTGGCTCTTTCCTAAACAGATGCTTCTGACTTCCCAGTAACAAGTGGGGGATAGATGCTGAGATGGTCAAAGCACAGAATGAGGATATTTGGTTGACATTTCTGCTAGCCAATGGCATCACAAACTGATCTTATACCACAGTGACACATAAGAGAATCCCTGGCATAGGCTTCTTCCCTGCATATGCTGTGCAGGCATATAAAATTGGGACCCTTTATCATATATTTCTTATATTTGTCAGGGATGATCATGAAGAGTGTTATACATCCCCTAAAAATTTCATGTACACTGGTTTGACTACAAAGATGTTACAGTCAGACACACATTTATAAGTTAATTGCTTATACCACCATAACCCTTTATCCAATCCTTCTGAATGTTGTCAGAGATAGTACCTATACAAAGTGGTGTAAACATGCCAAGTTTCATCTAAATTAAATGTGTATCAAAGAAGGTACAGCTAATAATGCATATGAAGATTTTTGCAAAATAATATAATTCAACTGCATATAAAATTGGATTCCTTTATTCAATCATTTTGGAATTTAGTACACCTAATGCCTTTCATTGGGGGTACAATACCTCCAAGTTTCAGCCACATATAATGGGGGAAAAAAGATACAGCCAAAAACGTGTTTTCCATTGAAACCAATGGAAAACAAAAACAAAAACAAAAATGAAAATTTAAAATTTATGAAAATGAAAACAACATATTTAAACAATGAAAAGAAAAAACAAAAATTAAAACAACTTGGGCCCCTGGTGCACACCTCTAATCACAGTGCATTTAAGTGCATTTCCAGATCAAGGTCTATGAGAATGCACAAGGTTTAGTATAGACTCAGGGACCCATGTTCACTGCATTTTCCCCATTGACAGCAACAGGGAAAAACATTGTTCCTCATGCACTTTTTTAAACGCTTCTCTGGGCCATTTATAAAAGCACTCATGCACCTGGATAGTATAAATATAATTTTATTTAAATGCAAAGACCTGTAACATGGTACAGCCAGGAGGACTGCCAGGTTCTTAGCACAGGCCAGAGATAGCACAGGCAGGGCAGAAGCAGGCACTATAACGGTGCAGGACAGCACCTAAGGCTCCGCAGCAATACTAGCTAGATAGGCCTGGCTGAGTGGGTTAATTGAGAACACCTGAAGCTGGGCATGGCAGGGCCATCCCAGAGTTCAGAAGCCTGAGCAGGCATCTAGGGGCTTTTGGGGTGGCTGAAGAAGCAGGAGAAGGAGGCTCTGCCTCAGGAGCAAACAAGGGGACTTCCAGGAACTGCAGGGAGAGATCCCTTGGTCACAGAGGGCTGTAGGGATGGGAAAACATGGTTCGGAAGTTTGGAGTTCGGACCGAACTCGACCAGTTTGGTCAACCGAACCGAACTGAACTTCCAAACCGAACTCGATTTTCGAACCGAACTGAGCCGAATTTCCGAACTTGGCTTTGTTCGTCCATCCTTAAAAGATAATATTCCATTTAGTTCAATGGGGTTTGAATTTCCAAACTTTGTTCAGAAGTTCGGAGTTCAGACCGAACTCAAATAGTTTGGTCGACTGAACCGAACTTCCGAATTGAACCAAATTCCCGAACTGAATTTCCAAACTCAGTTCTGTTTGCCCAGCCCTAGAGGGCTGAGCCAGCCTGCAGAAGTGGCTGCCTGGAAGGGACATGGAGCACGGACTTTTAACTAGTAATTGGATTGTGCCTAGCTGTATGGACAGTGGAGTCAGAGGTTGAAGCTTGGCTCATGGGACTTATATAATAGTGGAGAACTATGAATAAAAGATTGATGGTGGAGCTGATTCCCACGTGGACTGATGGTATTGGCCAGAGATTCTGCAGGGATTTACCACAAGCATGGTCCACACTATTCCAAGGCCTCATAAATTACTGCATGAGATATTTGTAAAAAATAATGGAGAAAAAGATACGTATACACAAAGTAAGATGTATTTCCAACAGAAGTTGGAAATTCCAATAGAAGTTATTCTGTTGTTGCAGGATTCAGTGTCTCTAGTAGTAAGCACTGCCAGTTCTTGCCAAGGTTTTTGAGAATCTCATGAGAAACTGAAAAATCCCACCAAATGCTCTGTGCATGTGCAAAATGGCCACCACGGCCATTCTGTGTATGTGCATCCCTGATGGCCATTTTGCACAGAGTGGTTTTTGAGGTTTCTCGAAAATCTCACAAGATTCTCAAAAAAACCCAAACACTGCACATATACAAAATGGCCTCCACAATCATTCTGTGCATGTGCACACCACAGTGGCAACTTTGCACATGCACAGAAAGTTTGGGGGACCGTTTGAAGTGCTCGAGAATCTTGTTGTGAACGGTGTCAGGAGCACCGATTCTCACAAGATTCTTGACCCTGCAAATCTTAATGAGAAGGCTGTTCTCACCAAGATTCTTGACCTGGGTGAGAACTCATTTCAGTCTTAGTCTGACTTCTTATATGTATGCCCCCAGGTACAAAGGTGAATTCTGTGCTCCCATAGGCTACTGACTGTGCTATCTACTGTCAGTGCTAGGCTACTGACTGTGCTATCTACTGTCTGTAGACTGTGCTATCTACTGTCAGTGCTAGACTACTGACTGTGTTATCTACTGTCAGTGCTAGGCTACTGACTGTGCTATCTGACTGGGTCACTTTCTAAATTGACTTTACTTTCCTCCACTGGAACTCAGTGGGAAGTTGGGGTTGTCACTTTATAACCTTCCTTGGGACTTTCAAAACATTATCTCTTATCCATGAACTACGAGAGGGCCCAAGTATTAATTAAATCTAGGATTAGTGATTTGGAACTCCAGACAACCAGAGAGACAATGGTGAAACAAATGGTTACTAGAATTTACAGTTCTATTACCATCCCGTCTAAGAGGGTTTGTATTTTTTTTTTTAATTTACAAAAAAATTATAACCTGCAACCCTCTGGCACACAGGCAACCTGGGGCAGCATACAACATAAAATGTCACATAATATGACAATCTGACAAAAAAATCAATAAAACAATATCTCACATATAAAATAGAATGGACACATAATAAAAGACTATCATAGTAAGCAGACTTTTGCAATGGGGACTCAGAGTGCCTTCTCGTCTCCCTATGGCAGGAGGGATGGGGTAGAAAATGTTTTAAATAAATGCAAATAAATAATAAGTATGATTTAACCTCCTACCCTTTGTGGTTGTTTAGGGCAGATATGCGGGAATTCATACCAGATGAGATACTGCTGACAGTGTAAGCAAGAGGTGATTGAATCACTTCCACATATGTTTTTTGACTGCCAGTTGTATGCAGCCCCTAGGGATACATATTTGGCACCTTTTCTGTCTGCTATGTGCCCCGGTTCCCAGAATGAGGTGATGATTGCGCTTTGACTGATGTTATTATTATTATTATTATTATTATTATTATTATTATGAATTAGCATTTTTATAGCACCAGAAGTGTACTTGGTGCTTTACAGAAAATAAATTAGACATGGTTCCTGACCAAGAGTTTACAATCTAAAGACAGGAGGAGGGAAGACAGGGAAGGGTGAAAAGAGGGAGAGACAATAGCTTCAACATTCAGGATGCGAGAACTCAGGTACACATTCTTGGCTTGGTTACAGTAAATCAGAAGTTTACAGTTAACAGGGGGGGGGGG
>QEPC01012577.1:13193-27351 GCA_003113815.1 Sphenodon punctatus | reverse complement strand
GGGGAGGAGGACAGGAGAGAGATGGGGGGAGAGGGGAGGGAGTAGTTGGGGGAGAGGACTTAAAAGCAATTTCTAGGTGGATTTAGTTTCATTTAATTCCATAGAATAGTTAATAACTTTAACTTTAATTTAGAATAAATAGCAGTTAGAGTCAGTGTAGATATATATAATATTAGATTACAAATCTAAATAAATAAATAAATAAATAAATAATATAAAATCTTCCTGTGCATTCTTTGGGTGGGAGAAATAGAGAAGGGAAGCAGGAGAGGCCAGTCTGCTGCCCGTAAGGCAGGCAATGGGGCATGTGGCAGAGGTGGCAGGGGCCATGCCAGCAGAGTGGCAGCAGGCATCAGAAGCAGCCCGAGCCCATCGCCATGCCCCAAACTGCACAGACCTGATTTTGGCAGTCAGGCTTCAGAGGCTCCCAGCAGTGACACTAGGGGTGTGGTTCGACGGCACCTCCTGCCCGCATCCTCCACTGCCACGCAGGGCACTGGAAGGCCTGCAGTCCAGGAGACTGCAGCTGTCTCTGCTGTGGCTGCAGGAGCAGGTGTAAGTGCTTCGGGGTCCGATGTTCCTCCAGGGTCACCAATGTCCCCGACCCCCATTATTGAGGTGATCCCCATCGGTTCAGGGCTGGTGGATCCCACCTTGTCTGCTAGAGGCAGGGCCTGATCCCTGGGTAATGGCAGCAGGGAGAGGAGCAGCAGCAGCAGCAGCAGCAGCAGCTATAGGAGAGACACTGGCAGCCTTCCCGTGCCAAGCCTTCTCGATCTCTGCTGCTGCTGCTGCTGGGTCTCTAATGGCCAACCTTGATGCCATGGGCACCCCCAAGGGCCAAGCACCGAGCCTGCCTGCCCGGGCAACCCGGGAGACCAAACGCCAAGCCTTCCCGGTCTCTGCTGCTGCTGTCACTGGGACTCCGACAGGCTGCCATGCTGCCACAGGCACCCCTGGTGGTCTCTGAAACGCCCCAAGCCTCCCGGCGGGTCCGAACTTCACCCAATGTTCGGGGGGCCAAACTCCACCAGACCGGACCCACAAACCCGAACTAAGTTTTTAATCCAAACGGTCGAATGGCCAAACATCCGAACTCCGTCCTGTTCGCACATCCCATGTGTATTTGTGTGTGCGCGCACGTGTGCATTAGAGCTCACTGAAAGAGTGAAACTAGTTATTTAAATCCAATCCCCATGCACCCAGGATGCTGCCCAACATTCTCCTGCCCCTTTCTGGGGCATTGTCTGCAAGTTGACGGACACCCCCATGTACCTGTGGTGTCCACCCAGACCTAAGCCTGTACCAAACAGCAGAGGTGACAGATATATCCTCTGGCCAATTCGTTTGACATTTCAAAGACACCCTGGCTGGGACAGCTTCCATTAATTTGTAAAGTGCCAGGTACATTGAAGGCACTATATAAATGCTTGCTAACAACAACAACAACAACAATAATAATAATAATAATAATAATAATAATAATAATAATAATTAATAAATAATTTTCAAGGTGCTTTTAGGACCTACAATGTACTTTGCTCTTCCTTTTTGCCGTCCCCATTTAAATTTTTTAAATAATTGTTTAAATTATTTTAAATGGTTTTATATTCTTTTAAATTGTTTATATGGTTTTTAATTTTTTGTTAGGTCATATAACGCAAGAGGCGCTATATAAAATTATTGTTCTTATTGTTATTGTTTTATTATTGTGCATCTATAGAACATAGGTTCTGTTTTGATTCTTCCAAGTATTTCCTTGGTCAAGATACTTAAACTTGCCAGTCTAAAAATCCTATCTGTAAAACTGGAATGATGCTATTTAGCCAGAGGGCTGTAATAACATAATCACATATATTTTGGTGAACCCTGAATAGACTCTTGCATCTTCCATTTTTATTTCATGAAATTTGTTCAGCAAACTGTTTTTCATATAACACATGATTTTGGCAAGTGAATTTGAAACTCAAAGCTGTAATTCCTTTAATTGAGAAATGAAAACTTGTTTGGGAGCAGAGACATTTAGGTCATCCAAATGGTTTAGTCAGCCTGAGACAAAGTTTGAATTATGCATATCAAAGGAATAGTGGCAGCAATCAGCTTTACGAGCAATGCAGAGACTGAGCTTCCTCTTACAAAACATTTATTGAACAATTCTGAATAGTGAAAATGTTAATGAAAATAACTTTTCTTGAAGAAAACTCACAAATGCAAACTGCTCATTTTGTGAATACACTGGTAGATGCAAATGAGCCTGCTATGTTTGTCTGCCACTGTGAGACAAAAGGATGAAAAATGAATGGGCAGATGTCCTCCGCAAGGGAAATCTCTCTTTGCCTGTCAGACTCCACAGGCACAGTCCAT
Organism: Sphenodon punctatus; assembly: GCA_003113815.1. Classification (NCBI taxonomy): domain Eukaryota; kingdom Metazoa; phylum Chordata; class Lepidosauria; order Sphenodontia; family Sphenodontidae; genus Sphenodon; species Sphenodon punctatus. The sequence goes on along the minus strand of QEPC01012577.1, from coordinate 24,987 downwards.
AGCAGGATCTGCACAGGGAGCCACAAAAGCAGTTTGGAGAAGAAAGCACAACAACCCCCTTCCTGGGAGTTAGTCTAGCGCTGCATTGCTCAATGGGGAAATATTAGGAATAGTGACGTTGTAGAGAGGCAGGGAGAGTAGTGATGGAGGATGTGAAACTCCCAAGTGAGGGGTGTGAAGAGGGAAGAACATAAGAACAAAAGTAGCACCATACTGGCTCAGACCGACGGTCCATTGAGCCCAGCATCCTCAATCCCCTTTGCTTGGGAGAAGTACCAAATCAGGTCTCAAAGGGCGATAAATTCCCTGTTGTTCACTTCTACCTCCCGACAGTAAGAACTTACATCCCCTTAACCTACTTGGCTAATAGCTGTTAATGAACCTGCTCTCCAAGAACTTATTAATCCTCTTTTAAACCCAGCTATACTACTGGCCTTGACCACATTCTCTGGCAACAAATTCCACAACATAAATTGGGCATTGAGTAAAAAACCCACCAAATGATTTCTTTTATTTGCTTTAAATCTGTCATCAGTTTCATGGAGCGTCCCCTATTTCTAGTAGTATTTGAGAGGGTGAATAACCATTCTCTGTTTACTGGTTCCATACTACTCATGAATTTATAAACTTCGATCATATCCCTTCTTAGTCATTTCTTCTCCAACATGAAGAGCCCCAACCTATCAAGCCTCTCTTTGTAAGGGAGCCATTCCATACCCCTTATCATTTTTGTTGTCCTTTTCTTTACCTTTCCTATTTCTACTATATCTCTTTTGAGATGTGGTGACCAGAACTGCACACAATAACCAAGGTGCGGCCACACCATAGATTTATAATGAGCCATTATGATATTTTCAGTTTTATTCTTTATCCCTGTCTGAATAATTCCTAACATTCTGTTTGCTTTTTTGGCTGCTACCACACATAGGGTGCTTTCCCACAATATTGATTTATGTGCATTATTATTTTATCCAAATATTTCAGTAACTTAGGGATGCCTTCATCCTCATGTTTTCTATCCAATACTCATGTTTGAAAAGCACATTGGTGCCCCAAAACATCTTGAATAAGGATTTTTGTTTTATTATGCACATTGATTGTGTGAATGCTGCACTGAAACTGCATTCACATAATGCACATATTTTCAACAAGGGAATGCAGCTCATAAAGAAATGCAATTTATTTATTTATTTATTTATTTATTTTTACACATTTTTAACCCTCCCATCCTGCGACAGGCAGCTCTGGGCGGCACACAACATCAAATATTAAAAAACATATAAACAACTTTAAAACAACAACAAAGGGAGGAGTAAAAATCCCTAACCACCCCCCACCCTAACCATCCTCCCCCCCCCCCAAAAGCCAGGTGGAACAGCCATGTCTTGCAACAGTGTCAAAACGAGGGGAGATCTGGTGCCAAACGGGCCTCCACCAGAAGGGAGTTCCACAGCCATGGGGTGGCCACTGAGAAGGCCCTCTCCATCGTGGCCCCCCAGCAGACTCAGGGGACCTCCAGGAGAGCACCCCCCAATGACCACAGGGGCCAATCCAAAACCTGGAGGATGAAGTGGTCCTGAAAATAGGTTGGGTCAAAGCTGTTTAGGGCTTTATAGGTGAGCACCAACACCTTGAATCGGGCACGGAAGACTACAGGCAGCCAGTGCAGAGATTGAAGAACCAGTGTAATATGTTCCCGGCAGCCTGATCCCACCAGGAGCTGGGCCGCCATGTTCTACACCAGCTGCAGTCTCTGTACTGTCACCAAAGGTAGCCCCACATAGAGCGCGTTACAGTAGTCAAGTCTAGAGGTGATGAAGGAATGGATGACGGTGGCCAGGTCAGAGTCTGAAACATATGGCTGAGCATCCAAGCAGAGTTGTGAGACAAAGAGCACCCCCAGACTCCGTACCTGGGGAACCAGTGGAGGGAAGACCCCATCAATGATGGGGGCTGTCACCCCTATTGACTGTCACTGGGATGTTGGGAAGTATCCCAGGGAAGGGGTTCACACGGCCAAGGGTTCTCACACTTCCACACACGTACACAGCCCCAGCCCCAAAGAACTGATCTCTGAGAAATAAGGACCATCAGGATAGTTATTGGGTCGTGTTGGTCTCAATGAGGCCAGACCCGTATCATCATATGGCGCGGAGACAGTAGAGAAGCATAGGGCCTCACACCTTACACCCTCACAGTTATAACCCACACCAGTGAAAATAGGGGTTAGGGCAAAAAGGAATGTCAAGAGCATGAGGGATAGTGGGGAGAGGTCCAGGATAACAAGGGTCACAAGGGAAGGGCTTGCACACTACTAAGACTGGAGGGGGTAGGAACCCAGGAGAGGGGATGGGCTCCTTCGTCCACTCACACTCCACCCACACTTTCGCTCACTCACACATATGCCACTCTCTCAACAAAGGGAAATATGGGGAGGGGGAAGTAACAACTATAACAATAATGCAAGTCAAAATCCCAAACACACAACACATCACACTTAGCTCTCAGTATTGGTCGGTTTCCTCCTCTGCAGTCACTAGCGCTGGGTACTTCCCGACGCTGGAATTTATGCCGGTGGCCCCGCCCCCATGAGTACCCGCAGGCGTACAGAGTGCTGCATGGAGGGAGGCACTTCTTCCGCTGTGTGTGACGGTGTAGGCCCTGTCTCCTCAGCATCCTCTGGTGTTGCCAGGGCAACTGGGACGTGGCCTGGTGTTGACAGCGCTGCCGCCGCCTCTATAGGAAAAGGCGCCGTGAAAGCCCCAAGAATGGGACAAGCCTGTCGCCTGCCCGCTCTCTGGGCTCTCTGCCGCCCTTGCGTTCACTTCTGACTTGGGGTATCACACTGCCTTACCCACCAACATCACCTCCATCTTGTCGGGATTCAGCTTCAGTCAGTTTGTCCTCATTCAATCCCCCACAGCTTCAAGGCAACTGTTAAGCACCGAGACTGCTAGGTCTGGGTCTGATGAAAAAGAGAGGTAGAGCTGGGTGTCATCAGCATATTGATGACACCACACGCCAAACCTCCTGACCACCTCACCAAGCAGCTCCATATACACATTGAACAGGAGAGGGGACAAAACAGAACCCTGCGGGACTCCACACAAGAGGTCTCAGTATGATGAAAAATAATCACCAAGTACCACTCGCTGAGTTCTTCCAGCCAGGAAGGAGTGGAACCAGTCAAGAACCTTACCGCCCACCCCTGCATGGTCCCACAGGCATGTCACCAACATCTCATGATCAATGGTATCAAACGCTGCTGACAGATCTAATAGAATGAACGGTGCCAAATGGCCCTGGTCTAATTCTCAGTGAAGATCGTCGACCAACGCCACAAGCGCAGTCTAAGTGCCACATCCTGGGTGAAACCCCGACTGCAAGGGATCAAGAAAGCCAACATGATCCAGATGCTCCTGCAACTACCGGGCCACCACCCGCTGAATAACCTTCCCTAAAAAGGGAAGGTTAGAGACCGGCCGATAACTGGCAAGGGAGTCGATGTCAAGTGATGGTTTCTTGAGCAGAGGTCGCACTACTGCCTCTTTAAGGCAGCCTGGAACCCTGCCCTCCCTAAGGTAGGCACTGACCACCCCTGCCAGCAACAGCCCCAACGTCTCCTGGCAGGCCTTAACTAGCCAGGATGGGCAAGGGTCCAGTTCACAACAGGTGGCCCTGACAGCCCCAAGACCATTCTACACATAGGCAGGGATAACCAACTGAAACTGATCCCACAAGAAAGGACAAGGTGGGGTCTCCATAACCTCCAATTGCCCTACTGCAGAGAATGCAGTGTCAAAACCATGTTGAATCCGATGGTGAATCCGAGCGATTTTATCCACAAAATAATCCACAAACAAGTCACAGCGGGCACTAGATGACTCCACTCCAAGGTGGAGGGAGGCTGGACTCACCAGCACTCGCACCACCCGGAACAGCTCCACTAAACAGGATTTTACAGACGCTATAAGGGAAGCAAAGAACTCTTTCTTTACTGTTCGCATAGCAATGGCATAGGTTCGTAAACTCGCTCTGTGCCGCAACCTGTCGGCTTCAGCACATGAACAACACCACTGTCACTCCACTGTTTTCCCTCCTGCTTTAGCACCTTCAGCCCCTCCGAAAACCAGGGAGGCCTGAGGTGCTGCCACCTGGGAAGCAAACACCTTGGAGCTATCTGATCAATGGCCTCAGTCAGCAAAATGTTCCACAGTTCGACGAGGCCATCGATGGGACAGTCATCAAGATCAGAGGGAATATCCCCCAAAGCTTTCCAGAACCACTCCGGTTCCATCAATCTATGGGGGTGGACCATTTGAATAGGTTCCATGGCCCTCCAGGGGCAAACATCCATCAGGGGATGGGTCTGCAGGAGGTAATGGTCCATCCATGACAAGGGCACAGCTGATATCTCCCCCACCAATGGTAGGGATGGGTGAACAGATCACGGTTTGGGTTCGGACATTCGGTTTGGTTCCGTCCGGTTTGGTTCGGGCATTCGGTTTGTTTGCCGAGTTCGACCATTTGATTCGGTTGTGTTCGGTTCGGCCGTTTGGTAAAAGGTATCGTGAGATCCCGTGATTGTGCCGTAAACCAGAAATTTGAGTGTGTGTGGAGCTGTGTGTTGAGAGAGTGTTTGTCTGGCTGGCTGTTCAATTTCGTGTGTTTTGGCTGTTTGTGTTTGGTTTGGCTATGTTGTTTTGGTTGGTGAGTGTTCGTGGGTGACTGTTGTTTTTGGTCTCTATGTTGGTCTGTGTAAGAGCTTTTTTGAAAAAAAAAAAAAAAGAAGAAGACTGTTGTCTTGATTCCCCGGCTGGGGGGCGACTTGATGGTCCCGGAGCCAGTGGTGGTGGTGGTGGTGGTGGTGGAGGAGGAGGAGGAGGAGGAGGAGGAGGAGGCGGCGATCACTGGACCAGCCCGTGGACCATCGGTGGTGGTGGCTGGCTCCTCAGATGAGGAGCAAGCAGCAGGCACAGGAGGTGCTGCCAGGTTTATAAACTTTTTTTTTACTTTGAGGACAAGAAAGGCCCTCTCTGTTAGAGGGAGCTCACTGGAGTGTGGGTGGGTACGTGGGTGGTGGGCATCAGTCAGGCACAAACAGTGGGCATCAGCGGGTAGCAGCAGATGTCTGCCACAGAGAGAGGGGGTACTTTAGTGTGGGGGGCTTTTCCAGCAATCAGGCACGAGCAGCACTCCCACCCAAACATGTGCCTGCCAGTCATCCCTGGCAAGCGTCTCTACTCTCCAGTTGCCATCCCTACGAACCCCCAAATAAGGGTAGGATTTGCATGTGCCAGTCAGGGTCTCTCCATTGCATTCCAAGCACCCCAAGGAGGGCAGGATTTCATGTGCCAGACAGGGTCTCTCCATTTGTCATCCCTCCCTAGCAGCACCCCAAGGAGGGCATGATTTGCACGGGCCAGCCAGGGTCTCTCCATTTGCCATCCCAATCACCCAAAGGAGGGCAGGATTTGCACGTGCCAGCCAGGGTCTTTCCACTGCCATCCCAAGCATCCAAAGGAGGGCAGGATTTGCACGTGCCAGCCAGAGTCTCTCCATTTGCCATCCCTCCCTAGCAGCACCCCAAGGAGGGCAGGATTTGCACGTGCCATCCAGGGTCTCTCCATTTGCCATCCCTCCCTAGCAGCACCCCAAGGAGGGCAGGATTTGCACGTGCCAGCCAGGGTCTCTCCATTTGGCATCCCTCACTAGCAGCACCCCAAGGAGGGCAGGATTTGCACTTGCCAGCCAGGGTCTCTCCATTCCTATCCCCAGAACCGAAATGAGGTCAGTGTTTGCATGTGCCAGTCAGGATCTTTCCATTGCCATCCCAAGAACCCCAAGGAGGACAGGATTTGCATGTGCCAGTCAGGGTCTCTCCATTTGCCATCCCAAGCACCCCAAGGAGGAAGGACTAGAGGCATCATCATAAATGCATGATATTACTTAGCTGTTGTTTATGTGTTCCTATTTCAGAGAGGAATCGGATGCCGGTGCTGGGGCCATGTCATGCAGGACACCCAAGTGGAGGTCACCAGTGCCACCCCCAGACAGTCGGTGGACAAGGTCCAATGTCTGGTATTACTATGATAAGGAAAACGGGTTCGCCGTCTGCAAGGTAAGGCACAGGGGCTGGAACAACAGGGTATGCATATGCAATATGCATTGCCATCTATGACCTGTTAGGAATGGAAGTCCCCTGCATAGAGAGATTGGCCACCCACCCATTGGAGACAGAATGCAGGCAGGGCTTGACACAGATCATTGGTCTGACACAGCATGGCACTTCTTATGTTCCTATCTTTTTATGTTGTTTAGATCTGCAAGAAAAGATTCTGAAGGCAGAGAAAAGGGACCACATCAGGGCTAATCTCCCATATTGAAAAGGTCCACGGCAAGATGGTGAGGTGGCAGGAGGACTCTGGTGTGGCCGTGGAGCCTGAGCATCAGCACCAGAAGAAGGGGGGAAGGCAACCCAGAAACAACGGCATGTAAACCCTTCCCCCCTCCTCCAGCCCCGATGTGGAGTCCCCCGGGCCCTGGGAGTCTGATGTGGCCAAGGCCTTTTGGGAAGACGTGGAGAGGCCTGGACACCAGATGATGTCAGGCGTACGCTGCCTGGAGAATCACCTGGTGGAAAAGTTCTAGGCTCTCAAGGTGGAGAAGAAACAGGTGGAGGCGTACTCCCAGTACCTCTCCGCCGAGATGGAGAGGCTGGAACTCTACCACCAGGTGGTTTCCAGCTGGCATCGGGATGTGGAAGGGGCCGTGGAATTCGCTGTGGCCCATGGCTGTGAGATAGAAGAGCACAGGGTAGATGCCCCATAGCCCTGTGATGTGCCCTGCCACCTTTTGCCTTTCCCCCAAGTCCTGGGTGACAGGCCCAGAGACTAATAGTTTCCTTATAAGTTTCCTTTCAATGTTTGGTTTTGGTTTCATAATGTTCTTGTTTTGTTGTTATTGTTGTTTAAATAGTTTTAATAAAAGTTGTTATATTTGTTGTTACGAGCTTCGTTTGACCTGGGCAATCTTTTATACCTATGTGCTGAAGTTCTGGAAGGCAGGTGGCAGAATCTCATACAGCTTGTTGATCCCTACCAGCTCCACATGTAGCATAGTTAAGGTATTAACCCAAAGATGTGCCAGGCAGCAGCAGGGTCTCAGCTTGCAGACAGCAGGAGGGGCAGGGCTTGTGTCTGTGTGGGTGTGCCAGAGAGAAAGAGAGACAGGCTCCTTGGCAGTGGGCAGCAGGCGGTGGGAGCTGGTGGTTTGAGGGGCTTGTATTTCCAACAGCTTCAGCGGGCATCCGCGGGTGGGTGAGGAGGAGTAGGCTGTTCGGGGGGGGGGGCTGGTGTGTGGACACTGGGCTTCTGGATGCAGTGGAATGGAATGCAGCCCCCAGTGACTGGAATGATGGTCCCAGAATCTCATTGATGGTTGGGCAGGCATGACTGATTCAGGTACAATGGAATGACAGCCTATGCGAGTTTAATGATAATTATGTCCCTAGAATTAGTGTATGGTTGGGCACACTTCATTCAATCAAGCGATAGGTGGTAGCAGCAGGTACAGGAATGGACACAGACAGGCAGGTAGGCAGGCACATATAATAAGTTGTGTTATATTCATATATTCCATCTCATTCTGGTAGGTTTGCTGCTGGATGTGGGCAATGGACAATGGGCATCGATCAGGTGCATGAGCACAGATGGGAGTTCTTCCTGGTTTTGGCAGGTGGCAGCTTGATCTGAATACACCTACCTCTCCACCTCCACCCCCATCTTTCTCATTCTAACGTGGAGTCTCTCTCTTTCTCTCTGGCCATATAGTGCATGTGACAGCATGGGTGGAATCATGTCTGTCTCTCCTTCTAGCAGTGGGGAGACTTTCTCTCTCTCTCTTATTTCTCTCTTATTTCTCTCTCTCTCTGTCTCTCTCTCTCCATGAACAGCAGGTTGCATAAAGAAAAGGTGGAATGACAGCACTATGTAAACAGAATGACAGGGCAGAAGAGCCCTGAGGGTGGGTCCTGGGCTCGGGCTAGAGTGACAGCTTCTAGATATTGGACACAGCCCTCTCTGCCAGTAACGTAGGCCCCAGAACCCTGACAGCAGGTCCTGGGGTTGGAGTGGCTGTTTCTTGATGCCATGGCACAGAAAGCATATAGGCCTGGGGGCCATTGGCACTAACATCAGCAGACACTGGTTGCCAGGGTACAGAATCCTTGACACAGATAACATAGGCCTGGCAGGTGGGCAGGTGGGCAGGCAGGCAGGCAGGCAGCATGGAATGAGGGGCAGTAGGGAAGGCGGGCTTGGGCAGTCTTTGAGCTGGTCAAGCTGGGTGGGCAGACAGGCACCTTGGCATGGGAGGCAGGAAGGTGGACTGAGGCATGATTTGAGCTTGGCGGAAAGCTAGGCGGGCAAACAGGCAGAGTGGCATGAGAGGCAGTAGGGAAGGCAGGCTGAGACATTGGCAGCAGGGCACTCAGATAGGCTAGCAAAGACTGTGCAGTGTGAGAGAGTGAGGGCCAGTCAGCATCACATAGGTGGTCCGAGATTGTGTAGCTATAGGCCGGCTGGTAGGCTTAGTTTGTTTCCCAATGCCACCCTGTGTCATGAGGTCAGTTGGATAAGGTTGATGAGGCCGTCTAGTATGAGAGAGAGAGAGAGAGAGGGAGAGAGAGGGAGAGGGAGAGGAAGAGCAGGTTCCAGGCATTGGGAGGGAGTGACAGCACCTCAGCAGCACAGGAGCAGTAGCCCTAGCCCAGATTGAGAAGGAGAAGGAGCCCCATCCCAAGACTGCCCCTGGCATGGGATGGCGTGTGCCACTGCAACATCACACCGTGTCCAGGGGCAGCTCAGGGAATCCCAGAAGTGGAAGGTTGACCTTAAAGAATAGGAACTGCTCCACCAACTTGGCCCCCAGTCTCAGGCGGTGCGGGGAGCAAATGTCCCCCACCACAGAGAACACCCGCTCGCTGGGGACACTGGTTGGTGGGCAGGACAGAATATCCTTGGCCAGTTTTGACAGGGCCGGCCACACGTTGGCCTTGCCGACCCAGTAGGCCAAGGGATCGCTACTGGGATCAATGCATGGCTCCTCCTCCAGGTAGGTCTCCACTGCTGCTGAGGCGCCATCATATTCCATCTGGTAGCTCTGGGTGGGCATCACCTGCCCCACTGCCCTCAGCCATGCTGCTTGCCCTTTTGTGCTGGGCCCCATGCTCCCCAGAGTGGCCTGCACACAGGAGGAGTTGCTGGCAATAGGGGTCCTGCTGCTGCTACTCATCCTGCTGCTGGTGCTGCTGCTACTGCTAGGGCTGGGGGCAGAGATAGACCCAGATGGCTGGAAGGGGTCACTGCTCCCACTCCCACCATCCACAGGGGCATCCTGGTGAATAGTCCGCTGCTCTACCTACCGGACCTTTTGCACCAGTGCACCCTTCCGGAGGCCATAGACCGCTGTCTCGTGTGCCATGCTGCCCTTGATCCTGGGGTCCAGCATGGTTGCCAGGACATATTCCTCCCGGCGCAGGAGCTCATCAAAGTGCACACCCAGCCCCACCTTCAGCTTCCATGCCAGGTCACGCGCCTCATCGGACATCTTCCTGCCCGCAGGGCCACAATCCCGCCCCCCGAGAATCTCATCCAGGCTCCTCTGGAAACTATGGACCTGCGGGGTCACCTGGCTGAGGTTGGCATTGGAGCTTCTTACGATCTCCGTCAAGGCCAGGAATGGTCTCAGGACGAAGACCATGTGAGCAAGGATCTCCCATTCTGCCCCATTGTAGCCTTGAGGTGCCTCAATGTCTGTCTCCAGTTCCACCTGATGCAGGGCGGCTTTCTGCTCAAGAAACCGCTCGAGCATCAGGAAAGTGGAATTCCACCTGATGGAGACATCTTGGACCAGTTGGTGCACCGAGGACCCTTGCTTTGCCTGCTTCTCCCAGAGGAGCTCGCTGCCCTTCATGCTGCGGTTGAAGAACCCCACCAGTTTCCTCCCCTGGTCGACCAGGGAGCTATGGGTGTCTTCCCCAACCCCCTTATCCCCCAAGCCCAGTGCGTCCTTCACCACAAGATGGAGGGTGTGAGCAGCTCAAGGGATGCTTGTGAAGCCCCTGTCATGGACTACTTTCAATATATTGGACGCGTTGTCCATGACCACAAACCCCTTGGTGAAGGCCGCGCCTGGCATGACCCACTCCCTCATTATGGTGTCCAGGGCTGGCTCAAGGATCCTTGAGGTGTGGCCATCTACACTCTGCTTCAGGACCCCTCTTGCTACTGTCAAGCACTGCGTCTGGGTCTACCACCAGTGTTCAGTCACTGATAGGTAGGTGTGCTGGGCATTCCTGAAAGACCACAGGTTGGTGGTGAAGTGGACTGTGCCCCCCCAGCCCATGTCAGCTGCTCCCTCACCCACTCCTTCAAAGCCCTGTGCAGCTGTGGCACCATAGTCTGATTCAGGGTGGAGCGGGAAGGCAGCTTAAACTGGGGGGCCAGGAATCCAGTCAGTTGCTGGAAGCCCTTGTTCTCTACAATTGAGAAGGACTGCCCATCCAGCACAATCATCTCGGCCAACAGATGCTTGGCTTTCTTCTGAAAGAAGCCATGCCGCCCTCCAACACCTGATGCCCTTGGCAGCTGCCCCCACCCCAGCTCCTCCATAGTGGACTGACACTGCTGGTGAGGATCCTGCTGCTGTTCTGCCACCCATACTGCTCCTGCTGCTAGAGGCAGCAGCAGTTGGTGTGGGATATTTGCCTGCTGAAGGAACCGGGTGACTGGCCACTGCTGCAGTTGGGAACCCGCTGGCATCCACTTGCCCTGTCTTCCCGATTAGCATCAGAGCACTGTGGTGTTCCTTGAGGTGCCTCGCCATTGCAGTTGTCCCAAGGTTGGCGAGCACCTGCCCACGCTTCATCAGCTTATTGCACAAAGTGCACTGCACCTCTCTGGGATCATCTGCCCGCACCAGCATAAAATGTTCCCAGACTGAGGATTCTGCCCCCCTGCCTTCTGGTCCACCCTGGGTGATGCACTGCTGCCAGCACTGCTGGGAGGGGGAGAACTTGGTGGCACTGGTGACACAGCTCTGGGAGGAGGCTCAGCCATCGCCTCAGCTCCAGACATCTCTTCTGCAGTACTAGTGTCTGCCTCTAACTCACTGTCCGCGATCACGGTGATGTCCCGTGAAGGGGAATACTGGGACCCTGAGGCTAGACTGTCTGTGCCCGCCATGCTGCTGGCACTTTCCCTGTGCCCCCCTCTATAGCTGCTAGTGCTGCTGCTGCTACTCCTCTCCCTACTGACATTGCCCAGGGATCGGGCCCTGCCTCTAGCAGCTGGGGTGGGATCCAGCAACTCTGGTCTGCTGTGGATTGCCTCGACAGTGGGGGAGATTGGTGGCCCTGGAGAAACATCAGAAGCATCACCAGCACCTGCTCCAGCACCAGCAGTAACAGAGACAGATGCAGCCTGATGTAATGCAGGCCTTCCAGTGTCCTGTGTCACAGTGCAGAAGGGCACTGCCAGGAGGTGACGTTGATCTACTGTAGCCTGTTGCCCTAAAGCAGGCCTGCTGAGTTTGGGGCGTGGTGATGTGCTCGGGCTACTGCTACTGCCTGCTACTGTTACTCTGGCATGGCCCCTTCCACCTCTGGCACATACCCTATTGCCTCCCATATGGGCAGCAGACTGGCCTCTCCTTCCCTTCTCCATTTCTCCCTCCAAAATAACGTTTTTATATTCTTTTTTAATATATTTTTTATTTTTTTATTTAATTTTTT
>QEPC01012575.1:1939321-1952968 GCA_003113815.1 Sphenodon punctatus | reverse complement strand
TATTAAATAAAAAATTAAAATTAAAAAATAAATAAACTAACAGGCAGCAGATTTAAAACAAATAAAATAAAGTATTTTTTCACACAATTCACAATTAACTTGTAGAATTTGTTACCAGAAGATGTGATCAAGGGCAGTAGTACAGTTAGATTTAAGAAAGGATTGGACAAGTTTCTGGAGATAGGTCCATTAGCTGCTATTAGCTAGGTAGGTTCGGGGAGGGAATGTAACCTCTTACTGTCAGAAGCTGGGAATGAACAACAAGGAGTGGATCGTCCCATTGTGACATGTTGGATACGTCTTCCAAGTGACCAAGATTGGCCAATGTTGGAGACAGGTGCTGAGCTTGATGGACCATTGGTCTGACCTAGTACAGTGCTACATCTGTTCTTAACTGTAGTCTGAACTTTGGGCATGGAAAAAAAGAGTGGAAGGTAAATGAGGGTTAACCTTTTAATTTAAACAATGGATACTACTTTTCTTTGAAGCTGCTATGAAATAATGCTCCTTTCCTTTACTGATCCCACAGTCCTCCCCTTTCCATCCATTCCACACCTTCTGTGCACAGTGTCAAGATGTAAGGACAGGACTATTCACCTACCCAGCAAGGGGCGATTCACATCTCTCTTCCTCCTAAACCCAGCCTTTGCAAATGTTCTAAAAAGGAGGGAGGGTAGAAAAGTGTCATTTAAACTATTCTCAAGAGTCACTTGCTCAACATGAAATAACAAGAAATAGAAGAAAGAATATCAAGAGGTCAGTGAACTTTGCTTGTAGCTAGAAGAGTTAGATGGACTCATTCACTGGCTGAGAACAGCCTCATCCTTGATCCCAATTCAGAAAGATACGAGGAGATATGAGATGGGTGTGTGTGCTGGTTAAAAGCAGTGGCTTTCATCCTTTTTCTTATCACGGGAGTTCCCAAGTTATGAGCCGGAACCCCAATGGAGTTGCACCATCTGCAGTTGTAATCGTGATTGGTAGCTGATATACTTTGCATGTCTTTGGGTAAAAAGAGACGTACAGGTGGCACATTCACTTTGTGGCCTGGGAAACTGCAGTCGACACAGCCTGGGTTGGGGAGGGGCACCAAACAAATGTGTCTGCTGTCAGAGAGCTGTCCCACCACCCATATGACCCAGGTGGCTTGGAGGGCAAGTAAGGCGATTCCTGGGTGGGGGGTGGGGCGATCCCTGGGGTGGGGGGTGCTAAACCACCCCCTACCCCAGGGATCTCCTAGTACCTACTGGTGCTCCGGAGCCCACACTAGCAGCCGGACTTCGGGTTAAAATTAAATTTTTAAAAATCCAGGCTGGGCAGGGTGGGTGGGTGGTGTCCCCCCTTCCACCCGCGCAGCCTGGGAGGGGGAGGGGGGAGGTATTGGAGTGTTTTTTTTCATTGAAATCAATGGAAAAAACTAGTACCGGTATACCGGTTTTAATCCAGTAAACCGATTTTTTGTAAACCGGTAACCGGTAAAACCGGTAACCATTTTTTTGCCGCCAGTCCCACCCCTAGGTTCTGAACCAAAGCAGGCCACCATCACATCTGTTTTTATTCTTTGTTGCTGTCTGGATTTAAGCTATTATATTTATTAAAATGGGTTCACACAGGCAAAGATTTGGGGAGGTACTTCTTCACCTGGAACCTCTTTTCTGTAATGAGGCCCCTTTGAGATTTTACTCTAATCAACAATATAGGAAGCGCAAGGTGATAACAATTCCCTGACACTTGTTTGTGACACAAAGGTTGAAAACTCACAGGTAAGAGCATTCAGACTTGGGTTAATGGAGTTAGAGACACTCTCCTATTTCTTCTGCTTGTGGTGAAAGGAACATGCAGGAGAAACTTACACATTTCTCTTTCTACCAAGATATTCATAGACCACCCCAAGATTTATGGCATCATTCTTCTCATTCTCTGGAAACTTCTTAAAAAAACAACGAGGCAGGCCAGATTTCAAACAGGTGGCTTCATCACAGGACACCTTCCCTGGATGGAGAGTCGGCATCCTTGAGGCAATCTTAACCTTTGAGCCAATGACTGTGTAAGGAAGATAGAGCACAAAATAAGAGAAGGGACTAATCTCATGAATTCTTGCATACTCAAGTGGTGGAATGGAGCAGTCTTGTACCTGTATATTCGTGTCTACAGTAAGTGCCAGCTACTCCACAGAACACTGGTCCACTTGCAATCCCAATGGAAACAAGCCTGAAATACAATAAGACCAATGTGGAATCAGCAGTCCCAGATACTGCCCTCGACCTATACCACTATAGGAGTTATCACAGACATTTGAACCAGAGTTACAGTTGCAAAGATTAGAAAACGTCTACATTTCATGGGGGATACATATATGAGGGCATAATAAACCACCATCTAATTAATATGGGCCATGGAAGAAACTTCCTATGGGCAGTTTAATCTAGGTCTTCCTATTCTGCACCTTTGCCTAAACCTGCTGGGACTTGCCCCAGTCAGACAGAGGACACTGGACTGGAACGGCTACTGATGTGACATTGCTAATGTTCTTAATACATGTTTTCCTGATATTTTTATCATGATTCCTGTCACAAATATAAGTAATCATGCCACTATATATGACAGCCAAGATATCCACAAACAAATCCTGCTCGTGAGCATCACTGAAATTATGCCATGGCCCAGTCTGATTTGCTCAGGAATGTAAGAAGCAGTACCTTTCACAATAAACGATTTGACTGAATGTTTTCTTAATGCCTACAAGGCTTGACAGCTGAACTTCAGCAGTGCATAAAAGGACAAAAGTAAAAGCAACTGATTTTAAAGTAACTTCAAAAACATGATCTAACAAGTTTTGATGACCATAGAACTGAAATGGATACCTGCAAATACGGATCAAAATTGCAGTGCCCAAAACCATTTTGGAGAGGTTGGGCAATAAATAGTAGCCATTTAGTGCCCAACAAGTTACCCAGTACCCACCTTACCAAGTTTCCATTACTGAGTTATTGTTTTGTGCCATTTTACTAAGCTACCAATATACCATTTTTCTGTCCATTTCATTTTATCCATTCATTTTTCCAGGGTCAACAAAAATGACAAAACCTGGAAATTCAGAAAGATGCTAAAATGGTAACACAGTAAGTTGGAACAGGTCAGTAAAATGAAAAGTCAGTTATTTGTTAATGGTAATACTCGGTATTTTGGGCAGTCAGTAACCCATCTTGGTATATAGACCAGGTAACTGATAAACTACCTGAAATTTCAGGTATTACCTGAAGGTGCAAAATTTGTTACATGTTTCAGTTCTACAAATTTCAGGCAACAGTCCCTTTAAGGGGAGGCCTGCCCATCATCTTGGACCTCCCTCTTCTGAGGGATATAAGAACAGCAAACTCCAGAACTCTAGCAGTCTGTTGCTGGAAGCCAAGCAAAAAGGATCTCCCAAAGCCCAGAAGGGTATCTGTGCTGGAAAAGGAAGGCCAGAAAGGGGGAGTTATGGCCCTGAGGCTCAGGTTGTTGCTCTGCAGCCTTCAGAAGGGCAGAGAAGAGCTCAGAAGAACCAAATGACCAGGGAGTCTTCATAAGACTCATCCCAAACCCTAAAAATGTAGGGGCTCTGGAGAGTCAGACACAAAGAAGCCCCAAGTGTGGGCACTTGTAGCAAGCTACGAAGGGGGTAACAGTCCAGGTGGGGCTACTTGGACTAGTGTGTTGGCCATTTTCCTTTATATTTACAAGGTGCATTTGTCTGGGAGTATTTTAACTTGTAGGGATGGGTCTCTGGGCAAAGTTTAGGTTTCGGTCAATTTCTGTTTCGGTTCTCTTGGATTTCAGTTCTTTTTCAGTTTTGGTACTATCGGATCTTTTGCACTGATTTTTGCACTGGATTTTAAACATTGTGGTTTTTCAATGGGGGACAAACCGCAATGTTAAAAATCCAGTACAAAAATCAATGCAAAAGATTCAATAGTACCGAAACCAAAAAAGAACCGAAATTTCGGATTAATCCGAAATGGCCATTTTTGAGTACTTTTGGTTTTATCCAAAACCGAAATTCCCATCCCTAGTGATTTGGTTTAGCCAGGATTCATTAAAGAAAAGAACCCCTGAATTTGGCCTTGTTGGCTGGTTGTATGTCTTTTAAAGGGCCAGCTCCTGCAGTGACTTACTCCATAGAAGAGGAAGCCCAGTTACAGACTAACAATACAGCAACATGGGGATTCAGAGTTCCTGCATGTTCCATTTAATCTCAAACTACTGACAAAACATCTCTCATATGAAGAGAGATTGCATCTCTCTACACTGGAAGTATGTTTCTTCTGCTTTATGCAACACTCTGGCTGAGTAAATGTCATGTACCCCTCTAGTAGCAGGTAGATAACAGTCTACAATTGCTACAAGGTGAGGAAGCTATATGTTTAGCTCAAATGGCTGAGGTATCTGCTGTAGTGCTGAAGGTTCCAGGTTCAAACCTTATTGAGGAGCCATGAAGATGGTCATTGCACTTACTCAATATGCAGGAGATTCTCAGAGCAGAAGTTAGAAATGCTAATGGCACTTTCCAAGGCATGGGTGCTCTCATCATCTGTTTTATCCCCAGGCAGACCAAAGGCACAGAGGAATGTACAGCTCTGTGATGCAAAACAGAAAAAAAGAAGAGCTGTTCGTAGATGGTCAAGAAGTGAACAAAATCTAACCGAGGTTCAGCCCAGGAGTCATGAGCTAAATATGTCAGGGGGTCCCTCAAATCGTTGAATTCCCAAGACCCAATAAAGAGGTGAACATTGCAATAATTCAGCTATGAATGGGGTTAAAGCACTGCCAATGACAAGAAAGGCAGCAGGCACTTAATCCTGCTCCTCCTGTAAACATCCACGGGTCAGATAGATTTAATTGTGTGTTAACACATGAGCGGGGAGTGACCCAGAACCTGGAGCCTTCCCGTGGTGTAGAGATGCAGCCACCAGTGAGGACAGTGTTGGGAGCCCTTCAAAAGAGCAGCCCCCCCCCCCCCATAGTTCATGGGCTTGCGCCAGTCACCACAGATAGTGCTAGCACACACCCCCAGGGCTGCCTGACAGCTGAGCAACTGCTCCAACGATCTTGCTGTCCCCAGGTGGCCCAAGGACAGCAAGATCACCAGTGTGCCCCTCTCTTCTCCCTTCCCTTCCCCCAGCCCCCAGATGTCAGATGAGAGGGGCATGCAATAGAAAGGGAGGTCACAGCCAGGGATGGCTTCTTCCCTGGCCAAGACCCATTTTTCCATGCCCACTGCTCTCCTTTCCTGGCAGGAAAGGGGAGGAGTGGGAATCAAAGGCTGCGCATAGCCCCTGCAATCCCCTCTCTGCAGAGGCGGCTAGATCCCAGGGAACTCTCCTCCCCCTCAAAGCAGGGTTGTGGTGGGAACCCAAGGCAGATGTAGCACAGGCTGCTTCCTGTTCTCCTTCCCCTCCCTGCTGCCAGCTCCAGGTTGAGATAATCCAGCCAAAGTGTGACACACAACGCCCCTATGTCTGTGCTACCCTATCTGAGTCAGCTGTCAGTTGAGAGAGGTACAATCCCTGTTGGCTCTGATGGAACAGGGGTCCCAACCAGGGAAGACTTCTGCCATGGCCATGACCCATCCCCCCCTTTCCATCAGAGCTAGTGCATCCCTCTCAGCTGACAACCAGCTGGCAGGGGAGCGCAGATCACGCCCAAGAGCCACCGGGAAACTCTGTGTTCCCCTCTCCCAGCTGGCTGTCAGCTGAGAGGGACATGCTAGCTGTGCCTCTATGGTGCTGGTGGACACGGGGCTGCGTGAGACCCTAACAAATGAGACCTGGCCCCATGGTTACTCTTTGTCCCAGTTTGAGCTGGGTTAACCTACACTGCATGCTCCAAATTCATAGGAATAACATAGAGCAGGACTGCCCCGGAGCAGCCCCAGGACAGCCCCGGGCACACATCATACAAACAGACAGGTGAATCCTGGTTTACCAGAGGCCAAGATGGAGCAGTGTCTCATTTGTTATTACCCACTGTTTCAGAATATCTCTGACTGGCACCTGATAATTCCCTACTTACATCATCCTAGTAGGCCATGTACTTTCTTATTTCTGCTGCGATTTTAATTCTAGTTATGCTGACTTTCAAAGAGCTCTCATACTCACTTTGCCAAGCATAGAGATTTTGTTGATTTTGCCACTAAAGCCCTTCATGATCTTGGAGATGTGTACAGTAGCCTCCTGGCCTAACTTGTATAGCTCTAACATTTTGGTGTCCTTATGAAATTGCAGGTTGACAAAGACAATGGTTACCGGTCGAAGCTCAGATAAAAATTCCATTGACTGATTGTCATCAAGCTGGAAAATAAAGCGAGTTCAGGGGAAGGGAGATTAAATTCCTTTCTGTGTTTGGAATTTGCTCTGGATGATTGTCTGAAATAGCATTAAATCTTAATTAAGAGTACGTATCAGAGCACAAGCATCATCATCTTACTTTTTGCAGGACGCTGGTCATCACAAATCTCCGTAAGGCCATCTCAAGCTCATAGATGGGAGCCAGAGTCAAAGCACTTCGCAACAGGACTAGGAGAAGAATAACACAATTTACATTATCAAGAGGAAAACTCATTATTCCATTTGGCACAGAAGTTGGACATGAAGATCTCACCTTCATCCTCAGGATAGTGCTTTAGATAGTCTACACACTTTTCAAAGTGTTCTTCAAAATCATATGGATGAAAGATCTTTATGTATCTTAGCTGAGGAACAGACAAGAAATTGCAGGCAACATGTCACTTTCACAGTTGTTTCCTCAGCAAAGTGCATACTAGAAGAAAGTGAACTCTTTACTAGCATCCTCTCACCTACATTGTACTCAGTATCAGCACCACCCTTGCAACCCTCATTACACTTATACCGGAAAAGGACTGGATTTTCAAAGATGGGATACATTTCTCATTCCCTTCATCTTCACTGGTACTCTTGAGAGCACTGCCACCTGGTACTCTTGAGAGCCTGGTCTAAAGATTCCAGAATGGCATTGACCTCAGACACTGCTCATCCCACAACACAGATATTGAGAAGCACAGCCAGTCCAACAACTGCTGAGCCTGGGGAGAGAATTTTTACACCCTAAAATTTCTGTCAGAGAGAAGATACCTCTGTAAGCCCTTCAGAACAGGGATCTCTCTGTTATCACAACTGTTCAGCACCAAGTGCATCACTGGTGCTTTATAAATAATAAGTAATAATAATATTACATGTGGCTGTAGAGACTGGCCATGGCACAGGGGAAGAGAAATCAAAACCTTTGGCTACAAAAAAACACAAGCTCCTACTCAGCAATTTAAGCAGCCCTACTCACACAAAAGAAACGGAGTCAACAGGATGTCTGACAAACACTGATTTAGCACCTTGTCCAAGCTCATTGGAGTCAGTGAAAGTTTCTCTATTGGCTGTGTAACAGGTTGACCCTCAAGGTGGGTGAGTCACCCACAGGATCACGTTTTAGCCCTTTTAGTCTATCCAATGCTGCATTAATCACTCCAGACACCAGATGCCACCAACAAGTGTGCTCTTTATTTTACTTCACATATACAGCATCACTATAGGGTGTCTGGTCTGTAGACTCCCATAGCTCAGATACCTCTGCCCACTCTCATAGGCCCCTTTGCTACTAGCTTTTGGAAAGTATCTTCCCTTGGAAGAACCTCTGAATTTCACCAACCCCCCTGGGATACTTCTGCTCTAGAAGGTTCAACCCTGTCCTTCCCAGCCATCTCTTATGAGGGTTTTTCCCCTTCTGTTTCATATAGCCTTAATTAGTCCTAACTAACTACTACTTGCTCACCTACACTTGTGCTAGTGGTCGGGTGCTGGCTAGCCTCAGAGTTAAAAACCTGTCAGGACCAGAACTCTGCCACATGCTGCAACAGACTATGGAGAAGACTCAGAGTCCTATCACATGATACAGTATTTTAAGAGTCATTTTTAAAGGAATGATGGAGCGCCTACCTTCACAGCTTTTTGGCCCTGAATCGCGTCTGCGTCTAAAACATCCCGATTGCAGAGCTCCCAGCAGTTTGGTGACAGAATTACCTCGCTGGTTTGTGCTAGGTTTTGTGCTAGTTTCACATCGTCCGCTTGCCGGCTGACCACCAGAGAATAACGACACATCTCATCCCCAACAATGAGGTGAGAAATGTGGCCTGCAGACAGTCCTGGGGAAGAGAAAATTTGTGAGTATGTGCCTTTGAGACTGACCTGGCTGTAACTATTATTGGGAGGTTTCACTACCGATCTTCACTCTGAGTTCTAGGCCCACTTCAGTGCAGCTAAACCCAAACTGCTCCTGGATTTCCAAGCTGCATTTTGCTACCAGTGTAATGATGTCAGCCAGCTGGTTTCGTTCTACCTTCCAAAGTGCCAGCAATGTGTCACCTACAGGAGACAGAGGGGGGAAAGTGAATGGTACATGAGACACTGAACCCGTCCGTGATCCCCTCAGCCTCCCAAGTGTGGATATGAGATATCGCTCTCTGTGTGTGTGTGAGTGTGTGCGTGTGTGTGAGTGAGTGTGTAAGAGAGAGGAGATAGAGCATGGAGGGGGAGCGGAGAACATTTCAGAGTGAGTGTGTGTGTATGCATGCGTGCACGTTTGTTTTTACACGTTGCCGCTTTTTCCAAGACTTCAAAAGTCCAGGTTTGGCAAACTCCCGTGGGAGGGATTTAGATGCTTTCTCCACCCCCTAATTGGAAGTTGTCTGGGCATCACTGAAAACAGCAGCACCGTGTGTCTCCTGTACATTTTGAGACCTGGACTTGTGAAACCTCAGGGCTCTTTTAGACAAATGGGTCACCGTCGCATGACCCGTTCGTGCGGTATTTCAAAATCCCGCAAGGCGGGATACATGAGATGGAAGTAGGGGATCCCACACATGGAAGGCAGTCATGCAGTTTTCTGACCACAAATTAAATACCTCAATTGTGAGGTATTTAATTCGTGGTCGGCAAACAATGCACGACTGCCTTCCATGCGCATGATCCCCTACTTAAGTCTCGTGAAATCCTGCTTTGCAGGATTTTGAAATATCGTGCAAGTGGGTCGTACAACGGCGACCCGCTCGTTTAAAAGCAGCCTCAGCTATTGGGGTTTTACAAGTCCGGGTCAAAACATCTGGGAGTTGCATGGCACCGCTGTTTGTAACGGCGCCCAGGTGACTTCTAGTTGGAGAAATTATCGTCTGAATCCGTCCCTGTGGGAATTTGCCAAACCCAGACTTTTGAAGTCCAGGCAAAAGTGGCAATGTGTAAAAATGCCCACTCTGTGTGTGTGTGTATTTTTCAAAGCTGCATTCCAACAGTTAATTGAAAGTAGTTGGGCCTGTCTTCTGTTTTGTTCCTGAAGCGTTCACATGAACAGAGTGGCCCGGACTTAGGACACGGCCCACTAGGCCTCGACCTAGGGACAGCATTTTTTTGTGGGGGGAAGCATCGGGGTCATATGATCCCAATTTCCCCACCCAGCGCCACCCCAGCCAGCTTGATTGGCTGCTTGGCCACTTTGGCTGCCCTTTGTGGTGCCCGGGGTATCTGCCCTCCCCATGCTCCTGTCCCCCCAAAGTCCTGTTGCTGCTGCTGCCCCAGCCATTAACCCCTGGCCACGCAAGCACAGAAGCGTGGCTTGGCTGGAGAGAGAACCTCCCCATGCACCACACAGAACCTGTGTGGGGAGATGGGGAGCGTACAGTTCCCTATGTGAGGTCTGTGCCTCCTCCTCCCCCTGCCTCCTGCTCCCCTGGGTGGGCCAGAGGCAGGAGGAACTCTAGGAGTAGTCACCCCCACCCTAGTGAACAAAAAGCCCTATGGCCTCAGCAGCTGCCCAAGACCCAGCCCTGGGAGTGCCTACCTCACCAAGGGACAGCCAGACCCGCCCCAAGCCCAGGAGCCCCCACACAGAAGGCAAGTGCTGGGTGGGTGCAACGCAGAATGGGACCGCCTGGTGACCTCTCTACAGGCAGGCAGCTCGGGGGCACAGCGGGGACAGGTCAGGGGGGCAGAGCTGGGGGCCCAAGCCCTGCCCTCCATGTATGTGTGTGTTGTGTGAGTCCCTCCCCATGTCTGTGAATGTGTGTTGTGAGTGTGAGTCCCTCCCCCCCGTGTCTGTGTGTGTGTTGTGAGTGTGAGCCCTTTGCCCCTCCCCCATGTGTGTGTGTGTGTGCGTGTGTGTTGTTGTTGTGAGTGCCGGGGGAGCTTGGGGGCAGCAGCCTGAGAAGGGGCTAAGGGTGCAAAATTCCTATGTCCAATCCTGAAACTGACATTATTCAAGAGTAGGAAAATATGTACTCCTTAAAAATCAGGAGTACATACTTCTCTTTGGTTTGTATTTCAAAGTAGCTATCTGTGTGAACACTTATCTCAGTGAAGGTGGCAACCACAGTTCAGTAATCATTACGTCTCCACTGGGGCGGGGGGGGGGGGGGGGGAGTGATGCAGTATATTTTCAGTTTGCAGTGTTTGTCTGAATGCTACCAAAGTGGAGGAGTTATTTCAATTTACAATATTATTTTTTCTTCTTTTTGGTGGGGTGGAGGGAGGAATAAAATATTTATTTAAACCAAATACAAAAGTAGTTACAAGGAATTATTAGGCAAATACAGTACACATATAGAGTATTGCAACTTACAGGTTCTTTGGTAACTACATATTTCAGTTACTAGGGCAAAAAGCCCCACACCGTCTCAGTCCCCTTTCCCTCCCTGTCCCCTCCCCACAAATTAAAGCAAATACCCAAAACAAAGAAACATAAACTCAAAAGAAAAATGAGCTGACACCTGCACACCAGTGTTCTTTTTTTATCGGCATCAATTGATTTTCACTATTCAGTAACTGTCTTTATCCAAGATTTCCTGATTTTCACAGGTAGGTACAATTTTTTGTTTCATGAGTTTGTAACATGGGGTCCATGTGTCATAAAATTCCTGCAGCTCATCATGGGTTTCTGC
Source organism: Sphenodon punctatus (assembly GCA_003113815.1). Lineage (NCBI taxonomy): Eukaryota > Metazoa > Chordata > Lepidosauria > Sphenodontia > Sphenodontidae > Sphenodon > Sphenodon punctatus. Next base: position 1,941,993 of record QEPC01012575.1, on the reverse strand, counting down.
CAGAATCTTTTCCATGGTATATATAAACCACAGCCGGTTAATCCATTCGCCCTCAAATGGTATCTTTTCGCTCTTCCATTTTTTGGCAATAATATTTACCCCAGCTGATTATATGTGGGTACAAATTTTCTTGTGTCTATCAACAACTTTAGTTTCTGGGAGAATACCTCTGGCGTAAATGGTAGTATGACCTCTGTGATTGGAGGGATTTGTTTCCAAATTTGCATCCACAGCAGTTTAATCACTGCACAGTCTAGAGGTGTGCACCAGGGACCCATGTAATTTTTTGTTTTTGTTTTTTGTTTTCGTTATTTAAATCTTTCATTTTCATTTATATAAATATCAAAATTTCATTTTCCTTTTTGCTTTTGTTTTCGATTTCCATTGGTTTCAATGGAAAACACATTTTGGCTGTAGCAGTTTTGTTTTTCATTATATTTGGATGACACTTGGAAGGATTGTTTCTTCAGTTAAAGGCATTAAGTGTAACAAATTTCAGAAATATTGGATAAAGGAATCTGATTTTATAAGCAGTTGAATTATGTTATTTTGCAAAAATCTGCATATACATTCCTGGCTGTAACTTTTTTTGTCTCCTATCTAATGTGGATGAAACTTGGCAAGCTTATACCTTTCCACATGTTTACTAGCTATGACAACTTTCAGAAGGCTTGGATAAAGGGTCCTAGTGGTATAAGCAATTCAATTATAAATGCATGTCTGACTGTAACATCTTTGTAGACCAACCAGTGTACATGAAATTTGGCAGGGCTGTATCTCACACCTTAAGGATCATCTCTGCCAAATATCAGAAAGATGTAATAAAGGGTCCAATTTTATAAGCCTGCACAGCATATGCAGAGAAGGAGCCTATGCCAGGGATTCTCTTACATGTCACTGTGTGTGATGCCAATTGATCTGTTTGTGATGCCAATTGACCAATTGATCTGTTTGTGATGCCAATTGGCCAGCAAAAATGTCAACCAAATATCCTTATTCTGTGCTGTGACCATCCCAACTCCTCTCCCCACTTGTTACTAGGAAGTTGGGAGCATCTGTTTAGGAAAGAGACAACAGAGATTCTCTTATGTCCTCTGTCAGTGCTGCAGGATGTGATTGTGATGATAATTGGCCAGCCTGGATGTGTAAACCATGTCTTCTGATTGCTGGGGTGCTATCCCCAAAGTCCCAGTTATGTCCCTTCTATGCCCGCCTCAGGCCCATCCCCTATTCCCGCCTCGAAGCCACCACTGATTAGTACTGTAAAGCTGGAAGCATGCAGTAATTGGCCAGTGAATGTGTCTGTCAGTCTGTGTCAGGTTCCGGGGCAAGGATCCAGGGAAGGGAGAGGGGAAGAGAAGGGCAGGTAAGGGGGGAAAGAGCTGGAGGGCATAAGGGGGCATACACACTGACCTCTCAGCCGTTCTCTGGTATTAAGGAGAAGGAACGTTCAGCATGAGAACTAGCCAAGCTGGCCTAAGAAGGCTTACGGCTCATCATCGAGGTCCCAAACCTGGGTGTCAGAGGGGAGGAAGCCAGCGACCGGGAGCTAGAAGGGGGAACCCCAGCGACAGGGAGCTGGAGAAGGAAAACCCAGCAGCAAGAAACTGGAAGGGGGAAACCCAGCGACAGGAAGCTGGAGGGGAGTACACAGGGGGGCGAGGGTTCGAGAGACAGGGTCCCAACACCCTCGGGGCACCGGGATCTGCCTCTGACTGGCACTGCATGTGCTGCTATTTATCTAAATAATGGCCTTCAAGAGGACAACTTCAATTGCTTATAAAATTGGGGCTCTTTATCAAATAGTCCTGTAGTTTGGCAGAAATTTCAGGAAATGTGTAGGATACATTCCTGCCAAATATCTTGTAAACAGGATGGAATATAAAAATGTTACAAACAGAAATGCATTTTCAAGTTAATGGCTTATAACATCAGGACCCTTTATCCAATCTTTCTGAAATTTGGCAGGACTGGTAATCTTGAGGAGGGACATAATATTCACAAGTTTCATGCAAATTCTATGGAAGATCGCTGCTCCATCCCCACGCGGCTCACCTGCTGTGCCCGACGCTGACGCTGCCATCGCCGGATCTGCCCGCCACTTCCCGGAGCCATGCTGCCCAGCCCCACAGGTACCAACTCTCCCCCATCCCATCTGGAGGAGGGAGGCGAGGCAAGGGTGCACGGCCAGGACTTCCAGGCATGGCATGGCCAAAAGCGGCCTGCCGCCCAGCCCAAGAGAACCCACCATTCCATCCCCACACAGCACACCTGCTGTGCCTGACGCTGATGCTGCCGTCACCAGGTCCACTCACTGCTTCCCAGAGCCATGCTGCCTGGACCCACCTGTACCAACTCCCCCTCCCCCTTCCAGAGGAGGGGGCGGGGCCATGGCACACAGTCAGGACTTCCGGGCCCGGCATGGCCAAAAGCAGTTTGCCTTAGGTGTGGCCCTTAGCAGGACTGTGGGGGCTGGGGTGGGAGGCTTTATTTGTTGTTTTTAAGGAGAGATAGGTGTGGGGATGGGGTGTTTCCTTTATGAGGGAGGGGGACAAGGGGACTGGGTTAGGGAGGGGGCTGACCCCCTCGGTATGAGGGAGAGGTGCAGCCCTTTGAGAGGGAGAGATCCTCCGGTGGCAGAGGAGGATGGGGGGGTGTTTTGGAGGGGTGGG
>QEPC01012575.1:1909828-1935068 GCA_003113815.1 Sphenodon punctatus | reverse complement strand
GGACCGCCGTGCTGCCGCCGCCACCCAGAGCACCAAAGGTAGGCGATCCCTGGGTGGGGGGGTAGGGTCAGGGTAATCCCTGGGGTGGGGGGGGTGTTAAACCACCCCCCACCCCAGGGATTACCCTAGTACCTACCTGCTGGTGTGGGCTCTGGGTCACCAGCGGCAGCCCAGAGCCAGGGACTTCAGGGAAAAATTTTTTAAAAAAAAATCCAGGCTGGGCAGGGTGGGTGGGGAGTGTCCCCTCTTCCACCTGCGCAGCCTGGATGCGGGAGGGAAAAGTGGTTGGGTTTTTTTTTTCTTTTTTTACATTGCGGCCATTCATATCAATGGCCGCAATGTAAAACAATCCGGCACGGGGAACCAGTACCGGTACGCCCAATATCCTGATTAATTTGATACTGCTGGTATAGCAAAATACCTGCAGTATCAGATACCGGATAATCCGAACTTCCCACCCCTACTGACTCAGGCACAGCAGTTTTGGTGCTTACCCAGTGTTTGTCCGCTGTGGGGGATTGGATGAGGGTGAGCCGCCTGAAACTAAATCCTCACAAGACAAAGGTGATGGTTGTGGGGGAGGCCGAGGGAGTGGTGGTCCCCATCATTGATGGGGTCCGTCCTCCCCTGGTTTCTCAGGTCCGGAGTCCGGGAGTGCTCCTGGACCCACAGGTCCGCCTGGATGCCCAGGTGGTGGCTGTGGCGAAGGGAGCATTTCACCAGTTACATCTGGTGCGTCGGCTTAGGCCATATGTCTCGGACTTGGATCTGGCCACAGTCATCCATGCTTTTATTACCTCGAGACTGGATTACTGCAATGCACTCTACATGGGGCTACCTTTGGTGCTGGTTCGGAAGCTGAAGCTGGTGCAGTATGCAGCAGTCCGTCTCTTGACTGGGATGGGCCGACGCGAGCATATTACACCAGTGCTTCGCTCTCTGCACCAGCTGCCAATAGGTTTCCAGGCCCAATTCAAAGTGTTGGTGTTGACCTTTAAAGCCCTGAACAGCTTATAATTAAATATAATTCAATTTGATTTATTCGTTTGGCTATCGCCTTTACAAATTATATCATAAATTAAACACAGGGTTGTATACACAAGACATAATAGTACATGATAAAATAAATAAAATTCTACAACTATATATAAGGTTACAGCTTAACTAGGTTCCACTTTCTATGGTACATTTGCACTTCCATAATATACAACAATCCTACATCAAATGATTGGATCCTGTTGTCCGCAACTGGCCTTCAAGGCTATCTAATTTTTCAGTTTGAGAGAATTTCTTCCTCAGAGTAGCGGCCCTAAAAGCGAATCTTGTGACCAACCTTGAAATCGGGGTAATTCTATCTGACAAACAATAGATCAAGAATTCGTCTGGGGAGGGAAAAATGGGGAAACCCATATCTCTCTGCATCTCCTGTCTGGGAACATTATACAAAGGACAGGCAAGAAGATAATGAGACAAATCCTCTACCCTGTTCTCCCCACATAGGCATTTCCTTAAATCATAAGGTTTACCTACATATCTCCCCAAGGTCACTGCTGATTCAAATGTTTGAAACCGAAGGGCTGTGAAGGCTCTTCTATGTTGATAATCCCATATTTCCCACAGGTAAGTACTACCATCTTTTGGGGGAAGAATACGACTGTACAATGGAGATGTGCGAACTAATGTAGCTTGGCTTCTTCCCACCTGTAAGTCAACATCGCAAATCCTTTCCTTCAGCATCTTTACATCAGCCTTAAATGGACAGTCCCAGAGTACTAAGTTGGTTTTTAACAAAGGTTGCCCAAAAAAACGTTTTTGACTCATTTTAAGACTTCCAACACTTCTGCACTATTGAATCTTTAAGAATTACATTTAATTTTAAGGCATAACATAATAAACTTCTCTTAAACTGGGATTCTAAGGAAGGAGAGCCTGTTTCTAATCTCACCAGTGCTGAGGATACCCCCGTAGGAGCCCCAAGTATTTTCCTCAAAAATTTTGTCTACAGAGGCTCCAACATGGTTGATATTGCCAGGGAGTACCCCCAGATCTGTGCCCCATAGGACATTTTTGCGATTACCTTTTTTTGGAAAACCCTTAGGGCGGGTGCAAAAAGCTGACCCCCCCTTAGAGTAATACTACTTTTCTACAGTCAGTATACTGGCACTCATCTCTTGCCTCACTGATTTCATATGTGGCATCCAAGAGTTATTATAAGCAAAAACAATCCCTAAATACTTTAAAATGCCGACCTGCTCAATCCGAGAATCATTTAGAAACCAGGGCACAGGTCTATATTTTTTTGCAAAGACCAAGACCTTCATTTTCTGGTAGTTTATGCACAATCTTTGTTTGCCACACTCACTGCCAAAATCTGATAAAAGCCTAACAAGGCCAAGTCTTGCTGTAGAGAGCAGTACGGTATCGTCCCCATACATCAAAAGCGAAATCCGCTGGTCAGCAATCCTTGGCGCCAAATAATCGTCTTTATCACTATGGCATATTATCAGATGATTTACAAATAGATTGAAAAGAAGGGGGGCCAGGAGACAGCCCTGCCTGACTCCTCTAGAAGTTTGAATCTTGCCTGTTAGCCTCCCCTTTCTTCCCAAATGAATCTGGAGGCTTGTGCCCGTATACAACGACTGTATCAATTTTAAAAGTCGAGGATCAATTTCCAACAGTTCCAGCTTTGCCCACAACTTATTCCTATCAATAAGATCAAAAGCTGCAGACAAATCGATAAAGGCAGCATAAAGATCAAGCCCACTATTTCTGCACTGGGTGATCAAATGATTTAATATGAAACAGTGGTCAACCGTGCTTCTGCCTGCCTGAAAACCAGCTTGCTCCTCAGCAAGGAGCCTGTGGTCGGACACCCACTGGGCTAACTGTGTCAATAGTAACCTGGAATAAAGCTTAGAGATAATAGGCAAGAGACTTATGGGCTGGTAATTTTGTGGCTCATTTCTATTTCCTTTTTTATAAAGAGAAACAACAACCCTAGCCTTCCAATATTCTGGCACAGCAGCTGAGTCGTTTATTAAGGTGAAAAGATGAGCCAACGCCCTGCTCCACCAGGGAGAATTTAACTTGAAAAGCTCTGGTGGAATAAAGTCTCCGCCTGGAGCCTTCCCCTTCTTGAGCCATGAAATGGCCTCCTCTACTTCCTGCTCTGTTACTTTATCCCATTTTGGTAACTGTTGTATTTAATTACCTAGTTGGAGGCTTTCATAGGGTAGGCTAGCATTAAAGATCTCAGAGAAATGCTTCGACCAAACCAAGGACGGAATTTGAGGATCCTTTACCATAAGGGCATTTTTCCTCAGAAATTTTTTAATCTGACTCCAGAACAGTCTGGCATCATTTCTTCCAAGGGCCTCCAACAGCTTTCCCCAACTGTCTACCGCAAAGGCCTGTTTTTTTTCTCTGAGAAATACCTTGTATTTTGCCCTAGATAAACAGTACTTCTTCATCTGCTCCTTGGTGTTGTTCTTCCTTCATTGCCTTGCCAACCTTCGAAGCTCTGTTTTCTTTCTAGCACAGTCCTTATCCCACCAATCAAACTGAGAGAAGCATCTGGATTCTAAGGACCCTGACATTGTTAGAAAGGGGAGAAAAAATCTCCTCCATGATATCCATGGCCCTTGTTGGGTTTTCTGTACTCAATAAATTTGATCTCAAAAGGGTCAATTCATATGAATCCAGGTAATATGCCATTTCCTCTTCCAATTTAGAGGACCATTTTTGCCTTATAAGGCTATTTTCAGTACTTCCTTCAGGGGACAATTGGGAGGGAATGTTGATCTGAGAAAACCAGAGCTGCAGGACCAAGGTCAAGGGGAAATGATCACTCTCTATTCTGGGAATGATACTGAATTCCTTCACACTCTCAATCAGGGAGGGGGAAATTATACCAAAATCTATAACACTTGCCCCTCTCGAATTTGAAAAAGTAAAGGCCCCCTGCAGATCCCCCGGGGTATTTCCATTCAAGATACAGAGAGAGTGGTCCTGCACAAACTTATACAGGATTTTACCTTGTTTATTTATCCCCTTGTTCTGTGATCTCCTAACTTCATTCCAGTGCTGGTTCTCATCAGACATAGAGCACATCTTTAGCTCTTTTATGATCTGCTCAGTATTTTGACCAATTCTCGCATTTATATCTCCCAAAATCAGACAATCATCCTCTGGGAAAGCCTCCAGATTTTTGGCAAAAAGAGCCTCAAATTCTTCCCAAACAAGCAAGCCTTTGAGGCCTGGCGGGACATAGACATTATAAATTAATAACCCAGCTGAATATTCTGCCAGTAACCTGGCTGACTGGATCTGAGCACCCTCATCATACAATATCTTCAAATCAAGTCCTAAGGCCTTGCGTAGCAGTATAGATAGCCCTCCCATAAATCTCCCCTTTTGCCATGGGATAAAGGATGCCGGCAGAGCCCAATGGGTAAACCCATCAAGATCAAAAATTTCGGAATCCTTAACCCACATTTCTTGGAAACATATCAGATCATAAGCCTGAATAAGGGTTAAAAAATCAAAATCATTACTCTTCATTTTAATTCCAGCTATATTCCAGGATAAAAACTTTATAAAGGAGAAACTATTCTCCTGGCGCCAAATGTCCTGCTTAGCAGGGAAGGAAGGACAGGATTTCCTCCAGTCCTGACCCTTCACTCGCTCTCTGTCCTGAAAAGAAAAAACTCCCGGCAACAACCGAGACCGTTGCCCCTGGGAGTTAGCTAATATCTGGGAATTTGCTAAATCTTTTTGCTCAGGGAGCCCAACCGATTGAGTAAAACCCTGCTCCTTATCCTTTTCCCTTTGCTGATTTTGGGATGGAGGTTTAAAGGGGTCCTGCAAAGGCCCATGCATCTTATTCTTTTCCCCAAATGCATCTTGAGCCTGGATCCTGGAAGGAACTTTTGGGGGACTGTGTGACACATATTGTGACTTCTCTAAAAGACATTCAACATTTCCACCCACAGAGAGTCTCTCCTGTGAACGTAAAGGGGTGGAGAAAGCCGTCGGTAACTCCACACCCACTGGAGATGGCAATGAGAGTCTCAAATCCCCTATATTTCCTTGTTTCCTAACCTTCCTTGGATTTCCAGACTGCAGGCCTACATATTTAGTTTTCCCTGCCCTAGCACAAATGGAGTCTAATTTCTCAAGGATCTCCATAAAATTTAAGGAGTGCTGTGATATTTTAGATTTAGATGAATCATGATGGGATATATGAACCTCAGGCCACTGCTCCAGAGGTAACTGAACTTCCATCTCCAAAGGTTCATCTACTCCCAGATCTGATTTAGATTTCTGTACGCTCTTAGTCTGTATAAGATGTTGTGACTGGGGAGCTGATAAAAGGCACAGGGAAGAAGCAGTCCTTTTTTCCTCCATCGACTTTATGTCTTTACTGAAATCGATAAGAGGAGGGTCTGCGTGAAGTGCCCATGAGACATAGACCCCTTTTTCATTTAGCTTTTCTTCCTTCGCCAGGATTCATGTTACAACATCAGCAGAGCGAAATGTAACGCGCAACATCCAGCGCTTCTTTTTATTTATAACATGATCTATAGCCACTATGTCTGATCTAAGAATTGGTTCACCTACCAAAATTCTCAGATGTTCCGCAATGTCTAATGGGGAATTCCAAAATGGAAGTACACATGTGGGCTGCGGGAAAACAATAAACGTCAGCATAACTGAGGAATACACAAGCCTCCCATAGCCCTCCGCCAGGACCAAGTCCTTCAAGCTAGAGCTAGGGACCTTCTCCCGGCTGGTGGGCTGCACTGGACGTGTCTGCATAATCTGGGCTTGAGACTGGGCAATTTGCTTAATCGACTCCAAAGATTTCACTGATTTTTGAAGAAGGTCAGTTTTCTTGTTCAAGCCATATAACTGTGAACAAAGTGTACGCAATGTATGCAAAGTGACTAACGCAAGATCAGCCACTAAAGTCATGCATCCAGGACTTTGTTCTATTAGGCGCCTGGAATCAGACACCATATGGCCAGAATTATTTTCCAAACCAGTATATTGCGACACAGTACAGGACTCCTCCTGCCCAAGAATCTTTAATTCATCCTGGGAGGGGGATGCTAAGGGAGAGAAGCAATTTTGCACAATAATAAAAAGACTGCCCCTATCACCCTGATCTACCAGGCTGGGTTTGTCTAAAAGAAAACCATCCATGCACCTCTGCTTTGAATTCCTAGCCTGGGATAATGAGGAGGGGGCTGCCTCCTTCCTGGGGCGTTTCTGATGTGCCATACCCCTTAAACAATATAAATTATTTAAATAAACTCAAAATAATACCAATACAAAATTATAAATTATATAAAAACTCGGTAATTAACACCACATCCCTCTTATTTAAATAGCCCAAGCCTGGAGCAACCAGCAGTATAACAGAGAATTCAAAACACAAACAAGGAAAGGGGGATTCATAAATCCTCAGTCTGCAGCTCAATGTGCCAATGGTGCAGCGTCACAGTCGGCTATAGCCCAACAAACTCCCTGAGCTCCAGCTCCTGGGAGCACCGAAGGGAATGCAAAAGGGCGCGCCCTTGTGCACTCGGCCCTTCGGCGCGCGCTTACGGCGCTGCCGTTGGTTCACTCTCCCTTTTGTTCTCAGGCTCCGCCTCGGCTCTCCTCCTGGCACAGCTGACAGGTAAGGCAAATTAGCAAGCACTCCCAGCCCCCACTCTAACCGGGCCCTAAACAGCTTGGGCCTCACCTATCTGCAGGATCGCCTCACCCTCCAGGTTCTGGATTGACCCCTGTGGTCGGCTGGAAGCACCCTCCTCGAGGTTCCCTGGGGTTTCCTGGGTGTCTACTATGAGGAGGGCATTCTCTGTGGCTGCGCCATGGCTGTGGAACTCCCTCCCGTCAGAGATCTGCTTGGCTGGTGGCCTCCCCTCTTTTCGCAGACAATGTAAGACCTGGCTGTTCCGCCAGGCCTTTCCCGAGGGAGATGGGATGGGGTAGGGGGGTGGGGTTTTATATTGTTTTTAATTGTAATCATTATTGTTTATTTTAATGTTTAAATTTTTTAAAAGATGTTATGAGCTGTCCCGAGATTATATGTATAGGAATGTGTATGGAGTTTTTCTTAAAATCACAACATTTAATTGCTTCTAAAATCAGTTCCATTTATCCAATCATTTCAAAGTTTAGTACATATAGTACCCTCCACAGGGGGTACAATCTCCCCAAGTTTCATCAGAATTTAATAAGAAACAAAAAGGCTATCACCGGAAATATGTTTTTTAGTATTTTCCCATTATCTCAAAAACAAAAATATGTTTTCATTTTTGTTTTCATTATTATTATTGGTCATTTTTTTTATTACAATAAAGAAAATCAAAATTTTGTTTTTCTTATCATAATAACAAAAACGAATTGCACACCCTAGTGCAGTCCCACCAGCAGTGGAGATAAGTCCCCTTTAACCCACACTGCCACCAACACAAATCAGATCCATTTTTAAATATTATGGCCTATTGTTCCAGGGTTCTATATAACCTCATAGTTAACTTAACTTGAGATTCCACTATAGCCAGGGACTTTGAGCATTTGTGCATGTGAAGCCATAGGCTCTCATAGTCTTTTTTCTCTAATTGTTTTTATAGGTCCTGTTCCCACCACCAGATGTATCCTGTATCAGGTAAGTAGCAGATTGCTTTTAAAATTTTATAGGCCATAGACAAGAAGCCCTTACTGCACATTTGTCCAAACAAAAACACTTCCAAAGCTGTAAGTTTTCTAAGGGTACTCTTTTTCCTTTGATCCTGAGTCAGAAAGTTTCTTAACTGGGTATAATTAAGCCAGCCAATTTTAGATTTGGTTTTACCTTCTAAGTCCTGCAAGGATTGGAATTCCTTGCCTACAAACAAGTCATTTGCTTTCCCTATTCCAGCCTTATGAAGTTTTGCATGTAGGGAGCCTCCAATTTGCCTAGTTCGCAGCCACTCATTCTTCAGTGGGAAGTAAGATGACATATCCTGGCTAATTTGACCTTTTTTCATACTATCCCCCCCAGACTTTCCAGGCCATTCCAGCAAAGGGGTGCACAGCCCAGACTGAGTGATTTATACCCAAGGGAGTCAGAAGGATCTTCCTAAAGTCATGAAGCTGAAGAATGTCTTTCTCCACCTGGATCCATTTAATCTCTTTGGGAGCCCAGTACCATAGCACTATTGCTCTTAATGCAGGTGCTTGGGCGTACATCTTCATATCCTGGAAATTGAGCCCCCCTTTGTCCTCACCGGATCTTTACTTGAAATCAGATTCTAGCTCTTTTACTTTTCCATACAATGTCCTTAAATATTTTGGTTACTTGAACATAAAATTTTCTGGAATCCATATTGGTAATACATACATAACGTATAGTAACTTGGGTAGGATAATCATTTTGAAGAGGTTCATGCATCCTAGTCATGAACAAGCAAGATTGGCCCATCTCTCTGTTTGGCTCTTGTTTTCCTCCAATTTAACCTTAGAGTTAGCATTGTACAGTTGCTCTAAGTTTCTTGTCATAAAAATTCCCAAGTATTTAAACTGATGCTCTACAACCTGGAAGGGCAGTTGCTCTAATAACTGCTGCTCTTCAGTCGTTGTTAAACCAAAAATCATTGTTGCAGATTTTGTAAAGGTTATTGTATAACCAGATAGTAACTGAATTCTTTGATCTGTTGTCTTCATTCGGGGACTGTAATCATAGGGTCACTGAGATGCACCAACATATCGCCGGCAAATAGGGAAACCTTAAATTCCTCTTTACCAATTTTCACTCCTTTTAGCTGTCTGTTTTGCCTTATTGCTGCTCAAGCGCCACGTTAAATAGAAAGGGCAATAAGGGACATCCTTGTCAAGTTCTTTTGCCCAAATAAAAGTGTGGTGAGAGTTTATTATTGATTATTAATCTAGACTGAGGGTGCAGATATATTAGCTTAATCCAATTTTAAAAGCTGTCTCTCATTCCCAACTTCATCAGGGTGTTGAAAAATTTAAACTCAGTATTATCAAAAGCTTTTTCCACGTCCATGGAGATTATAATTGCTTTCTGTTTCTTTTGGTTAACCTGGTGAATTATGTTTATAATTTTCCTAATACTGTCATTCCCAAATCGCCCAGGCATAAATCTGACCTCATTGAGGTCTACCAGTCTATTGATACAAACTAACAATTGGTAAGCTAAGGTTTTAGAGAAGATTTTAAAATTTGAGTTTAATAGGTAGATTGGCCTATAGCTTCCACACCGTTCAGGTGGTTTTCCCTTTTAAACATAACATTATTTTAGCCTGGTAAAATGTTGGGGGGAGAGTACCTGATGCATTACATTGACTGAAAACCCTGGTCAGGATTGGGGCCAGCTGGCCCTTATAAGTTTGGAAAAATTCAATCGGGTACCCATCCAGGACACAGGCCTTCCTTTTCAGAAGAGTTGTGATAGTGTTAGAGATTTCCTCCACTGTAAAGGACACATTTAAGCCTTACAATTGTCTATTAGTCCATTTCGGCAACTCAATTTTATTCAGAAATTGTTTTATATCCTGTTCATTTGGATTATCGGAAGTATAGAGTTTAGTGTAGAAATCAAGGAAGCATTCCTGAATATATTTTTTTGTCTGTTTCCATTTCGCCTTTGTTATTTTTAATTTGGGTGATGTTAGGGGTTTTTTTCTCCTTTGCTTGATTAACCAGGCTAATACCTAGTTCATTTGTTACTCTTTTCATAGTAGAAGGCCTTGATCTGTCTTAGATGTTGCATTTGGTTTCTAAGCTGTTAATTTCTGCTTTTATTTTATCTATATGCTGCTGGTATCCTACAGGTAGCTGTCCTTTATGCAATGCCATCCATTTTCTCAGTACCTTATAAAGCTATTTTAATTCCCCCGCATTGCTTTTCCTTCTATAGGATTGAATGGCTATAGTTCAGTACAATTTTATTGTTCCAACAACAGGTTATAACAAAAACATATATACTCACAACACATTAAAATACAATAAAAACAAAAGATATACTCACGACACATTCAAATACAATAAAAACAAAACAGAACAACAACAATAAGACAACAATTGACCCAGAGTAATAAGATACAATGGTAGAAGAAACGTCACACACCCGGGAATCCAATAGCTCTTCGAGTTACTTATTCAAAACAGACTCGTTTTTGAGTACTGCTGCCAGAAACCTGGCCACAGAAAGAGTGACTGAGGGCTCCTCATCTCTCAATAACAGTTGCAAATATATCGCATTGGACTGACCAGGAGTGATATTAAGAATAGGATAAATAAGTTCTGTTCGTAAATCATTATGGTACCTGCAAGTAAATAGGATATGGCTCATCATATTAATCTCCCCTGATCCACACAAACAAAAATGATCTTCAAATGGGATCGCCTTATAGTATTCTTCTAAAACTACTGAGTGGGAAACATTGAGTTGAGTCCATAAAAGGGAATTTCTATACTTAAGACACAGTCAATTAAACATATAAGGCATACAGGCAGGTGTTGGGTTCATCAAAGCATAGTAATAAGAAGTAGAGCCGATAATAGTGACATCAGCCTGATAGCCAGTCATTTTTGCACTTCACGTTTTGGCCCTGGAGAAACTCAAAGAATACAAACAGGGAATAGGGATAAAACCTTGACCTGAACTTGGTCAAATCAGTGGTTTAGACTATTTTCAGAAATCACCAACGAAAGGAGGCCTAAAGAACCCAAACAGATTGTCCACAGCCAATAATTAATGATCATAATCCAGGTTCTAGTAACAATGGAAGGAAAACTACACCCCAAATGGAATACTACATTTGGCACACACCTGGGAACTGAGAGCAGGGATCTCAAAATTTTGATTGTAGTACTTCAAATTTGGTCATTTTATCTAGTGACCATACTTGGGCCCCATATAATAGTTGAGTCAGGGACTTTGCCTCAAATACTTTATAGGCTGGATCAATTAAATTGCCTCCTTGTGATCTAAAAAAATACAAAATACCAGCTGCACTTTTTTTTTGCACATTTGATGTCCGACTTCAGCTGGGCTACCCAGGTCCCCATAGATTGAAAGATCATTCCTAAATAACGGAAATAATGGACCTGCTTCAGTGAATTTATAATATGGCCATCCATAAGCCATCTATGCTTAAGACTTTTTTTTTTTAAAATCCAAATCATTATTTCAGTCTTTTTGAAATTAGCTATGAGGCCATTGCCCCGGCAGCAGCTCCCCCATCCACATCGCCGGTTCATGGTTTCCACGGATAAATCAGAGAATATTTTAATCCTGTTACCCTGGAATTGCAGATCTTGCGTTTTTCTGGTCAGGTTTAAAATTTCTTCCTCCATCACCTCCATGCCTTCAGGAATGCCTATAAAACGCAGATTGGACCTACGTGCATGGTTCTCTAAGTTCTTTGTCTTTATTTTTAGAAAGACAACATGTTTTTCTAATTGTAGAAATCTCTCATCTCTGTTGAGATTTTCTTCTTCAGCAGCACTAATGCACTGCTCCATTAAGTCTATCCTGTGTGTGCTCTGGTCCACTTTTTTATTTACCTCATCCACCGCTTCTCTTATTTTGCCCATCTCATGGACTATATTGATTCTTTCAGTCCTTGCCATGTCCAGGTCTTTTTTAATTTCTTTGAACATGCTGATGATCTCCACAGCATTCTCGCTCTCTTCTGGTCTCGCTGCAGGGCCTGTAGGCACCATCTTTGGCTCCTCATTCTCTGTAGCCACGGCTAGGCCCAACAGTGTGGCTTGGGTAATGTAGCAGTGGATCTGGTTCTTTTCAGGATTTTGATGTTTTTTTCTTGTTCTGCTTTCATTAATGGGGTACATCCAGGAGTTTTTTGGGACCCTTCCGGTAAGTGATTTTATATCATGTTCCCAGAAGTGCACGTCAGACACAGTTAGGCTCGGCGCATACTCACTAGCCCCCACCCCCAAATTTACAATATTTTTTCTGAATGCTACCAAGGTGGAGTAGTTACATCAGCCTTCCCCACTGGAACGTGGCCTACGACACCCATCTTCCCTTGTTTATTCCCAACCTACTCTCCTAGCTCCATTCCACTTTCTACCCCTTCAGTGTTGCATCCATCAGCCTCTGCCCTGCTCTTGCCCTGCCTCTCATGCCCAGTTCTCCTTTCACCAGCTTGTGATAAAGATCATGAAACCAACATACATGTTACATACATGTTCATAAATGGGTACTGTGTGTTAACATTCCACACCAATGTTTGGTGTCATACAACACATAATTAATAAAGGAATGTAAACATGATAAAATATTAAATGGAAATGTTGTATGTAAGAGATATGATTTGAGAATACACTGTGGTATATGTAAATGAAGGGAAATACAAAACTAAGATTGGGAACCCAGACATCCTGTCTGGAACAGTTAGCAGAACAATCTAGTTGTTAAGAAATGAAAATAGAAGTGTCACTGCCAAAGGCAACTGAGAAAGGCAGGAAAAACCATCAGGAACTTATTAAAGAACCATGAGAGACAAAGAAAGGGATACATCGCATCATCTTGAACTTCACAGAGAGAGAAACTCTGAAACTGCCAGCTAGGACTTGTGCCCAGCCTGCAACATCAAGGCTGAGAGAGAACGGACCTTAAGAATGAAATACAGACTGAATAAGACTTTAGCTTAGAACTCAGCAAGTAAGGTAGATTTGCCTTATCGTTTAATTCTTTTAGCACTCAGTACAATCTTGCACTATATTTTAATCTTGAATCACAAATTAAATAAGTCTGGTGTGTTTATGTGAATGCCTGACATTAGAGTTAGTTACACAGGGAAGGATTCTGAGTTAGAAACTCAGACGAACCTTGTAAAAATTCATGTCTGTGCTTTGGGAAGCTCTGGGGTAAAGGTGACAGAGAGCGTTAACTCCTTATGGGCTGAAACAGTTCTGGAGAAAGCTGGTTCAGTGAGCGCTGTAAGTGGGGAAACTGAGCCACAGCCAGCACAGAGTGGGGCAGGAAGGCCCCAATCCCATCACACAGCTCCTTCCCAATATCCACAAATGTGCATGATTAATTTTATGCAAATGTATGTCGACTTACCATTTGGCCCACAAAATAATGTCTTATTCCAGCCCTTCGCAAGAAGTAATTGAGGTTGATGTGTAACTGCAAATGGGGCTGTGCAGTAGGTTGCCCCTGGAACTTGTAAAACCAGCTGGGCAGCAAGTTTATGGGAGATGTTCCAGAAGCCCCAAATAAAGGTGGGGAATAAAGTGGGGTAGGCTGATCTTATCTTGAAGGGTGGGGTGATGATTGGGTATTACAGTGGTATGAGATTGTACAGTATCTCTACAAAGCTATGGGCAGTGAATCATCAGACTACCTTTTGCCAGCAGTGAATGCTTTTCCAGAGACAGAACAAACTATTACCTGTGAAATTCAGGATATCACCTCCAAAACAAAGCACATCTGTGAAATAGAGAAAGGAATAAATAAGACAGGTGCTAGCACTGCCTCCCTTTCTATAGCTCCTCTCACTGCAAAGTGTTTTACATGCACAAGAACCCTTTCAGCACCACTGAGAGAGAACATCGTTCTTTGAAGCTTTGATTCAGAACAGTAGGGGAGCTGGGGTTTCTTCCTGGCTCCATCTCTCTCACTCATTAAATCCACTTCTAATTCAGAAACACATCCATATTCCCAAGACAGACTGCAACATAGAGACAGTTTAAAAGCCCATGCTGTGGCTGTGCGGGCAGCAAAGAAGGGGTTCTTTGCTGCCCTCATAGCATCTGTCCAGCTGAGCTTTTCTAGGTGGTGAGGGGGCTGGTCGGTCCGGTCTCCCTCCACCTGGAACTAGAACCTTCCAATGCCCCCTGTGACATGTTTGTTAATTACTTTGTGAATAAAACTGCTCAGATTCACCATGACTTCGACACCGCATTTTTAATGCAATGGGAGAATCCGAGGCTGCGGAAGCCCCGCCTTGTCCGGTTTTGTGGGATCAGTTTCAGTGGGTGTCACCCGCTGACATAGAGGATGTTCTTGGGGTGGTCAGGGCCACCTCTTGTGAACTGGACCCATGCTCATCCTGGCTGGTCAAGACCAGCTGGGAGACGTTGGGGCTGTTGCTGACGGGGGTGGTCAATGCCTTCCTTCAGGAGGGCAGAGTGACAAGCTGCCTCAAGGAGTTGGTGGTGTGGTGTTTGCTCAAAAAGCCATCGCTCAGCGTTGACTTCCTTCCTAGTTATTGGCCTGTCTCCAACCTTCCCTTTCTCGGGAAGATTATTGAACAGGTTGTGGCTCGACAGTTGCAGGGGCATCTGGACCATGTCAGTTTTCTAGATCCCTCCTAGTCCAGCTTTTGTCCAGGTTATGGCACTGAGACAGCACTTGTGGCCTTGGTCGATGACCTCCACCGTGAATTGGACCAGGGTCAATCAACCCTTTTGATTCTCTTAGATCTGTCGGCTGCATTTGATACCATTGACCACAAGAGGTTGGTGACCCACTTGCGGTGGGCGGGAGTGTTCTTGAATGGTTCCATTACTTCCTAGCTGGGAGAACTCAGTGGGTGGTGTTGGGGGACTGTTCTTCAGTCCCCCAGGTCCTCTCGTATGGAGTACCGCAAGGCTCTGTTCTTTCCCCTCTCCTGTTCAACGTGTATATGCAGCTGCTTGGTGAGGTTGTGAGAGGGTTTGATGTTCAGTGTCATCAATATGCTGATGACACCCAACTCTACCTCTCTTTTTCATCAGACTCAGGCCCGGAAGTCTTGGTGCTTACCCAATGTCTGGTGGCTGTGGGGGCTGGATGAGGGCAAGCTGTCTGAAGCTGTATCCCAACAAGATGGAGGTGATGCTAGTGGGTAGGGTGGTGGGGTTGGCATCCCCCATCATTGAAATAAGTAAATAAAATAAATTAATTGATGGGGTTCATCCCCACACTAGTCCCTCAGGTTCGTAGCCTGGGAGTGCTCCTTGATTCACAGCTCCACTTGGATGTCCAGGTGGAGGCTGTGGTGAGGAGTGCTTTCTGCCAGTTACGTCTGGTGCAGCGGCTTCAGCGGTATGTCTCAGACTCCAACCTGGCCACTATCATCCATGCTTTCATTACCTCGAGATTGGACTATTGTAATGCGCTCTACGTAGGGGTACCCATGGTGTCAGTTCGGAGGCTGCAGCTGGTGCAGAATGCGGCGGCCCGCCTCCTTACAGGCACAGGTTTCCGTGAGCATATTACACCTCTGCTCTGTTCTTTGCACTGGATGCCCATAGTCTTTCGGTCCCAATTCAAGGTGTTGGTGTTGACCTATAAAGCCCTATACGGCCTAGGCCCTACCTATCTGTGGGACCGCCTCGTTCCCCAGGCCCTGGATCAATCCCTGCGGTAAACTAGGAGCGCCCTTCTCAAAGTCCCCTGAGTTTCTCGGGGAGCGACTATGGAGAGGGCGTTCTCAGTGGCCGCACCAAGGCTGTGGAACTCCCTCCCGGTGGAGGTCCGTGTGGCCCTGGATCTCCCCTCCTTTAGACACCAGTGCAAAACCTGGCTCTTCCGCCAGGCATTTGGTGAGGGAGATGGGTAGGGAAGGGGGATGAGAGTTAGGGAGGGGGGTGTTTCTCACTATTTTTACCTGCCTTCATTTTAAGTCTGCTATTTTAATACTTTTGTTACTTGATTTATTGTGTTATATGTTATTTTTATATGTATTTATATTGCACACTCTTAGCTGCCCCAAGCTGCTTTTTGCTAGGAGGGGCGGGATAAAAATCCATGTAATAAATAAATAAATAAAATATTCAAGACACTACAGTCCTAAGTATATGTTGAAGTCCCACTAGAGACAGTAAGATTTAAGGACATGCTTAAAGTTAAGTGTATCTTTGAACACTGTATTGAAAAGAGACCATGTAACTCATATGGATGTTCAGTATGGCGATCAGAGCAGTGATGCTTGATAAACAATTAGCTGCTGTCCCATCAAGTTTCCAGATTAAAGGAGATAAATCCACTAACATTTTTCAAGGCTGATTTTCCCCGTACCATGAGCATGAGAATGTTAACACCAGAGCTGAAACGAATATCCCTGAAAAATATCTTATTTGTTGAATTCACTGGCTTCAGATTACAATAACTGCTATTCAGTTCCGGCTTCCACTTTATTGAATATCTGTTTGGGATATTTTTTTTGCTTGGTAAATTGGTTATTTTGGTATTATGTAGTAACTGAATAAGTGGATATGTGAATATCTTGTTTGGTTGCATATATTATTTGGATATCTCTCAAAAAATACAAATAATATTCGTGAATACAAAACCCACTATTTATTTACGCTCTAGTTAACACAGTTCCTTTCTCTAAGAGCAGAAAGAGGTGGAACCTCCCTATGAAACAGAAAAAGGTGGAGACACCTAATATAAAAATGAAAACCCATGCCTCAAAGGAATTTAAAAGGTAGATTTATTAAGTTGCAAATGGGATTTACATGCCCACCTCCCACTGAAATTCACCGGCAGAGGGGCATCTTTATATAGCCACAGCAATTTACTTGGCATTGAGCAATCATTCATTAGAGACAGAGAGCTGCCCGGAAGGACTTACAGTCTAGGATAGATAAGGGAGAGTAGAATAGATAAGGAAGAGGTGTTGAGAGAAGGGAACACAGGGAATTCTTCTTTTAGGAGGACTTTCTGCACCATACGCAAAGGCTAGTCTCATAAGAAGGGACCATCCAATCTTATTTGGCTAGAATGGCAATCAATGCATATTGAAAGTGTAGCAAAAGTTAAAAATGGGATTATCTCCAAGAAAATAATGAAACAGAGATTTAAGCAACATTGGGTGCTTTTAGGCAGATGTGGAGGCTGCCTGCTCTTGGAACTGCACTAGCAGTGCACCCCCGCATCTGCCTGCTTCCGTTCCAGTCCCGCCTGTGGCCACTTTAGATGGACCCAGTGGGTTTCCTGACCCGCAGTCTGCCCGTGTAGTATCTTACCACCACCACCGCACCATAGAGTTGCGGGCAATCACCAACACTCTAGGCTGGTGCCCACAACACCATAGTGTTGTCCGTGGCAATGGCTGGCCAGGAGTTGAGCTGCAGTGTGGGTCCACTCATCAGATGGACAGCAGGTCTGCTTTCGGCTGGTGTCCCAGGTATGGCCACCCCACTCCACCAGTGGTGCTCCATGATGTTCTGGAGCACCGCTGGCAGGGCTGCCCAAGAGTAGGCAGAGCCTGCTTTGCTTGCACATCTAGCAGGACACTTTTAAATGGATCGGCCAACCCGAGAGTGAAGTGGGCTGGTGCGGGCAGAATCAGAGCGGCCCTCCATCTAAAAGCATCCATTGTGGTGAAACCAAGTAGATCTCCAATCCCCAGGTTCATGAAGCCCTCCACCTGTGTTGTTATAACACTTACACTCCATGATACCATCTAGGTAGTTACTGAGCATCTGAGTTAACTGGTCTGTGACACTTTTCAGGCCATTGTTCACATATATCTTCTCACAGAGAGCAGTGAATCCTGAAACAAGGAAGGAAAGATGGGCAAATTTTTGTCCACAAGAAACAGTAGGTATTGCAGCAAAGAAAATCCATCCAGCAGATTCCAAAGCAGGGCAGTAAATTGGACAGTGACATATCTCAGATATTGCCAGTCAAATGTACTTTTTTCATTACAAAGAGAAAATAAAATTATTATTAATAACAACATATTGTAATTTGGTAATAACCAGGAAAGCAAGTGACTGCCATTGCTTCCTAGAGACAGGCATGCACCTAACTTCTAATTTGCAGTGCTCTGACTATCCCAAGTCATAGGGTTCTTCTATGAGAGCTGTTATTTCCCTTTCACTTTGTGAGGACCAAAGGATTAACATTACCAAGTCCTAGATCAAAAGTACTAGACACATTTCCAAATATGATGTTGGACAAATTCAAACTTTCACATCTAATTTGTGGAGCAAAGCTGCCCCAAGTGGAGAAATCTGGGGAAAGAAGTTGCTAGAGAGAGAGAGACTGGTGATAATAAAAAAGAGACCCCTTTTTTCAAAAGCTTCTTTGAAATAAAAGAGTGTATGGAAATGAGAACGTTTCCCATGCACAGAGCGATAAATTTGTTCATACAGCTGGGAAAGAGAAAGAGGATTAAAAGAGTTATTGCTATGTGTTATTTATTTAAGAACCTGGATAAGTGGGTTACTAACAAAAAAGGTACTATGAGTTTAATGAGGGCTATATTTAATGTTTATCATTTACATAGTCCACAACGAGCACATGGCTGAGCTTGGATTTGAACTTAAGTCTCCTAGTCTCAAATCCCATTCTTTTGTGACTGGACCACATGATAAATCCAATGTATTTAAAATTAGAAAAAACACCATACATTGAAGGAGTACTGGTGCATACTTCCCAAGAGTCCCACATAAGAACATAAGAGAAGTACCGTACTGGGTTACACCAATGATCCAGCAAGCCCAGCATCCTTCCTGTCTCTGACAATGGCCATTCTCTCAGTCACTTTGGAGAAATACCTAACAGGTCATAATGGAGTGATCCATTTCCTGCTGTTCAATCCCAACTCCCAACAGTCAGAGGTTACATCCTCCAGCCTACTTGGCCTATAGCCATTAATGGACCTATCCTCCAAGAACTTATCTAATCCTTTTTTAAACCCAGCTATGTTACTGACCTTGACCACGTCCTCTGGCAACAAATTCCACACAAGTTAATTGTGTGTTGCGTGAAAAATTACTTTATTTGTTTTAAATCTGGTGCCAGTTAGTTTCATGGAATGTCCCCTACTTCTAGTACTACCTGAGAGGGTAAACAACAACTCCCTATTTACTTGTTCACTCCACTCATGATTTTATAAAATTCTTTCATATCCCATCTAAATAATCTCTTCTTCAAGTTGAAGAGCCCTAATCTATTAAGTCTCTCCTAGCTTGTAGGGAAGCCATTCTATACCCTTCGTCATTTTTGTCACCCTTCTCTGTACCTTTTTATTTTTTTTTTTTATTTATTTATTATAAACATTTTTACCCCACCCAGTTCTACCTTACCCTTTTCCAGTTCTATTATATCTTTTTTTGAGATGGGGTGACCAGAACTGCACACAATTTAAGGTACAGTCGCATCATTTATATGTGACATAATAATATTTTTATTTTCTATCCCTTCCTGAATAATTCCTAGCATTCTGTTTGCCTTTTTGACCAATGCTGCACACTAATCTGAGAATTTCAATGAATTGTTCACAAGATTTCAAGATCCTTTTCCCAGTGATTTGTAACCCCTAACTTAAAAACCAACATTGTGTAGGTATAGTTTGGGTTATTTTTTCCTATGTGCATCACTTTGCACTTAACACTGAACTTCAACTGTAATTTATTTGCAGTCTCCAAGTCTTCCAAGATCCTCCTGTAATTTCTCACAGTCCAACCCAGTCTTAACTATCTTGAATAACTGTGTCATCTGCAAATTTGATCACCTCACTCTTTACTCCCCTTTCTAGATCATTAATGTATATATTAAACAACACCAGTCCCAATAGAGACCCCTGGGACACCAGTAATGATCTGGTGGCTGGCAGCAGCACATGTGGGCTCCAGCAGCAGTGGTACATGAGTACTCTGATGAAAACTACCTCCAAAAGCAGAGCATTGCAGGGCTTAGGCAGGACTGCAGGATTTCCCCTTCCTTCCTTCCATTGGGTGTTTTCAGACGGACAGCAGCCCTGCCTCTGTTCCTGCTCTGGGGCAGCCCCGGCGGACATCCCAGAGTGCCACCAGCAGAGCATGCCGGCCAAACCCAGGACACTGGCCTGAGGCAGAGCGCAGTCTGTCTGCTTGGTGAACAGCCACTGCAGCTCCACTTTTGGCTGCCGTCCAACACCATAGAGTTGCAAGCAGCAGCCTAGAGCATTGGGTGATCTACCCGCAACTCTATGGTGTAGGAGAGGGGGACAGCAAGCAGGCCGACTATGGGCCACGGCAGCCACCTGGTCCATTTAAAATGGACTCAGGTAGGGCTGTACACAGACAGGCACTCCGGAGGTGGCCAGTCCCACGTCCGTCTGAAGACACCCATTGTGAAAACTGACCATTTAGCCCTGTTTCCTATCCTATATAACCAGTTACCGATCCATGACAGGACACTGCCTCCTATCGCATGGCTACTTAGTTTCCTCCAGAGTCTCTTGTGAGGAAACTTATCAAACGCTTTCTGAAAATCCAGATAGATTATATCAGCCATCTCACCCTTGTCCACATGCTTGGCAGGGCCTCCTGCTTTTGTGGGGAAATCCTGCAGTCCTGCCTAAGCCCTGCAATGCTCTGCTTTTGGAGGTAGTGTTCATCAGAGTACTCATGTACCACTGCTGCTGGAGCCCACATGTGCTGCTGCCAGCCACCAGATCATTGGGGTGGCCACACCCAGCCAGAGCACCCAAGGGACCCATGCACAGATGATGCCACTGGAGCCCCTGTCCCCCTTGCCTCCTGCCAGTTAGGAGACATGCTGGACGAAGGAGAGTGAGTGTGCATGAGTGTGTGTGTGTGTGTGTGTGTGTGTGTGTGTGAGGGGGTGTGGCTTACTGGGCAAGGGGACTGTTTGGGTATGGGTGTGGGGCTTATGTGTCTTTTTAGACACTTGAAATGTTAAGAGGTAATGCTACAGTAAAATGACCATAAAGCAGCAGCACAACAGCTAGAATGGTTGCACCTCTTACAAAGAGAGCATAAGCACAAATTTGCTACAAGCATCCTATTTCCTCACCTGTTATCTCTGCACACAGCAGGACTCCATTCATGGTCTCCACGGAGGGCAATGGTTGCTCGAGGGAGTGATTGCCATACACCAGCAAGTCTGGAAGAAGGGCAATTACCTGCACCTGCCTCGGTGGGAAACTTGCTTCCACCCTTGTTTCCTTCCTCCTCTTCTGAGGGCATCCATCTTGCTCTTCCATTTTCCTTGTCTCTTGAAGGGGAACCTGTGATGATAATGATGCCACTGTGCCCCACTGCGAAGCCTTCTCCAGTGATTCCAGCTTTTCCCTTCGAGAGGACCAGCTCAAGCTCCCTTCACATTTTTCTCCCCTCTGAAGTAGATGGGATCTGTTTAGTATCACCATTTTGCACCCATCATTAGGAGGCCAGGTCACAACTCTCATGTCTCCTGTTCTCTTCTGAGGGGCAGCAACTGATTCCTTCATTGCATGAGGGGCTTCATTCAACTCTGCTGTGACCTTCTCACTCACTTGGGAAGATTCATTTAATATTTCTACCTTTTCCCCCTGATCGGGTCTGCCCAACAGCCCAATGTCCTCAGCCCCCCACTGAGAGGATTCTGTTAACACAGACATCTTTCCACCCTACCATCTCTATTTTCACCCTATAATGGGATCCACCCACTCTCCCAGTATCCTCAATTGATCTCTGAAGGGGCCCACCCTGCATTCACTCCTGGCTGCTCCCCACCCTGTAGTCCCTCACAGACACTGACATCAGGGAGCAAAGGCAGCTTTGAGCACTTCAAACTCAGAGATAAAAACTGATCTAAAAGCAAGGGGCGGGGCATGAGATGCCTCAGCCAATCAAAGCTTCATGGTGCAGAGTCACACCCCTAACCCCTCCTCAGCCTTCTACAGGCCACACTCCCTCAGCAGTAGTGGCAGTTTAACAGTTATGGTTCATGTGGCTGTCACTGAGTCAGCAAATGAGCCTCCAGCAGGTATCATAGTCATGAGGAAAGGTCATTGCTATCCCAGCAGGAAGATGGGAAGAATAGGGGACCTTCCTAGTCTGTCCTGACCCACAGGGGCTGCAAGCATGCACAGACATATTCCAAAATGTCTCCCTTCCCCAATAACAGTAAAATTCACCAACCAGTCTGTGGAGATCATTGCCACAGGATGTGGTTGTAACCCAGACACCCAGAGGCTCCACACCTGATCCCATAACTGCTCTGTTTCCCTTGCGGTCATAGCACACACCTATCATCCACCCAATGCCTCTTCCCTCACACCACCCCCTATACTCTCGGAGCTCTCTAGGGAAACTGGAAGCCCCCTATACTCTCTGCAGTTCCCACACTGATTCCCAGTTACTTACCCTCTTCTGCAATTCCCATTGCCCTCTTTTTTAAAAAAAAATCTCCAGTGATGGAGAACTTACAACCTCCCTAGGCAACTTCTTCCAGCTCTTACTGTTATGAAGTTTTTTCTGATATCTAACCAAAGTCTACGTTCCTGTATTTTGAGCTCTTTATTTGTAATCCTGCCCTTTGTAACCATTCCTTGACATCTTCTTGGTGGCAGTCCTTTAGATATTTGAGCATGCTATCATGCCTCCCCTTAATTTTCTCTTTGCTATGCTAAACATATCCAGTCCCTTCAACCTTTCCTCATAAGACTCACTTTTCAGACCCTTTATCATCTTTGGGTGTTAACAAACATGACGGTGGCCCGCTTTGGCCCATTGAGGTCAGCTTTGGTCCACAAGCCACTGATTTGTTGCTGTGCTGCCAGATGTTCACCCAGGATTGCTCCTGGGCATGTCAGTGGCAAGCCCGAGCTGCAATCCCAGAGACCTCCGGGGTCGCAATCTAGACTACTGTCTGCCCAATCAGGCCAAAGTGAGCCACAGCTTGGTATAACTCGTCCCAGCCCATTGCAACCCCTGATGTCAGCTGGGGGTGACCTCTTTCAGGTGCCATCTCCACATGATGTTTTATGACTTGGGTGCGCAGGGAGGTGTTTCTCGCTAGCTGCCCCACAATTATGGAACTCCTTCCCCTTGGAGGTCTGTCTAAGGGCGCTTTTAAACGAGACAAGAAACGCGGCTGATCCTTTGATCAGCCACGTTTCTTTGTGCTCATTTAAATTGAAAAGTTACAATTAAGCCGGCTCTTCATCGCGTCAGACCGGGCAGGCGATCCTGCCCCGTCCGACGCGGATCGCCGCTGTGCCGGCTTCATGGGGTATTTTGCTGAGTGCGCATGCGCAGAAGGGCGCGCATGCGCACTGAGTCTCTACGCCGGGTCTGATGCTCTTCTGAGCATCAGACCCGGCGTAGAGAGAAAGGCGGGTGCCCGATCCCGCCTCTGAACGATCCCGCTTGTCAGCGGGATCGTCTAAAAGCGCTCTAAGCCTGAACCTGCTCATCTTCCAGAAACAATGTAAGACCTTTCTATTTGGCCAGGCAGCAGGTAGGGATAGTGTGGGATGGGATTGGGTAAGAGGTGTAGGGGTGGGTGGGGTGGAGTGTTAAGGCAATTTTAAAATTGATTTTAATGGTTTTTTATTCCTGTTTTTATTCAATCAATCAATATAACTTTATTGCTTAGCCGATCAGGCCGTTGCAAACATATACCCAAATACAAAATACAAAATATATTACATAAGTCAACCATAAACTTCAAATACTCATATATAAAACGCAATGTATACTACAATAAACCCAGTATGGTAGGGTATTATTTACAACACCACCCACTTCCTAGGCCCTACATTGCAGTTACATACTTTAATCAATTATATTATCCATATAAGATACTCCAATCTAAATTCTCAATATGAGAATAGAAAACAACTTCTAAAATCTCTTAACCCATAAGATTGAAAATCCAATCAATTGCCCATACTCTTCCTTAGGTCACAATCCTGGAACTAGAAATTTCCAGGATTAATTCAATTCTCACAGTCTCACCTCCGAATACCTAGACCCCCTCAATCCCGGGGTCTATCAGGGATTTATCCTTATCATATTTAACTAAGGTCAAAAATTTGGCCACTTTTCCTGATACCCGCTGATTTTTGTCTTCAAGTAAGAATTTTCCTTCCCTCCCACTCACTCCTTGTTCTCTAAGGAGAGGGACAATAAGTATCTCCCTCCATTCTTTATAGGCGGGACATTCCAACAAAATGTGTGCCAATGTCTCAACACATCTCTGGTTGGGTCTGCAACACTCCCTGCATATACGATCTTGCTGAGCCAGGCCTTTCAGTCTACCCTCAGTGACTGCCGAAGGAAATACATTAAAGCGGGCTAGAGTGAATGCCCTCCTTGTTCTCCTCATCCTATAATCGGACAAATAGGTTGCTCCTTCTCCTGGGAGCATGAACTTTTCATATACTTTTACTACTTTCTGGGAGGAGAGCAGCGCGTGTTCGGACTGTAGTTCCTGGTCTAATAACCGCATTTTAATCACAGACCATGCCTTTGTAAATGGAAGAGTTAGAAGATGTTCTACTGAGCACCCCAAGGCACTCAGGGTCGAACTAATAAATTCCACCCAACGACCCTGTGCTATATGTATTATTTGAGATGCCAATGAACCTGAATCTATTTTAATTAATCGCAGCCAGTATTTTAACGTTGCCATTTTTGCATGTAAAGCAATGCGTTTAAACCCTGTCTCTGCTCTCAGCAGCACTACTGGTACATATTTAGGCACATGCAGAATACTGCGCAGCATCCTATTTTGTTCTTTCTCCAGGTCATTGTATTTCCCAATGCTCCAAATTTGGGCTCCATAGAGAAGTTGGGGGACCAGCTTAGCTTTTATCAGTTTTTTACTTGGTTTGTATAATTGCCCCCCTTGATTCCAGTAAAAACTGGCAATACCCTGCCCTGAAGCCCTAACCACTGCCCGTACCTCTTTCAGATGAGCAGACCAAGTTGGACTGGCCGAGATAATAACCCCCAGATATTTATATTTGGTCACCTGCTCAATTTCCGCCCCTCCCATGGCCCACCTATAGTTCATCTGCCTTTTCCCAATCCTCATTACTTTTGTTTTCATATAATTAATCTTCAAGCATTCATTTATACAATAATTACTGAAAGCATCCATCAACCTCCTCAGTCCCACCTGTGTCCTAGCAATTAATACTGTATCATCAGCATAAAGAAGTAGACTTATTTTCTGATCTCCCAACTCAGCAGGATGGAAACCTGGGTCTTCTAACTCTCCTTTCATGTTGTTCAGATATAAGTTGAACAGCATGGGCGCAAGAATGCAGCCCTGCCTGACCCCCCATTTTACTTTTACCGGCTCAGACAGGGCACCCATGTTGTTCACTCTCACTTGTAATAGATTATTTGAATGCAAGGCCCGAATCAATAGCAATAATCTATGATCCATGCCATAATTCAGCAATTTGAGCCAAAGCCTTTCCCTACACACTGTGTCAAAGGCCATTTGGAGGTCAACAAAGCATAA
>QEPC01012575.1:1881096-1894699 GCA_003113815.1 Sphenodon punctatus | reverse complement strand
TCTGAAATCACCCAATGTCTGAAATTAAAGGAGACTAAAAAGCTTATTACATTAAAATAGTTCATTAATATATTACTTGTATTACCTTAATTGATTGCTGTTGTTGCTTCCGTCCGAGCTGGATTACATTATATTAATTTCTAATCACGTTATTTATATGCATTTATCCATTTTATTACATTATAATTCCAAGTAAAAGATTTAAATTTTTTAAAGAAACATTCTGTAAAGAACAGTTCTACAACATAAGCAAAATTACAGCATGAGAGCTGATGCAAGAAAGAGTACAACACAATGTTAGTTCTAGAGAAAAAACAAACAGGGAAATTTGTTCCCAAAACCTCTCTGTAGAACATGAGTTACAATTGTTGGACGACATACAACCACTTTGGCCCTTTTCACACAAATGCTCTAACACTGATAAAATGGGTGTTACATTTTATTATACATGTTGCAGGGAACCCATAGAGCACACCTGCAGCCCTGCAACATGTATAATTATTCCCCATTTCGCAAAAAGCAAGCGTAGGGTGGGTTATTACAAGAAAATCAGATGGAGACAAAGTAGTTCAGATATCTTTTATTGGACCAATTTCTGTTGGTGAGATTATACACGTTTTTAGACCACAGGGGCTCTTCCTCAGCCTGGTAACAAGTAAGAACTTAAAAGAAATTAAAAGAAAAAAATAATTAACATTTACCCATCCCTAATTATTAACCCATCCTGGCCACCGAAAGACCACCTAAAAAAAAACACTTTACACTCTGGAACACACACAGGTTCGGGCTTTGATGAACCACAGGGAGAAGAGAATTCAAAATCTGGGAAGCAGCCACTGAGAATGGCTCTTCCTGCACCCTCACAATCCATACTTGTAAATACTGGATTGCAGTGTGTGTGTATGTGTGCTGTAGTTTTTGTGCACTGGGTTGTGTGATTCCCTGGGTTGTGGTGTGTTTTATATGCTGCGTGCACTGCTCTGCAATGTATGGTTTTGAGTACTGGAGCTCAGTGTGTCTGTGTTCAAGTTTTTGTGTAGCAGGTTGTGTGGTGCCATGGGTTGTGGTTCATATGTACTGTGGGCACTGCATACTCTATGGTTGTATTTGAGCACAGACACAATTGAGCAAAAATTAGAGCACAGACACATTGTGCTCAAGGGCTTACTTGAGCACGTCTGTGCTCAAATTTTTGTGTAGTAGGTTGTGTTGTGCCCTGCTCGATCATGGTGCATATGCACTGTATGCATTACATTGCACAGCATGTGGTTACCAGACTGCAGTGTGTTTTGTATAGCAGGTTGTGTTGTGCCTTGGACAGGGGTATGAAAAATGCATGTTGCAGGGCTGCATTGGTTTCAGTGCTGACCTGCATTTCACATAAGCATTCTCTTCTAAAGGGCGGGTACGGTATGGCCACCCTGTGTGATGCTTATAGTTTGTGCATTAGTATGGTTGTGAGTGCTGGAGTCCAGGGTGTCTGCTTCAAGCTTCTGTGTAGCAGTTGCGTGGTGCCCTGTGCATTGCAGTGCGTTTTAGCTTTTGTGTAGCAGGTCGGTTGTGCCCTGGGCTGGGCTGGGCTGGGCTGCCTCGTGCATATACAGTGTGTACATTGTACGGCACACAGTTGTGAATACTGGAGTGCAGTGTGTGCTTTGCTGCTTTTGTAATTTCCATTGCTGTCTCACCCAGTGTGCAACCAGCGGACAGGGCAGCATTGTGTGCCGGCTGGGTCCCTTGACTAAACGGACGGAGCAGCCATGTCACAAACAGTGTTCCCATGGCCCCCGGTAAGACGCATGCGCAGTATGTGCGTGGCCTTCAGTCCAGTGGAGACTTCCCAAGCGCCATGGGGCAGGTAGAGGCGTGTTCGGGGGAGGCCGCTCCCGCGCGGCTTCCGTTCCTCCCTCCCGGGCCGAGGGGGCGGTGCCGCACGCGCTCCGAGGAGCCAGGGGGCGTGGTCTTCGTCAGCGGCTCCAGCTCGGACAGAAGCGGCAGCAGCAAGGAGAGGCAGATCTGGTGGCGCGCGCAAAGGCGCGCTAAGATTCCGACAGTGCGCATGCCCCGACTCGCTCGGCCCCAGCAGGCGCAAGCGCAAGCGAGCGCTTTAGAACGCACGCGCGAGACGGAGGGGGGGTTACCGGCTCTGGCTGCCATGGAGCGGAAAGGTAAGAGGGGGTGGAATTTCTCATTACTTTAGCCAGGGTGAAAATGAGGCTCCTCATTATCTGCCTCCCCCCTCAAGCTGCCCCCGTACCCTCAGCCTTCCCTCCCCCCTCACGTTTCTGTCCCTTCTCCCCCTCCCAGTGCTGGTGCTGCAGGCCCGGAAGAAGCGGACCAAGGCCAAGAAGGACAAGGCCCAGAGGAAGTAAGTGCGACCCCGTGACAAGGTGGGGGGCACCACAGGTACCGATCGCTGCCTCAGCTCGTGGGCAGGAAAGCCGGGGGCAGGGGAACTGGATTCCCGCCTTCCCTGCTAGCCTCTCTGGGGTTAAGCCTTGAAGGCAGCTAGAAGAGCATCGTTTTTAAGGTGCCTGAGAGGGACGGTGGTCTCAGTCTCTGAAACTGACCTGATGTCTTCTGCCTCCCCCCCCAGTGTCAATATCTAAGACTGGCTGGCTGTTCAGCCAGTGTCACTTGGTGTCTGTCAGTCTGTTTTGGTGATGGGTGTTGATGTGTGAGTCTCAAATCTGTAGGAAGAGAGGGAGTGGGTGTTGCAGTGGGGGGTCCAAATGTAAGAGATGGTGACAAAGTAATTAAGATGAAAGCTTGCATACTCTGCCCAACAGTAGGGAGTCCAGTAAGAGCCTGAAATACGTGCTCCATCTCTTGGTCCAAAATATAAACTCTTGAGCCCAAACAGTCCTTACTCAAGCAAGTAAACTCAAGCAAGTAAAAACTCAGAATTGCTTTTTTGTACTTCCTATGGCAAGTAAAAATTGATGGTTATTTTTTTTGCCTGAGTAAGGTCTGAAAGCTTGCATACTTTTCCCATAAATAGTTGGTCCAATAAAAGAGGTCATCTGAAATACTTTGTCTCCATGTCTTGGTATTGGCACCCTTATGCAGTTTCAATAGGGACTTCTGTCTAGCTAAATTGATGTACACTTTTAATGTATTAATTATAAGTGTAACTTTGCTTACCTTGGTGTCGCCTATGTGAACTATTACAAATAGATTTAATTAAATCATCGTACTCTGTAGTATTCACAAGACTGGAGATTTGGTGTTGGCTTGTGGTTGAGCTATTTGCAGGTGCTCGTGGACAGCTCTAAATTGTCCTAAGCTTTGGCTACTGCCGATATCCTCCTTTATTCAAGGACTTCTTGAAAATCCTTTGAGTGATAATTTTGCTAGCGAGGTGAGGAAAGTTTCAGATTTTATATGGGTCTTTGGAATTATAATAAAATTTGACAGCAGGAGCTCCACTCCCCACTAGATAACTATCTTTTATAGGTATAGCCTCTCAATATTCATGTGTTCTGTCACATGTATGTTCTTATTTGCAAGCTCTGCACATTGCACTCCATCCTTGAGTGGACAAGAGAGAACCTCTGACTTGGCCGCTATCATCCATGCTTTCACCACTTCAACACTAGACTATTGTAACGTGCCCTACACAGGACTACCTATGGTGATGTTCAGAGGCTGCAGCTGGTGCAGAACACGGCCAGCCTGCCTCCTCACGGGGACAGATCGCCCATGAGCACATTACACCAGTGCTCTGTTCTTTGCACTGGCTGCCTATAGTCTTCTGGGCCTGATTCATGGTGTTGGTGCTTACCTATACGGCTTGGGCCCGACCTATTTGTGGGACCGCCTCACTCTCCAGCCTCTGGATCAACCCCAGTGGTCTACCGGGTGTGCCTTTCTTGAAGTCCCCTGGGTATCTCGGGGGGTGACTATGGGAGGTCGTTCTCGGTGGCCACACCATGGCTGTGGAACTCCCTCCTTGCAGAGGCCCATGTGGCCCCAGACCCCTCCTCCTCCTAACGTTTGTGTAAGACCTGGCTGTTCCGCCAGGCTTTTGGCGATGGAGATGGGTAGGGTGGGGGGTTGAGGGTTAGGAAAGGGGTCTCGTTTTTTTATTCTGTGGTGCCCTATTTAGGGTTTTATTGCTGTTCTTAAATTTGTATTGTATTTTATATAGTTTATCTTATGAACTTATAAGCTGCCCCGGGAGCTGCTATTAGCAGGAGGCTGTGGGGTAAAAATTCAATAAATAAACAAACCTCTTTAATCGAGTCAAGACTAGGACCACTGGGCTCAAACTACAAGAAAGCAGATTTTGTCTAAACGTTAGGAAGAACTTCCTAACGGTAAGAACTGTTCAACAGCGGAACAGACTTCCTAGGGCGGTGGTGGCTTCTTCTTTGCTGGAGGTTTTCAAACAGAGGCTGGACAACCATCTATCTGTCAGGGGTGCTGTAGCTGCGGATTTCCTGCACTGAGCAGGGGGTTGGACTAGATGACTTCTGAGGTCTGTTCCAACTCTAAGAGTCTATTAGTCTAAGTCTGATCTGAGATCTAAGATACTCAGTTTCATGAAAAGCAGAATTGTTTACTGACTTGTACCAGGCTGTTACAAGATGATGATGTTGGGGATGGAGCCTTCTTGGACTAAGGAACAGAAATTTTTCTATATTTGGTATACAGTTCAACATACAGTACGGCCATTGCCTCCAGGACTGAGCAAGTTAGACAACAAACCCAGACTAAGCATCTTATTACAGGCATCTCATTCTAAGCAAGTTTGCAAAAAGGCTCCTTCTACCCTATTGAGATCTTCAAGCGACACGGTTATTGGTCGCTTGCATAGGACTATGGAACATATGGGGTGAGTGGGGTTTGAAGGTTGTTGGAAGGGATGACCAGAGCTAAGGAATGTTGAGGTAGGTATGAGGGAGATGAGGAGAACCTCAGGGGATGAAGGAAGCCGGTGGATGGGGAAATCTGAGGGGGAGGTTGGCAGTACAGAGGAGATGAGGGGAGTATGATTATATGTGTGACTTATTTGTATTTTATGTTTAATATGTGAGCTGCCCTGATCGTTTGGGAATAGGGCAGGATATTACTAAAAAGTAACTACATAATTGGAGCTTCTGTTTTTTTTCTCTTTTCTATCCTGCCACCATGACTTGCATTATTATTTCATAAATACATTAACGTGCTTTCTAACCTCCTTCTATAACTTGTACTCCTGTACAGCTTCTCTCACTTCTCAGGAATGGAAAATGTTTTTACCCAACAAATCTGAATGGGATTATAACATTTGTAGGGTCTTTAAGAGTTTTGAATACAGTAGAAATCCCTTTACCTGGACCTTTCTAATTTGGATCCTTTCTTATTCCAGCCATATTTTAGGTCCTCTGCAATTTTCAAAACACACTTATGACAGCCACCACTCCCCGCTATCAAGATGTGTGTCTAGTTTGGGCAAAAAGCATGTGTTCCAATATGAGGGGATGTTTGTATCTCAAGTGCTAGAATATTCATTTTTACAATCCAATGTTATGTCATGGGGAGATATTGACATCTGGCTTTAATATAGTAGAGTAAGTGATTAGTATTAACAAGACTTGCGGAGCTACTTCTGGAATGGAGCACTCATCTTCAACACCAGAGTCAGGTCTTGTGAACATATCAGAGTGCAACACCTTAAGGCTTCCTTTTAGTCATTCTGAGCAATGCTCTTACTAATAGGAATCATAAAACAATTACTTCTAAAACTATTAACAACAGATTGTCTTGTCGGTCTGCTGCAGCAAATTACTTTAAAGTGAATTAAATCCATAACATCTCTGCTTCTTCAGTTTGATTCTTCCTGAAACAGTTTCTCCTGTGTCCTTTCTTTGGAGACATAATGTGTTCATAATTTGGCTTATGTTGCAAGGTAGTGTGTCATTGGTGGATAATGATAACTTCTCAATTTTTGCTGCTTTTATGATGCGTACAGAGCACCACATGGTATACAGTGGTCTTCCTTCCCACCCTCCCCCCAGTTTCAGGAAGACTAATCATTAGGCAAATATTTACAGACCCTATGGCTTCTATTTGTAAAAAAAAATGTTTGTTTTTAATATACAAACTGCTGAACAATGAAACTCTTCCATTTGGCATGTTCCTTAAATACTCATCCTAACCAGACTAGCTAAATCATGCAGCATTCATAGCTTCTTGTCCCATTTTTTTTACAGTGGGGCTGATCCCATGCCCCGTGGATCCTGCGCTCGCACCGACATTGCCAGCACATTGTGCTGTGTGGAAACTGCATGTGGAATCTGCGTGTATGGGATCGGCTGCAATGACTTTATTTATTTATTTACGCTTTTACCCCACCCTTCCCAAATGGCTCAGTTCAGTTTTAAAAATGGATAAAAAACAATACATATAAAACAGCATAAAAAACCCAACCCCCAACCTTTCCTCACAGCCCAACCCTACCCTCAGGGGTCCTGACCCAGGACCACGCAGTGAGATAGGGTGCACGGTTTCCCCAAGAACCCTCCGGAGCTGACAATCACTTTTATACACAATTTTATTTACACTATTCACAGGACTTCTATAGCACACAGGATTTCTATGACCCAGGCCTTGCAGCCCCATCCTAGACCTTTATGGGCACGCAGGCCCTTTATGATCCAGGTCCTCGCCCTACACTGGGCTTACAGAACAGACCTGCCTGTCTCCTTGTTCTCACAACTCAGTCCTGGGCTCTCTAGCCCCACCAAGTCCATACAATCCTTGCCCCATGCGGGCTACAGGTCCAGATACCAACCTGGACCCTGCTGATGTTCTCACCTCCTTCAGAACTGTCCTGGCTTTCCCTCTCCCGAGTGAGTTGCTCACTGCTCATAGGCCAGGGCTCTCTGCCCCAACAGAGTCCTTAGCCTTCTAGGACAATAGGTGTGTACAAGCCCATACCCCGACTTCAGTGCCCCAGTCAGAGACCTTCCAGTCTCGCACTGTCGAAGCCTTGTCTGGGTGGGTTTTACTCTTATGGCTATGCTGCTGCTCTCAATCCCGCCGGCTTCCTGGAGCCCTGCATCCACGCCCTGGCCAGCTCCTCCTGACTGCAAGGCTTCCCGCTACCTCTCTCAGCCACACCAACATGCCAGTCGGTTTCTGGTTCCCAAGCCGCTCATGGTGTCTCTGCTGCAGTGTCTTCAACATGGCTCAGCCATGCCTCCATCGGTGCTACCCCTCCTGACATGCTGCTAAGGACTTTTACAAAAACCCACTGCCACTCGCAGCTGTCAGTACTTCTCTAATTAGACTGAGCTGCCTTAGCCAGCCCCACTCTAGTCCATTTCAGTCTGACCCACCACCTGCAGCATTCTTAAAGAGCCAGCGCTCAGCAGCTCCAAACTGCTTGGAGCAGGAGCAGCATGAGCTTTCCTGCTACACCCCCCTCTTCCCTATTCCTGCCCACCAAATGCCTTAACAAATAGGAAGGTCTTACACTGCATCCGAAGGATGCTCCAGGCTCAAACTAATCTCTGCGGGAAGGGAGTTCCATAGCATTGGAGCAGCAACCAAGAACATCTCCCTGTGAGCCCTCTCTGTACAAACAAGACTAACATGGTACCCACAGGGAGGTGCTTTTGACTGATATTTGTGTCAGATATGTGGGGCCCAGACTGTTGAGGGCTTTAAGGTCAAAACCAGCACCTTGAATTGTATCCGGAAAGCTATAGGGAGCCAGTACAGACTTCAAAGCACTGGTGTAATGTGCTCCCGGCGCCTTGCCCTCGAAAGGAGTCAAGCCACAGCATTCTGCACCATCTGCAGCTTCCGAACATTCACCAAGGACAGCCCCACATAGGCACTGTAGTAGTCTAGCCTCAAGGTGATGATAGTGGCCATATCCCAATCAGAAAGAAAAGGCTGCAGCCTCCTCACCAGATGGAGTTGGTGAAGAGCGCTCCTGGCCACCTCAGCCTGACAATCCAGGTGCATCAAGAGGTCCAGAAGGACTCTGAGGCTGCAAACCTGACTGACCAGAGGGGGACAGACTATGTCAATAACAGGAGTCCCAATACCCTCCATATCACAAGACCTGCCAACCATCATCACCTCAGTCTTGTCTGGATTCAGCTTCAGTCGGTTCATCCTCATCCAGTCCCAGACATTGGGTAAGCACCGAGATCATGAGAGAGAGAGAGAGAGCGAGCAGAGTGTCACTGGCATACTGATGGCACTTCACCCCAAACCTCTGAATGACCTCACCCAGCAGCCTCATATACGCCTTGAACAAGAGGGAAGACCGAATAGAACCCTGCAGGACCCCACAGTAGAGGTCCCAAGAGGACGACGAGCAGTCGCCTCACCATTTTCTGCTACCTCCTGTCATGGGAAACCCTACTTGTACCCCTTTAGGCGCATGGAGCTGCATGTGCCAGTCAGCTCCCAGATGTGCAAAACCCCATGACTGTTACTGTAACTTGTACCAGGTATGTACAGGGATACTGGACTTAAGTGAATCAGGGTGTTGCTAATGGCCCTTCAACAAGCCATTGAGGTACCACCCTGGCAGCCCAGGGCCATCAAAATCCCATTCATGGACAATTGGGAAACCAGAAAAGTGACAACACTCTGTATGCCTTTCCCCATGACATTAGGGATGCTGTGACTAGAGTTTGTGAGGTTTAAAAGGAACCTTGCTGACCTGCAGGGGGAGAGACTCCTGCACTGCCTCCCCAGAGTGCTGCTGGACTCCAAGCAAGCGCCCTGTCAACTGGCTGGGAGACGGAGAAAGAACACTTTGACTTGTGAAACCAGGCTGCTAGCTTGGCTAGGTGAGGGCTAGCCAGGGAACTTAATGTTTAGCTAGCTTTGCCTTTGTTTTACCTTTATTTTCTTACTGCTCTGTGCCTTTTGGCTTAGCCTTTTATATATAAAGCTTCCCGTTTAACTCCAAACGTCGTCTCTTTGTGTTCGCTGCACCCAAGTATTGAGCAGGGCGGGAGAAGAACCTAACCCAATTGTGAATTTCTGAAACTTGTGAGACTGTTAGGGGCACAGGGCAGGAGACCACCCAGAGCGAGTGGGAACCCCAACAGTCCGGCAGTCTCCAGGTGCCACCTCCCCAACAGGAAGGAGTGGAACTATTCGAGCAGTCCCGTGCATCCCTGCCAGGTCCTGCAGACTTGTCATGTGGTCTTGAGCAAGTTACTTCACTTCTTTACTTTCTGGATCCCGTCAGTAATATGGTTATAATGCTAGCCTGTGTTGCAGGCATGTTAAAAATCACATTGAAAATAAAATTTCCTTATGTTTTGAACATCTTAAAATGTAAATAAAGTTGGGCTTAAGTCAGCAGCGATTTTGCTGCTCGTGAAAATGTTCGTTGTGAGCTCTTGCCAAGATCTTGGTCCTGGTATGATTTCTTGGCAAGCAGTTTTAAAAAATGGCCACTGTGGGGCAGGTTCGCTTCTAAGTTTCAAAGAGATGCGTGCTTCATCTCTTCCCTCCCCCCCCCCCCCCCCATCAGTCATGTTGTAAACGGGGACCCATTAAGGTGTTGCACGTAGGTAGAAAGAGGCCTTCTCGCTTTCCTCCCCACTAAAAAAAAAAAGCCAAGCAGGGAAATCCCCAGGCTAAGTTGTACAGCTTGCAGAATGGAGGACGAGAAGGGAGCAGAGAGCAGCCAGCAACAATCAAGACAGTAGGAGCCCCAGCCTGGCATTGAGGCAAGTCAGCCTGCAAAGCGCAGTTGCCAGGATTGGTGGCGGTGGCATGTTCTACCCCCCTCCCCCCCAGTGACATGGCAAACCTGAACGTTGGTCCTAAACTATCTGAAATGTCCCTTTTTAATATCCTGCCATCAGCTTTGTGGTCCTCTGCCAAAAGGCACAACAGAAATGCAAAAGTATGATGCTCCTGAAAACACCCATGTGCACATAATCCTAGTCATTTCAGTTGGACAAGGTGTGTGCAGGTACCTCTAGGATGGGGACCAGGGTCTTAGCTATAATAGGTGCAGCCACACTGGGGCCCGTGTGCCTTGGGGACAGCCCACACACATGTAGAATGTATATGCACACTGGAGTAGATTGCCCCAGTAAGGGGACCCATTCCAACCTTGCTACGCTTCTGTTGAGGACCTTTTAGTTTTTTAATACATATACAGAAGCTTTGTCAAGTCGTCAAAGTTTCATCATGGCCAATATAAAAAAAGAAAAGTTGTTGGAGACAGGTGGACTCTCATGGGAACAGACAGGAAGCTCAGTATATCAAGGTGCTTACTGTAATGCTTGGCATATGGAACCTATAAAACTGGCTTGTGAAGTTGTAATTGCTATAAATGGTGGTTCATTATATGCTGGGTTTGTTATGATGAGGATTTCCTATATTGAAAGGACATCACACCAGTCTCTTAGACTCTTGAGCATCAGTGGCCTTGCTTAGACTTGATGAGTTAAGAATGGTCTTTTTAAAAAGCGTCTTAAAAAGTAGTTTTCATCATCCATAGCAAGCTAGCTCCTGCTAAAATTCCCACTTCAACATCTCTGACATCAGGAGAAAGTAAGCATGTTTCTTGAGGGTGCGTTAGTATGAAATGCTGCTTCCCTGTTTTAAGGTTGAGAGGTGTGTGTGTAATTTATCTCCAGGTTAATTCCCTATGTCCTTGAGATAAAGCTATACGTGTGACCTGCCTATACCTAGGAGTTAGATTACTTTCCAGTTACTATAGCTCAAAGAAGGTCCACACTGGCCTCAGGTGGTAACTTAAGAAATTGAAGTTTGCAGATCTCCCGCAGCCAACAACAAAAGGCAAAATAGCTGAGAGAATGTATGTACACAAATATATGAAATGGTGCAATAATGCAGGATAAGTCCAGAACAGTCCAGAGTTACAGACGAATCTTGCAAAACTTAGTTGTTGGACAATAAAATGGAAGATGAAATTAAAAGTTAAATGTAATGTACATTGGGAAAATAATGTACAACACAGTGTGTATAGTTTTGGATTAACTGTTAGCTCTTAAAAATGATCTGGAGCCATTTATGAATAGTTCATTGCAAACCTCCGGTCCCATGCACAGCAGCAGTCAAAAGGCAAATACAATTTGATAAATTATAGGAGTGGGATTGGAATTGGAAAATAAGATATATAATGCTGCTATATAAATCCCTTGTGCACCTGCCCCTTAAATACTGTGTACAGTTACCCCCATCTCAAAAAGGTGATAGAAGGACTGGAAAAGGATGCTCCTTGTTGCCCTTCTCTGCCCAGTAGTATGGATTTTGTTCCATGCAAGGATAGGCTCAAAAGGCTAAGGTAGAGAGCCTTGTAGACCAAACTGAGCCTGATGGGACACAACTAGCCCCATTGGGCCTGGTCTGATTTGGATGCCTTCCTGGTCTAACTCCCTCAGGGCTAGGCTTCCCATGGGCAGAAGGCTCCTCATGAGGCACTGTGACATCACAGCATTCTGCAGGGCAGGACCATGTCAAAAGGGGAATGGGAAAATGTCTTGACCCACCCTGCCCTTTTCCTGACATGGCCCCCATCCCCATGCGACACTTTATATCAGAAAGGGCGAGGAAGGCCTTCCTCCACTGCTTCTCTGATGTGGCATGCACTCTGTGGAGTTGGAGTCGGTCTGAAATTCAGCCCAAGCAGAGCTCTAGGTTAACGCTCTTCATCTTAGAAAAGGAAACACAGAGTGATAGGACAGAGGTTTATCCAATCCCTAACTTAAAACCCAGCTATACTACTAGCCTTCACAACATCCTCTGGCAACATGTTAATTGTATGTGGAGTGAAAAAGTACATCATTTTGTTTCATGGAGTGACCCCCCTAGTTCTAGCATTATTTGAAAGGATGAATAGCAGCTCCCTGTTTACTTGTCCCATGCCATTCATGATTTTATAAACTGCTATCATAGTCACTTTGCTGTCTTCTCTCTTAGCTGAAGAGCCCTAATCTATCAAGCCTTTCTTTGTACGGAAGCTGTTCCATACCCGTGATAACTTTTGTTGCCCTTCTTTGCATGTTTTCAATTCTAATTTTTAAGATGGGCTTGGTATTGGTGGCCAGCCACTACTTTAAGTGGGCTGAAAGCCTACCCCATTGTCTGAATTTAGGATTGCAAAAGGCTAATTGCAAATTTACAATTCATTTACTTGTACTTTGTGCTGGGGAGCTGCCTCTGCTATAAAACTGTGTAATTAGCACCTTCCATGCAATAATCTCAAAGCACTATATAATGGCTAGTAAATATTACTTTTTGAAATAAAGAAAAGGGGAACTTGCTGCTGGGACTTACCTCAGGCAAGTCGTTCTTGTAGTCTGTACCTCTGTTTTGTCATCAGTAACTGGAAAATATTACCCACCTTTTGAGCGAGAATGTACTGAGATTTGGTGTCGGGTGCCATCAGTATGCTGTTGACACCAAATTCTTTCTCCTTTTCATCTGACTCGGGTCTTGCAATCTCAGCGCTTACCTGGCATATAAACTTGATTAAATAAATTTGCATGAAAATGATAGCTATTTCCATGTCATGTAACAAGTTAGCAAGTCATGAATTGAAGTTCAGCTGTTAGCAGGCAAAGTGTGCATTGCAGGGCGCCAGGGGCACTGCCCCTCCCGGCCTGATCCCTCCCTCCGTACGTGCTCCATCTTTTTTTTTTCCTTCTAAACCAATCTCACATGAGTCCTGATAGCACCGGTGGGGAGCTGGCAGCCCGCTCCAGTACTCCATGTTGTTCAGCAATCAACTGATCAGCATCAGCTGAGTGCTCAGTGTTGTTGTACCTCCCTGGGAACATGTGCAGGAGCAGGGGGCCTCGGGGAGGAGGAGCTGAGGGGGCTGGGGGCCAGTGCCTCTCCTGCTGAGCATGCTCTAAAGAGTCCCTTAAGGGACAAAAGCACTTTGGGTGACTGGGCTTAGCGCCCAAGTGGCCTGAATGGGGAAAAGCACTTTGCGTTTCCCATCGCTAGGGGCAGTGTTCCACAGAACCCTATGGGCTGCTGTGGAACACGCTGTCTGAGCGGCAGACCAAATGCCCAGGCAGTGTGCACCTGCACGCAGCAGCTGTTGCTGAGGGCTCAGGCTACCTGCCTGTACCCCACCCCCTGGGGCAGGGTTAAAAGAGTTATCCTCTTTTGGCGTGCTAGGCTGGTGACCAGCACCATTTTGGTGGAGAGAAAGTGCTGGCTGGCCTGACTGCTGCTGCTTAGCCTGACTTGTTTGTGGCTTTTTTACCCCATGCTGCTGCTGGACCTGCGTCAGACATCCTAGTCAAGGTGGAGGCTGTGACAAGGGGTGCCTTTTACCAATTACATCTGGTGCGACGGCTTTGGACGTATGTTTCGGACTCTGACCTGGCTACCATTATTATTATTAACAAACATTTCTATAGCGCCAGCAGTGTACCTGGCACTTTACAAAGTAATAAAATAGACACGGTCCCTGCCCCTAGGGCTTACAATCTGAGAATCAGGAGCTCGGGGAGAGACATAGGAAGGGGAACCAAGGGAGAGACAAGGGGTCTAACATTCATGAAGATGCGAGGTCTCAAGTGCACGTACTTGGCTTGGTTACGATGAGAATGACAGCAGGCAGGTCCATGTGGCAAGGATAAGGGTAAAC
>QEPC01012575.1:1857905-1878890 GCA_003113815.1 Sphenodon punctatus | reverse complement strand
TTTGGGTCACTGGGTTGGGTGTGTGTGTCTGGGAGAGAGACTGGGGAATGGGGGTGGGGGGAGTGGAGGACTGGTGGAAATGGGGCCAGGGGTGTCAAGGGGGCTGTTGGGGAAAATGGGGCTCCAACAGAGCTATAACATTGAAGCATGTTTTGTGGGACAAGTGGAACTAATCGCTGCTGCTTTTGTGGTGTGCTAAGACTTCACATAATATGATTCAGTTGGCTTAAGATCTGGTTTGCTTTTCCTTGTTGTTTGTTTGTTTTGCATGTGCACTGCTGGTTTTCCCCGCTCCTCTTCCAAGCTCCCCAAGCATGTGCAAAGGCCGTGGCCATTTTCTGGGGCCTCCACTGGCCATGGCTACCCTTTGTTAAAATTGGTCTCTTTCTTGACTGTTTTCCACGTAAACTGTCTGCTTTCTGGTTTTTGGGTGTGAGACCTAGGGGCTTGGATTGAAGGGTTTCCAATCTTTGTTGGGAATGTTCCTTGCATTTTAAAATGGCCCTGCCCTTTGCAGTTTGGTGGGATGTTATGGCAGGCTTCTTCATTAATGGCTAGTCCTTGCATGAATGCTCCCTGTCTGGTTGCAGCAAGAGCAACCTGTCTGGTTGCAACAGAGCTGTGTAGCATGTTTTTGGGGACAAGTGGGAAAACCTCGCTGCTGCTCTTATTGTGTACTAAGGACTGCTTATAATGTTGTTGCCTTAAGATGGCTTGCTTTGTTTGCTCTGTGTTTGCATGATGCAGGGGGCAGCAGTGAGGGCAGGACAGAGGGAAAAGAAGAGTTGTTGCCATGGCTGCTGTGGTACAGATAACTCCCTGGAAAATCAAAGCTGCTCTGCATTGGAAGACTGTCCTGTTTTGGGGTCAAATGGTAGCTAGATGACTAAGGAGTTCTGGTAATTTCCCAATGTTTTTCAGTGGAGCATAACATGGCGCTTGATTCCTTCACTACTATTTGAATTGAAGCCACAGACCACTACAAAGACATGCAAGTATATTGGTATCTCCCAGGATTGTGACTCTTTCTGCCAATAGTGTAACCTCACTCATTACCCATAGTTTGGCAAGCATGGGCATGCCAGCCTTAACCTTCATTACACTAGTCGTAACACTGTCCCATCCCACATAATTATGACCTAACCTACTTTAACACATTCTCTCTGATTCTAGCTTTGAATGTTTATGTCCATGTTAGCAACTGCCTTAGTGGATCACTATGTGCGCACGTACTTCAACAGACCACATATCTTTTTAATGCCTACCAAATCATGGCCAGAAAGCTGCGTTTATATCCAAAAGAGCATAGTTAAGGTGTCGTGAACTGGCCTGTGAGGTGTGGAATTTGACTTACAA
Source organism: Sphenodon punctatus (assembly GCA_003113815.1). Taxonomy (NCBI): domain Eukaryota; kingdom Metazoa; phylum Chordata; class Lepidosauria; order Sphenodontia; family Sphenodontidae; genus Sphenodon; species Sphenodon punctatus. The sequence goes on along the minus strand of QEPC01012575.1, from coordinate 1,877,534 downwards.
TTTCTGGTTTTGTGGTGTATAGATTTTGAGGTATTTAATGTTGTGGGACGGCACAAGCAAATAAGTGTTTACCTTAATTATGTTAATGAAGTTTCTTTTGTCAAATGGATGTGTCTTTATTTAATTTGTATCATCATGCCCTTTACTGAAGGCTCAGGGAGGATAACAACAAGACAGAGGTGATGTTGGTCGGTGGGGTGGCTCCAGTCATTGACGGGGTTTGCTCCCCTTTGGCCACTCAGGTCCGTAGTCTGGGTGTGCTCCTCAACCCACAGCTCTGCCTGGATCTCCAGGTGGAGGCTGTGGTGAGGGGAGCATTTTGCCAGTTGCATCTGGTACGTCAGCTGCGGCCGTATGTTTTGGACTCAGATCTGGCCACCATCATCCATGCCTTGTTACCTCTAGATTAGGCTATTGTAACGCACTCTACATGGTGCTGCCCTTAGGGATGGTCCGGAGATTGCAGAGGGTGCAGAATGTGGTGGCCCATCTGTTAACGGGGACGGGTAGCCACGAGCACATCACACCAGTTCTCCATTCTCTGCACTGGCTGCCTATTATCTTCCAGGCCCAATTCAAGGTTCTAGTAATGACCTATAAAGCCCTAAACGGCCTGGGCCCTGCCTACCTGAGAGACCGCCTCAGGCCCCGGGTTGTATCGTGGCCCCTGCAGTCGACCGGGGACGCCCAACTTTAAGTCCCCCAGGCTTCCCGGGTGGCGACGATGGGGAGGGCATTCTCGGTGGCCTCTCCTAGGCTGTGGAACTCCCTCTCGACGGAGGCTCGCCTGGCCCCAGACCTCCCCTCTTTCTGAAGACCGTGTAAGACCTGGCTGTTTCGTCAGGGCTTTGGCGAGAGAGACAGGTAGGGTGGGGGGTTGGGTATGGTGGGGGTTCTACCCTTAGTATATTTTAGGATTTTAATGAATTTTTAAACTGTATTGTCACGAAGGAACATAAGGCCACACAAGAGAGATACTGAACTATAGGTCTAGCATATATATATAAAGCTAAAGGTTAAACATGGATGTAATGTGGAGAACTGACAATCAATTCATGTAGTGGAAAACAAGAGTTGAGATCCCGAAACTCCAGGAAATGGAGAGAGAGAGAGAATGTGGTTTCAGAAAGACACCAGACAGAAACTCATTCAGGTGCAAATTAAGTTTGCCTGTGTCCCTACGTGATGGTTTTGCGTACGTACGGACAGGCACAACCTCTGCAGCTTCCCCAAGGCTGGAACGAGAAACAAAAGACTTTGAAATGCTATTTAAGCCAACAGACAAGACAAAGGAAGGTCTTCAGTTTTCTTCAGCTATCTCTTGGAGCCGAGATCTCATCTGCATCCTGCATCTTGCCAGCAAGGAGGCTGGAAGACATGCAGGGGGAGAAAGAACTTTAATTCTAACTAACTCTAAGAACCAGTGCCCAGCTAGCCTTTCCACCGCTGGCTGAGATGAACTCGGGGTAAGATATCTAGGGACACACCCAGTGCAGTTTATGAATGTGTTACATTACCTTGGTTTCTTAGACACTCTGTATCAACGATCTTAGCTTATGTTGTTGTTAAACTTCTTAATTACCAAGAAGCGTTCTGGGGTCTGACATTGGGGATCACAAGCTGAGCAACTGAGCTTCCAACCTCTTGCAAACCCAGGGAGAGAAATTGTCTGTGAACAGGAGTTCTGGGAGTTTGGGTGGCAAAAGGATTTCCCCTTTGCAGAACTGGACCAGCCAGAGAGAGAACTGGTTCAGGTGGGCTGCAAGTGAGGAAATCCCTTGATACGTATTTCATGTGCTTATTGCAAAAATATATAATCCTTAAAAATAAACACAGTCACCCCACCCCCCCACCCCTCAGATGCACCGCCTTAGCAAAACAGTTCAAGTCGTTTTTCAATTTACGTAGTGAAAATAGGAGAAAGCCTCATCGGGTAAATGTCCTCTTATAGTTGATGTAAAAGTATTTTGTCCTATTGTGTCGCATGTAGTAGCTTTTTCCCTGTCAGTTGCCAACAGGGTGTCCAGACAGCATAAAGGTGGTTCAGATCATCATGCATGTCGGCAGCTATATGCTCCATAGATGTCATAAAATGAGCTTATTAAAAAATCTCAAACCCGACCCTCCCATTATTATCCCTGACCACCAAACATTTGGCAAAATAAAAAGGTCTTGGCAACACCTCTGGTTATAGTCTCCGTTGGATTTCCCTACTCTGCAATCCTCTGCAGGATTGCCAGCAACTGCAATCCTCCACAGGATTGCTGGCAAAAATGCGCTGGGGGGGGCAGTCCCACGTTACAAACCCCGCATGTACTTGCTTTCTGGATTCTTTCTTGGAGGCAAATCGTCCGCAGTAAGTATAATGGGAAAGTGATCTAAATAGAGAAATGGCAAGAAGAGCATGTGTCTGTCACCTGAACTTCAGTGAACTGAAATACAGCTAGTAAATCTTATTTCAAGTTTGTCAATCTTAACCTAATTGTGTGACATTGATACAGATTCCTAACACGTCTAAAGCACTTGAGTTAATGTTACATGGTTGGTTTTGATATGAAAACTTACATTATTTTCCTGTTAGAATATATTTCTGCATTTGCTGTTTGTACTGGCTGAATTTCAGTCAATTGACTGGAAATTACTTGAAGGTGCTAACTTGTATTGGCAGGTAAATATTGCCACATCGTACCTGGGAATGACTTGTTCATTAACTTCCTGTTACTTTATTAATACTATGTTCAAGATTCTCTGAAATGGATGCTAATTTTCTTCATGCCAGACTCTCTTGGAACTGACCACCTCACTATGACAATATAAGTCTAAATACTTCAACGGTTGTGTAGTAGCAGATGGCAAGGATACCAAATAATATATCTCGACACCATTGGGATGATACCCGATCTGATGCTACAGAATTAAAATAAATTAAATAAAATCCCAAAGCCAACTACCTAATGCTGCATTGGTGTTGGGAGTCCTGCTTTGGCCCCAAATCCCTAGCTATTAGGCCCAAGCCCTTTTCGAGTCCTAGGCAGTCAGGCTCTTGTGAGCCTGGGCCCCACATGTGCAGGTGACCCCACCCTGATGTCTGTGGGTGCTCTATGGGGGATGGAACCACATCAGCAAAGGGGCTGGAGGAATGCTATAGCCCTGTTCCTTTCCAACATGTCCGTGTCCCCATTGAGCACTTTGATACTACATCAGTTAAGGGGCAGGGCTATTGCATTCCTCTGCCCTTTACTAATGTGACCGCAACAGAACGTTGTGATGTCATGAGGCCCAGGGGAACTGGGCCAGGAGTGCACCTGCCCCAATGAGACCAGTTGGGTCTCAGGGCTCTGTGCGTGAGAGAGAGAATGAATAACATTATTTTTATTTTATTTATTTATTAAATTTTTACCCCTCCCCTCCTGAACACAGCTCGGGGCGACTTCCAGCAATAAAATACAATTTAAAACAATCCAAACACTTAAAATACCATATAAACATTAAAATGTCATATAAACAGGGCCTGGGATACAAATTGCTTGGGATAGGGGAATAAAACTCAACTACCCATCCCCCTCCCCAAAGGCCCGNACCTTCACTCTCCCCACCACCGTCACCTCCATCTTATCGGGGTTGAGCTTCAGTCTGCTCTGCCACATCCATTCCGCCACGGCCTCCAAACACTGGGATAGCACCTAGATAGCAGGGTCTGGGTCTGCTGAAAAAGAGGGGTACAGCTGAGTATCATCAGCATATTGGTGACAACGCACCCCAAACCCCCTCACAACCTCCCCCAGGGGCTGCATATAAACATTAAATAATAATGGAGACAGAATGGAACCCTGCGGAACGCTGCATGATAAGGCGTGGGGGCAAGATGCCGCCTCCCCCAGCACCACCCGCTGTCTTCTCCCCGAGAGGAATGAACGGAACCATTCAAGAACAGTCCCATCCAGACCCCCCAGGTCACACAGCCATCTCAACAACAGCCCATGGTCCACGGTGTCAAAAGCCGCCGAGAGAACTAGCAGGATGAGAAATGTTGAACATCCTGCATCCATCTCCTGTCGGAGGTCGTCAACCAAAGCCATCTCGGTGCCATAGCCAGGGCGGAACCCAGATTGAAACGGGTCTAGGAAACCGATGCTAACTAGATGCACCTGGAGCATTGGAGGGCGTCCACGTCCAATGATGTTTTTTTCAACAGGAGGCGCACCACAGCCTCCTTGAGACTGGGCGACAGCCTCCCCTGCTGCATGGACGTGTTCACTACCCTCGCCAGCACCGTCCCCACCATCTCCCTGGAGGCTTTCACCAGCCAGGACGGGCATGGATCGAGTTCACAACAAGTGGCCCTCACAGACCCCAGGACATCGGCCGGCGCCACTTCCTGAAACTCCCCCCACAAAGGTGGACCAGACGGGGCCTCCCATCACCTCACGCTCTCTACCTACTGCCCCTAATCCGGCTGCGAAGTCGCTCTGGATCCGAGCGATCTTGTCCGCGAAGTAGCTGACAAATTTCTCACAGCGGGCCTGGGATACGTCCCTGTCCAGGTGGAGCGAGGCCGGACTAACCAACCTCCACATCACCCGAAACAGCTCCGCTGGGCGGGACTTCGCGGACGCTATGAGGACAGCAAGGAACTCCTTCCTTGCCGTCCTCACAGCCTCAACATAGGACCGCAAATGGGCCCTATGGAGAAGTCGGTCGGAGTCACAGTGAGTACGCCGCCAGCGTCGCTCCAGCCTCCTGCCTGCTTGCTTCATACACCGCAGCCCCTCGGTAAACCAAGGGGTTGACGAAACCGAGGCAGAGGGCGTCTCGGAGCCACCCTGTTGATGGCCTCCCCCAGCAAGATCTTCCAAGACTGGACCAGCTCATCGACAGTGACCGTCCAGGACCAAAGTTAACTCCCGCAGGACTTCCTGGAACTGTTGAGGTTCCATCAGCTGCCGAGGGTGGCCCATCGTAACTGGTCCTTCCTCCTTCTGAGGGTTGTGTGCGGAGAGACTGGCCTGAAGGAGATAATGATCCATCCATGACAAGGGCACTGCCGTAATCTCCCCCACAACCGGACCCCCCCCACCTCAAGGCCAGAACTGAAGATCAGGTCTAGGGTGTGTGTCCCCCACGTGGGTCGGGCAGATAATAAGAGAGGCGGGCAGTGGTTATTGAGGAGGTAGCACGTAATTAGGCTTTGGAGCATGAGATCTTATCATGTACACCTTGGCATGCACGCAGTCAGTAACTACAATATTGCCATCCTAGAGCATGTTCATCAGGAGTGGGGAACCTTTTCCCGCTCAGGGGCCACTTTGAAAATTAGTACAAGTTCACAAGGCCACGTAGGAGTTGGGGGTACAGGGTCACTTAAGGGCTGTGCACAGGACTGGGGAAGAAGGGTCCAACGGATGGATCTATGCCATGGATACATCTTCTACCCTTGACTGCATGTCCTCTTCTCTGCTGTCTTTCCCTGAATTCACTCTTTTCAGTGCTTGGGGACGAACTGAATCCATGGTCTAGATCCAGGAGCTAGAAAAGGGCCAGATTTGGCCTCTGGACCTGAGGTTCCCCACCCCTGATGTACACTACCATGTGTGTGCTATTTCCTTTTAGTTCTGAGTGATCCTTTACAGGATAGAGTGGTAAAGCTCTTCTCACTCAACCGTTCATGAGCCAGGCTCTAATTTTGGTCATCGGTACCATCTTGGGGGACGAATGCTCATATCGATTTTTAGCAAGGTCTATCCCTAGAGATGGGAAATAGGTGATAGCGTTGCAGCACTCGTAGCTTCATGTGTATAACTTTGTAGCCCCGGACCTCCCCTCATTTTGGTGTCCATGCAAGATCTGGCTGTTCCACCAGGCCTTTGGTGAGTGAGACGGATGAAGGGTGGGAGTGGTGTGGGTTAGTGAGAGTGGGGTCTTTTTCTATAATTTTATGCTATCCCTTTTATTTATAGTATGTATTTTATATGTGTGGTTTTTACTGATGATTTAACTTTTGTAAGCTGCCTTGAGCTGCATAAGCAGAAGAGTCAGGGTATAAATAATGGATAAATAACGACAACTTTTAAAAACCCTACTCCCATTTGTTTTGTGATGGTTTTATTCGTTGAGATGCTTGTAAAAAACTTATTTGTAAAGCTAGGGAGGTGAAATTTTGTGATAAGGTAACAAGATATATAGGCTTGACTCTGCAATAAAACAAAAACATGTTAAAGTTAGTAAGGGTGAAAGGCATATTTTATACTTTGTCTAAATGAGAGCTACTTGCAAGATCGTATTTACGTGCAGACTTTTAAAACAAGAGCATATTTGTTTCCTTACAGTTCAAATTCGCATATTTCAGCCTGGTAGTTTGCGCATTGTGCATGTTTCATCAAACAGTCCCTGCATGGTGACAGTCACTATCTCGTCTTTCTTTGCACAGAACAGGTGGTATCTCAGGTCATTGACTTTCACAGCAGAGGATTTTGGAGCATAAAGAAGGCATGTGACTGTCTCTAGTTTGTCCATTAGCTCTGGAGAAAGATCCCATTCATGACCAACTCCATTAATGGCTTCTGTGCATCTTCGTTGCTGGTCAAGATTTTCAGAGCACTTGCCTTCCCTTTGCCTGCAAATGCACTGATAGTAATCACATTCAGCGTACACATGCATTCCAATGAGAGCCCTACAGACATCTCTGCCGACACTTGCTCCTATTTTCCCAATGTCAAAGACCCTTGTGCGTGCTCTGGTACTACATTTCTGGAACAATGGGACTCCAATGCTTTCATGAAATGCCAAGCACATGATGAATATATCCGTCTCTTAGGAGCTGGTCACAACTGCTTGATAGCCCTTTCCAACAGCATGAACTGCCATGCAGCAGCAGCCGCCATCCGTCCACTTCCTCTTGCATACACTGGAGAGCAGGCACCTCTCTTTGGTCTCCATGTTGTACCTTTGGGGAGAAATGGTCCATAGACTTTCTCCTGTACCGCAATTCCATTCACCCAATGAGATGTACCTCTGCCAGTGAGAGTGTCTTCAAGTCTGTCTGTGTTGTCTCAGGCTAGATTTGTGAACACATTAGGCTGAATTTTGCCTGGAAGAACAACTTGGTGATCCAGGGTACCAGCTAGCTTCTGGAGACATAGGACAGTATCATTTTCTTCCAGGTGTGAGAATGATACCTCATGTCCAAGTCTGTTCAGTGTCTGAATGACTTCAACATTGCCCATAAGTATTTTCACAGCTTAGGATAGCAGCAGATGTTTCAGAGGTTTCTGTTGACTGCATGTCACTGCATAAATTATGCTCTGACTGAACGACTGTATCAGCATCTTGACCCTTTGTGATGAACTCGTGTTTTCAGAATCTCCAGTAAGTAGACCCAAAAAAAATAACGTTCAAGATTGTCTGTTACTGTGAAGGAATCTTTTTGTGCATCAGAGGGATGGTACTGTGAAGGAATCTTTGTGTACATCAGAGGGATGGTAAGGCCATGGTGCTGATCTCATTTCTTGTTTTATGGCAGATTGGATATGTGATGATGTCTGATCAGTGATCTTGTTGACGTTTGTAGATTTTGTTTTCCAAACTTCGAATTCTCTTTGCAGCCTCTGATTTTTCCAAGACAGCATCCTGCAATGATACACTGTCTGAAATAACCAGCAATTTCCTTTTATCGTCTTGGAAAATATGAATGGACTCTCCTAGCTCCAATTCCAGTTTCCTATGGATGTGCTTTTTAGTTTAATCCCTCAGGGCTCTCAGTCTCTGCCAGGGAGCCAAAGAGGCAACATCTCCCTGAAAACCTTCAGGGTCTATGCTGTCCAGAGTGCTGACCGCAAGAGAACCAGAGGAGCCCAGGATAGTCAACAACCAGAATATGATTTAAATGTATTGACTGCCACCCAGTATCTCAACCCAGAGGAGCTGGGGGTGACTGAGGCAGGGGTAGTTGAGCTGCAAGGGGAGTCGTAGAGCGGCGTTGCTTACCTGCCATCCGCTGTGCCGCAGGTGGGGCCAGACCTTCGGGGAGAACATAAGCGGTGAGGGAGCCTGCAGCAGTGCCACGGGCGCGCGCCGGGGCTGCACGCCTACGGGCTGCGCGCAAGGGCACGCCCTTGCGCGCAGCCTTAGGCGGGCTGCCGGGTGTGCTGGACCACCCCTGTACCTCTTCTTGGACTCTGCCAGGGGGTGAGGGTTATGTATTTCCCCATTAGTTTGGAACCAACCAATAGGACCCTGAGGCAGTTGCGACTGGAGAATTTTTTCCCTCGCGCCACAACAAGGAGGGCGGCCTTTCTGATGGTGCCCCCCCCGACACACACCCCTCCCCCGTCTCTAAACAACCGTTTCCAACCTCTGTCAGACTCGGGGAAACCAGATGTCTCTGGGCAGAAGGTTGATGTCTCAGAAGGGCGCCCTGGATTAATTCCCCCGACCACGGTTATGCCCCAGTTCTCCCGACCACGGTTATGCCCCAGTTAGCCAATTGTGGCCCAGTGGGCTTATTACCAGATGAAAAACTGGCTGTCATTTTAACAGAGCACGTTATGCTTACAGCAGAGACACTGCAATTTGTTTTTCTTAAACTTTCAAAGATGCAGGCCAAATTAGAATCGTTGGAGGGGTTGGTCCAGGGAGGGAGGTGCGGGGGCTCCCAGGTGCTAGCACTAGGGCAGCCTATGCCCTCATTGCCCCCCCAACCCACCTTGCCTGACAGATCTACTTTTAACCCACTCCTCAGATGCTGGCCCACTTGGGCGACAATTGAATTCTTCATCCCGCCCTTTTTGCACCGAGAAGGCGGAATTTTGGGGGTTAGTAGCCAATTCTTTAGTTTTTTCAGTGCTCTCACGGCGAGGCTGTAAACCTCCTCCTTCCCCCCCCCCCCTTTTTGTGGACAAATGCCCTAGATGTTGCTGAGCACCTCCGTGTACTTTTGAAAAAAACAAGAGTTACTAGTTACATATTGTCAGTGGATCAGCTGGTTAATGTCCCGGGGAAGCAGATGATGATTGTGTCCTTTAGATCCCCTGATCTGATCGCCCGAATATTGGCACAGAAAGGCCAACTCGAGGAGCAGGCTGTTTTTATTTCTCGTGCTTTTCAGGCTTGCCGTAGTCCCCAGGAGGAGGTCCCTCGGGTGCCTCCGGTGACAAGCGGCTTACAGGGCCAAGTGAAGAAGATAAGGTGCCCCCCTTCTAGCTCTCCCACCCCTTTACCTATTACCCATTTTGATTCACAGGAGGATGGACAATTATTGCCTAGGATCACAAATATACCACAGCCCCCCCTTCCTAGGAGTTCCTCCTCTGTTCTATTACATGGAGGAGGGGGTAGTCAACTTGAGGCGAGAGATGGGGTTTGGGGGGTTCTTCCCACCTCTCCTGCCCTGGATTTGGGGGTCTCCCCACTGAAAAAAGAGACACTACTTTCCCCCTCAGACGCCTTGCAGGTTAGGTTTCTAAAGCAGCTGGAGTCACTGCAAATCCAACTGGAGGGCCTAAAAAGGGATGGAGTACGACCACCTCCACCTGAGCTCTGTTCTGGGGAGGATGCTGCCCCAATCCACCGCCCTCCCTTACCGGTGTTGTTATCTTCTCTTTCCCGCTCTATTAGTTGGGTATCTTCAGGAGAAGGTAGACCAGGGTCAGAGGTACAATGGAAAAGTGATTGCACTTTTTCGCCCCATGTTTTACGGGACACACCGGGAGAACAGCCTGGTGTGACACATGTGCGATTGGGAGGAGGGTTAGCTTCGGATTCAGTAGCACTAAAGCCTCCGTTGAGTCCTATTGTTGGGATGGTGCAAGTAGAGGCTTCTTTCACCAGGCCCTCACTTTCGGCAGGTCCATCTCCCTTGAATCCTCAGTCGAACCAGTGCCCCCAAGCTCCCCCAGAACCCCCCTTAGTGACTGAGGAAGTGGGATTGTCTCTGGGTGGAAGGGTACTGAGACACCGGCCTAGACCCCCCCTCTAAACAATGACAGGGGGACTGGGCAGGTATGTCACTTACCATCGTTTCCTGGAATATTTCCGGGTGGAGGACGCACCAGGCAGACCCAGAATTTTTATTTATTTTTAAATTTTTGTGATCTTGTACTCCTACAAGGAGACATGGTTGACTGCCCCCCCCCTCCTTTCCAGGGTAAGTGGAGGGGCTTTGATGTATACTGGGTAGATGCTCTGCCTTCAGAAGTTCACGGCCGGCCAAGTGGTGGTCTTGAATTATTGATAGCTTCGTCCTTATCGGTACAGGCCAAACGTGTTAGCTGTATTGAAGCATATTTTGCCTTCTTTTTTTGTCGTTTCCCGTCTGGGTGGGAGATGTTGTTGGGAGTGGTGTATGTGCCACCGGAGCAATCGGTCTCTTACTTCTCAGATATCTGGACACTTCTAATAGACCAGGTAACGGAGGCTAAACTGCAGTTCCCGGAGGCTTATCTCTTTCTAGGAGGGGATTTTAATGCTAGATTGGGTGATCCTGTATCTCCGCCTACTTGTCCTAATTTAAAGAACGTAGTAGACTTGTACCATATTCCACCGTGCCATTCTAAGGATCAGGTGATGGGCCCAAGGAAGGTTATTTTAGATTAATTACTGGATGCCCTGGACTTAATAATAGTCAATGGTCGCCTTGAAAATGATCTGGTGGGCAACTTTACTTTCAACTCCCCCCTAGGCGTCAGTGTCTTAGATCTTTTTCTGATTCCACCTTTTTTCTTTCCATTGGTGATAACATTTTTGGTGGTACCCCTATTTATGACCACCCATTCTCCTATTAGGTTAATGGTTAAGGATCCTCTATCCCACCCACCCCAAATGGGTTACCCCTGGGCCAGATGCCTCCCTCTTTTTGACTCGAGTCAAATGGTCTGAGGATTTGAAGGACAAGATCCTGAAATTGTTGGAATCCCCCCCCGATGGAAGACATCTGGGTTGGAAGTAAGGACCAGGGGCCAGATATGGTCAAACATTTTGGCAAATTAATAGATCTACTAATCCCAGCACTTACCATCCCGACGGTTCAAGCCAGGAGTGCAGTGCCTGCCTTTGTACCCCCCCTGGTGGTTTGATGCCAAGTACCACAGGGCAAGAATTCAGCTTTGCCGTTTGGTGAGGGAAGTAAAGAACAACCCCTGTTATGCCTTGAGGCTTCTACTAACCCATAAAAGAAAAGAGTATCAGGAAATAAAAGCATCCAAGCGAAATGATGCCCAGAAAGTATTATGGGCGGCCCTCATCAAGGCAGCCAATGAAACAACTCCCAGAAATTTTGGGAGATGATTCATCGTCTCCCGAGGGGAGATGGGCAAAGTGGCAGTGCCAACCTCCCATCGGAAGTTTGGCAAGCCTTTTATGAGGGGCTATTTACCAAGGCTAGAGTGGGCCTCCCGGTTCTGGAGATCTGCCTTATAGATAGGTTCCAGAAGTGGGATCCAGTCACTGTTGAGGAGGTGGCTGTACTCATCGGCTCCCTTAAATTTGGTAAAGCCCCAGGCCCGGATTTTATAACATCCGAGTTTCTAAAAAGTGATCCGGTGCACTGGACTGAGGTATTAGCACCTCTATTTACCTTTATCAATGAGACTGGTACCCTCCCGCCTTCCTGACTTTCCAGTACAGTTGTCCCTATTTATAAAAAAGGGTCCCCTATGGACCCAGGCAACTATCGGCCAGTTAGTCTCCTGAGTATTATAGCCGAATTATATACTCGGCTCTTACTGACCAAATTACAGCATTGGACAACAAGCCAGGAACTAATTGAGCCAGAACAGGTTGGTTTTTGCAAGGGTGCCACAACCTCTGACCAGCTATTTGTTTTGGCGGCCTTAATTGCCAGGTCAACTAGGGAACGGGGGTCTTTTTTTTCCCTTTTTTTTTTAATGCTTTATCGATCATGAGAATGCGTTTGATTCTATATGTAGGGAGCGCCTTTGGATTAAGCTACAGGCCTTGAACATGGAACCTAGGCTACTGTTCCTTATAATTCAACTCCATTCGGGGACCTGTTTTAAAAACATTTAACTTGTTGGGTTGTTTTAAATTGTTGTATACTTGTTTATATTATTTTTATTGTTGTTGGAAGCTGCCCCGAGCTGTTTACAGGAGGGGTGGGGTATAAATGCAATAAATAAATAAATAATCTCCTTACGGGTTTGGACAAACCCCCAAGGTGTACTTTCTGACCCTGCTCAGGTGAAATCAGGTGTGAGGCAGGGATGTTTATTGGCCCCTGCGTTATTTAACCTTTATTTGAATGACTCGGTTCAATTTATGAAGTCACACAACACCCACCCCCCAAAGATCGGTGACCGACAAGTACCGTTGCTATTGTATGCAGATGACACCGTGCTAATTTCTCAAACTTTGGTGGGGATGCGGCGCGCGATGTTAGCATTTAGAGAATACCGTCAGGCTGAGTTTTTGGCAATAAATTTTGCTAAAACCAAGGTATTAGTAGTGGGACCTAGGAGAGCCCAAAAATGCCATCGTTGGGCCATAGGGGTCAACCAAATTGAACAAGTCCAGACATTTAAGTATCTCGGCGTGATTATTTCCGCTGTAAGAGGCTTGAAGGCCCATTTTGAAGCTGCCCCAAAACAGGCCAAGAATTCTATAGCAGCCGTCACCAAATTTTACTTTGGCCAGGGAGGGAGGTTGGTCCGTCCAGCTTTGCGGCTCTTTAGAGCCAAAGTGATTGGTCAACTTCTCTACTCATTCCCAGTGTGGGGGCCAGAGCTTTGCATCAATTTGGAGACTCTCCAGAATATGTGTTTGCAGTCGATCCTGGGCGCTCCGCGGGGGACTCCGCAGGTTATCCTGAGAGCAGAAGTACTTGGTATGCCCCTTAGAGTGTACGCTCTGCAGGTCCTCCTAAATTATTGGGTTAAAAAGGTACTATTCCCTTTAAATAATTCGTTGGTGAATGCTGCCATTGCTGCTGGGCTTGGGGATAGCTGGCTGAGAATGACTGAGAGGGAAGTTTTAAGCCTGGGGTTTTCCTTTGGGAGCTTGGAAACCTTGGGATGGGAGGCCTGTAAAAATCTAATTAAGAGATGTCTTTGGGACCAGTCTGCTCAATCTGAAAACGCCTTGAGGGACGCACAGAAAGTGACATCTTTCTACACCCCCTATTTCCCATTGATGTCTGGTTCTTATTATTATTATTTATTATTTATTTGAATGGCGCACTGCTTTTTTTTCAAATGAGGGTGAATGTTTTCCCCTCAGCAGTTCTGGAGGGCCGCTATACGGGGACCCCGCGAACCCTGCGGGTCTGCCCCTTGTGCCAGCTGGGGGAGGTAGAAACCGCTGAGCATATAATTTTGCACTGCCCAGTTTTCAACGGTCCCAGGTATAAGTACCTGGGGGCTTATTATAAGATCAAGGAGGCCTCTGGGAGCACGCTATGGAAGCTGCTCAACCCAATTGACTCGGAGCTGTCTAGGGCGGTGGCCAAATTTTGTTGGGCTGCTATGTGTATTCTGTGCTCAATTTTGGCTCCCCCTCAAAATGATGGATGATCTGGTGAGCGGATTTTAGGCGGTATAGAGGTCTAGGGCGACCAATTCACATCTCATTGATCGGCTAGCTTTGAGCAAGGGCCAAGTGTGCCGCCACAAACCACGAAATGGGCAAGGCATAATATATAATATAAGCACTGTGCAGTGGATAAGTGTGCAGTCATAAGCCCCGAGAAGGGCAAAATATTTCCTAGCCCTTTTAGCGAACTGTTTGTATAGATCATTGAGGTTGTTCATCCAAATGATCATCTTAATTGTATAAGTGTTGACAGGGGCTAAGTATGTCATCATAAGTCCTAGGAAGGATAAGATTTTCTATACCCCCTGCAGCGATCTGCAGGTATAATCTTGCCTTTATTATTTGATATTGGTTGAGGCTGTTTTTGCAGGGCACAAGTGGGATGATACAGTCTTGGGGAGGGCAATGTACTGGAGATTCTGCAGGCCAACAATAACTGCAATGGAATTACAACCTGATGCCTCCTATGAACCCCATGTTGATATTTTATTGCATTTTATTTCTGTTCCCTTTGCTGTTGTATCTAAATTTATTATTGTTATGGCCAAAGGCTAAATAAATAAAACTTTATTATAATTATTATTATTACTACTATTATAGTAATCCCTCAGGACTAATTCCTCTTGACTGCATAAGACATTCCAGCTTTGCTGTCAGTGAAGTAGTCATAACAATCTGATTGTTGGGAATGATAACAGTTCTGATGTACTGGAAAAGGTCTGCATAAGCTTCTGTTTCAACCCTTGTGTACAATTCATTAGTGTATGTTTCATCCTCATTCCCGTTCTTGTCCGTGTGGTGTTAGTCGGTTGTCTTGACTCTTGTGCAATCCTTGTAGCAAGAAGCATGATAATGGGCCTCTGTGGCTACTATGTCTCTACTTGTACTGCTAGAATCTTTTCATCTCCCTTTTTGACTGCACATCCTGTGGTCAACTCTCATTTGTGTGGCCTTGATAAGCTTTTCAAATGTCGTTCACTTCAGGTACTTTGCCTTTCCACAGAAAATACAGTTAGGATCATAAACTCTTGACCTGGATGATGATCTTCTAGGTAGCTTTTTGGTTATACAGCCAATGTTTCCAGCCCCATCATTCAAACTCTCATCTGCTTTCCGCTTTAGAATCTCAAATCCCCTTTTCATGGCGAAGAGGCTCCTGCATTTTCTATGATAGACTATGATAGACTATTTTGAGGATTTCCTTCTCTAAGGTGTTTGGCTATGTCTAGTATTAGGGCATGATTCCTCACTTGAGCAGCTTCTAGCAAAGTTAGCCAGGATTCATAGTTTTGGGACCTGACTAAATGACCTCCTTCATTTGATGATGCCTGGTGAATGATGCACTGGCCTTGAAAAGATTTGGGTGGTTTTAATTTTTCTATTGTACTTACTACTCCAGTCTACTTGGATAACCACTGTACAGTTCTGTCACTACCAGCATATTACCTGAAACAGGAAAAAAAAAGAAAAGGGGGAAAAAAGCAAGTTAGCGACATTACTTATGAGAAATGAAAAGGTGTGAATTGCGTTTTGTTACGTTAGAAAAAATGTTAACACCATGATAGTCAAGGAATTAAAATTTCGTTATTTCTGCAAAGGATAGCCCTTAGAACACCTTGCCTCCAATTTGTAGCCTCCTGATGATCTTACTAAAGCAGTGACTACACAAAAGCCATTATAAAAACTTTATTAATACCATGTTGCAGAAATATGGGTAGCGTTTTTTAAAATTGTGGTTATACACAGAAAACGGGGTGCTGAAATGCTGTGGTCTGTTTTCCATCTCTAGGGATTTAGGCCTTGCTAAATCACTACAAGCATTCGTCCCCTCAGATGATACTGACCAATCCTACTGGCTCAGGGTCTATAGGGACCAATTGCAACCCTGCCCCCACCAGAAAAAAACCCCACCCTTAATTGCCTGTGGGCCACAAAATGCAATCCAGGCTACTCTTGCTGCTCCACCCCATAAATTAGAGAGTATCCAGAATTTTAGAGAAGTGGGAAGGGAAGAAGGGGACAGTTGTCTTGAAAGCTTTTAACTTTCAGCAACACAATTTTCATAATTGCCATAAAACTCACTTGATTAGGTCTTCCTCATTTTTTCTGCAGCTGATACTGATGTGGGTTTTTAAAAAAACGCTCAAACCTTTTTGCAGCATGTTCTCTGGCTGTTTAGTGTTAGCACTAGCTCTTAGAGCTGATGTGAGTTCCATTCACTTCAGTAGGACATGTTTCAGTGTTAAACAGATGGGAGGATTGGTGTGGATTGTTTTGTATTGTAGGAAACTTGGTCAGTTTCTCATTGTTGCTTACCTCAAACAATTACTCTTGCCTTTGTGGTTTCTGTTTTAGCTTATCTCAGTGATTCCCAAATTTTATACTGTGGTGTCACACTTTTTATAAGACCAAAAGCTATCTGTGCAACCTCTACAAAAAATATCCCCTATAAAAGCTTTATTATTATTACTGGATTGAAACTTGGATAGATTTGGTGGGAACTATTGGGTGAAGGGACTGGGGCAGTGGGAGTTTGGAGGGAGGGAAAGCACCCACCCCAGGGCAGTTGTCCTCTCTTGGCTCTGTTCATGCTTCTGTGGTAAACGTTGTTAGCAGGGACCCAGAGGCAAATACATCAAGCCTCCCCCCACCCTGCATTATGGTCTCGCACTTCCCCCTCCGCTGCCTCATGTCCAGCCCCTGGCTCCGCTGCTGTCACTGAAGATGGACCTGGGAGCCAGAAACAAGAGGCAGTAGAAAAGTCAGGGAAGGGAAAGTGATCAATGTTGGGGGGCAAAAATGGGGAGAGATTTTGCTGATACGTTGCATTTGGTCTAAAGATTTGCAGGATGTAACTGCTGTTTACTGGGCTTCCAACACCAGTCTGTCTCCTCCCCAACACTGGGCATGCAGGTGCCATCAAAAGCAAAGCCTAGACGCTGCTAGCTGCTGTATGCAACTAGTCCTAAAACAGACACCGCAGCTGCAGAAGAACTTGGGAGTTCTCTTGCTTCAATCAATAGCTACTACCACAGGTTAGACTCTCCAAAGGGAGGAGGAAAGAGAACCGAATTGAAAGAAAAGTCTATGCCTGTTCAACTGTCAGGGCACTAACAGGGAGAAAGCTGCACATGCACACTACTAACTACTCTCTTCTGGTCCTGACTTTTTACTAGGACTGAAACAAGAATCAATTTGTTTCTCGTGAGAATTGAAAACTGTTACCAAGATCTCGAGTAAATGCGCATGCACAAAATGGCTATTGCAGCTGTTCTGCACATCCGCAGCCCTCTTTCAAGATGGCACTGGCGGTATTGCCACCATTTTGGAAAAGGGAATCCATTTTGTGCATGTGCATTACCGGAAGGAATGTGGTACATGATAAGCAGTACACAGTAAAACAGTATATGGTACCTGGTAAATCATAGTAAACCGTAATCGTAGTAAACAGTAAAAAATCTCGATCAATCAAGTGTCAAACAAGTGTCAAACTGGGTTTTCTCAATCAATTATCGTGAAAAATGAGAAAAGAAACGCAATTCTTGGTGAGAATCAAGAAAAATCAGGATAGAGTTTCAGCCCTACTTTTTACCCAACTTTGTGCTGCCACTGCAAATAATCTGTGTCACCCTAGAGTGGCATGCTGCATAGTTTGGGAATCGCTGGATTATCCTCTGTACTAAAACTTTATTATGGCCATTTTTTGCTTCTCCTTCCCCAAAAAATACATGTGTAGCTAAATCTAGTTTCCAGGAGTTAAATGCCTTTCTAAGTGGAAAGACAAGCTGATTTTTATTTGAATGAAATGTCTTGTGAACAATTAATTTATCAAACTAACACAGCAGTGCATAACTTCAAGTCTGCTTTCATCAGTGGAAGCACAGCACTTCACAGCTTTTTGCAGTGGACAGGGCAATCCACTTTTTAGAAATTTTATATTTGTGGATGGAGTGGGAGTATGGCTAATCACTTCACTTATTTGTTCATTAGCACCAATATGGTTTGTGTATTTTTATATTTTTGTATATTGTAAGTCGCCTTGAGCTGCCTTTGACAGGAAGGGAGGGCTAGCAAATGTTTTAATAAAATAAAAAATTTAATAAAATCTAGGGGCATTCATCTTCAAACTGATCTACTAAACAAAAGTACTTGGGAGCATTGACTGCTGATATGATAAAAGCAGTAGTTTTTCAAGAAATTGTTAAAATATCTTTTCACCCTGCAGTAGAATGTGCATAATGTTTATAGTTCGGAAGCTATGCTGGTTGGCTGTAATTCAGTTCTCTTTTTGAGAGAAAAGAATAAAGATCCAGCCCCAAGTCTATGGCAAGTGTGGGTCTGGTATAATTTAAAATAAATAAATAAGAACAAGAACCAAAGAAAAGTACATTTCTCCACAAGGTATGAATTTTAATGAATCCCTCTTCTTTCAAATACAAGGTGCTCCAATAATATAGCTAAATGCCAGAAGTACAGATGCTTATAATAATAATAATAATAATAATTAATAAAGTAGCAATAGGCTATAGCCTAGGGAAAGCACAGCAGTTTTCCAGCTTGCCAATGATGTAAGTACCATTAACTACAAAGCTTGGTAATCTATCAAATTGCATTCACATAATTTATGTTGCAAAGTCAAGCACTTTGGAAGTGGTCTGTGGTTTCCCAAACAGCCTAAATTCTGTGCCCTTTTGCATCCTTTCTGTGCAGTTAATGAGCCAAGACTACTGGCTTGTTGGGGAGGAAATGCTAGCTAGCTTATAATTTAGAACTCTGACATGCATACACACAGAGGTGGAACCAAAGTAGATTGGCAAATGTAAATCTGGTAGTCCTTCTTAGTTTGATCTTTGCTACCCAAATAGCATTATATGGCGTTCTTTTGCAAGTACAGTTTCCAAATCTTGTGTGCTAATGTAATAGCCACTTACTGTGCATCAGCAGGAGTTAGTCCTGAATTTTCAGCTTTGTATCAGACTGCTACCATTTGAGCTACTGAATGAATGTTACGCTGATAGCAGTAGAAGGCTAACTTAAGGGAGGATGTGCTATTGGGCTCAGGTGTTGAGTCTGGCAATGACTGAGGCAGTTTTGGCTCACTCGCTCTTTCTTGCCCCACATCTCCAGAAACAAATGTCTTAAGGACAGGACTATACAAATATATAAATAATTCACTAGCCAGGCATAAGACTAAATATCTCAAAAAGTATACTTGCCAGAGGCAAGTGGATTTTTAGATCTGCTCAAGGGGTGAGGAGAGAGGCAGCAGCAGAATGATTACTGGAATAGACAGGAATACATGCTTGGCTCTTTCTCACCAGTTCCTTCCTACAGGTACCAGAACATCTGAAAGCTGATAACCTGATTGATGTAGACTGCTGCTCCTTTGGTGGCAACTCAGCTTCAGAATGTTCAGTGATATGCTGCCAATGTTCTTGAGGGAGGCATTGCAAATGTAATACCCTGCCAATGGCAAAGGCCTGCTCCAAATAATGGAGGTATGACAGCTTCTAATTAACATTGTCGAAATCATTTGTCATAGTGCTTATACAGAGGAAGCTGGTAGCAACCCCTGAGCTATGCATCCACTTGCCAAGCTACAGAAACAGACTGAAAATAAATGCCTTTGGCAGTCAAGGTAATGTGTACTCAGTTTGAGGACAGTGTCTTTACATCAGCAACCCAGGTCTGGATTCATGCTACAAAGATGAACTCAATCAGTAGTGACTAGGGAAGCTTATGCAGAAAACTGTGGCTAATCTGGAAGTTCTTTGATATAGGCAGATAGGAATTTTGGCAACAAATTCCTCCAAGTCATTGTGCCTTAACATGACCTCAGAATTGCAAGTGTGCTTACGAAAACAATTAGGAAGGTTAGTAATAATTTATTTATCAATTTATATCCCGCCCCTCCTGGAAACAGCTCGGGGCGGCTAATAATTTTTAAAATATAACAAATACAAACATATAAGAATTAAAACAATCATAACATTATAAGCAATTAAAACAGGGCTAGGACAATAATAAAACAATAAATAAGGGTAGGAAGGAGATAAAACCCTAACACCCTATCTCCCCCCCCCCCCCCCC
>QEPC01012575.1:1760967-1851641 GCA_003113815.1 Sphenodon punctatus | reverse complement strand
CCGCGCCGCTCTGAGCGTCTGTGGGTGCGTGCTGGGGGCGGGGCTGGCCCTTTATCTGCCGGCACTGCGCACAGCTCGGTGCCGGTGAACAGAGCATTGCGACTGTGAGAGACTGGCCCCTGTGTGACAGCTAAGTACCTTAGAGACCTGAGCCTATTGTGTATTGCCTTGCTTGTGTTCCCTCGTTTGTGTTCCCTGTACCCCCTCCGCTGCTTATTGTGGTTGGGCAAGAGAGAGTGTGGACCCCAGTATAAGTGTGGTTACAAGAGCCCTTCCCCCCCTTCCTGGTGAGAACGCGTGGGTTGCAAGGGCCTGCGGGCCAGGGCGCATTTCCCCCCCCTTCCAGGGTTGGTTTCCTTCCTTCCCTTTCCCTTCTGAGTGGAAGCCCTTGGTTCCGGTTCCCCAGACCCTCAGGGCCCCTTACCCTGCTGACCTTCACCATCCCTCACTGGAGCCCTTCCCCCGTGTCATGTGCCAGCAGCGCATGTGTGAAAATCTTTTCCTCTATAAGCTCTGTGCCCTATGATGATAGGGGCCTAAGCTCTTGGTGCGAAAGCACGCTGAGCGGCCCACACACTACCCTGACGGGCAACTGGGAGCAGGGTCTCCCCCAACAGAGCAGTCTGCGTGACGCAGGGGCATGTGGGCAAACAACTCCCTTCCTCCTCCTATTCCCTACCCCTCTGACCCTTCCTCCTAGTTCCCCCCCCCCCCCCCCCCCCCCCCCCCTGACAGTATGGCTTTATAAGTCAACACCAACACCTTGGATCAGGCTCAGAAGACTATAGGCAGCCAGTGTAAAACTCGGAGCACCAGTGTAATGTGCCCTCGCAGTGACCTGATCCCATAAGGAGATGGGCCGCCACGTTCTGCACTAGCTGCAGTCTCCGCACCATCACCATGGATAGCCCCACATAGGACACGCTACATTAGTCCAATCTCGAGGTGATGAAAGCATGAATGATAGTGGCCAAGTCGCTGTCCGAAACATACGGCCGAAGTCAACGCACCAGATATAATTGACAGAACGCACTCCTTGTTACTGCTTGACCCACAGCTCTGCATGGATCTCCAGGTGGGAGGAGCACACCCAGACTGTGAACCTGGGGAACAAGCAGAGGGTGAATCCCATCAATGATGGGGGCCGCCACATCCATCGACTTACCCACCATCATCTTTGTCTTATCGGGATTCAGCTTCAGTCTGCTCACCCTAATCCAGTCCCCCACAGCTGCCAAACACCAGGTAGGCACAAAGTCTGCCGGGTCTAGGTCAGAAGAGAAAGAGAGATCGAGTTGGCTGTCATCAGCATGTTGATGACATCACACCCCATATCGTCTCACAACCTCACCGAGCAGCTGCATATACACACTGAACAGGAGAAGGGACAGAGTGGAACCTTGTGGGACACCACACCTGAGGTCTCGAGGAGATGAAGAACAATCCCCAAGCACTACACATTGAGTTCTTCCGACCAGGAAAGAGCGGAACCATTCAAGAACGATCCCACCCACCCTGGCTCGGTCCTGCAAGCAAATCACCAACATCTCCTGGTCAACGGTATCAAAAGCAGCCAACAGATCTAAAAGAATTAGCAGAGTTGATCACCTCTGATATAATTCATGGCGGAAGTTGTTGACCAAAGTTCCAAGCATAGTCTCCATGCCATAGCCCGGATGAAAGCTGGACTGTGAAGGATCCTGATAACCGGTGCGATCTAGATGCCCCTGCAGATGCTGAGCCACTACCTGTTCGATAACCTTCCCTAAAAAAGGAAACGTTAGAAACCGGCCGATTAACTGGCAAGGGAGTAAGTGACAAGTGATGTTTTTTAAGCAGAGGCTGCACCACTGCCTCTGAGACAGCCTGGCGCTCTGCCCTCCCAAAGGGAGGCATTGACCACCCCCACCAGCAGTGGCCCCAACGTCTCCCAGCTGGCCTTAATCAGCCAGGATGGGCATGGGTCAAGCTCACAAAACGTGGCCCTAACACAGCCCCAAGAACATCCCCCCCCACCTTGGTGGGCAACACCCACTGAAATTTATCGCATGAAACTGAACAAAGCAGGACTTCTACAGCCTCTGGTTCACCCATTGTAATAAGCATGGCGTCAAAGTTGTGGTGAATCTGAGCTATTTTATACGCAAAATAATCATCAAACCATGTCAGAGCAGGTACTAGATGACTCCAGTTCCAGGCGGAGGGAGGGTGGACCAACCAGCCCCCCACCACCACCCGGAAAAGCTCCTCAGGATGAGATTTAGTGGAGCCTATATGGGCAGAAAAAAACATTTTGCTGCCCTTGCAGATACGGCATAGACACACTTATTATATAAATGAGTGGGGAATTGATTATGCTGAAAAGTGTTCTCTATATAGGGCCTTGATTGCCAAAAGTAATTCCTCAGACCTGGAAATCCTAGTTTTTGTCCAACCATGGTGAGTTGATGACGATTCGAGTGTGCCTCTCTTGCAGCCATGGAGTTTTGTTGCAGAACAGGCAGGCTAAGAATATATTCTTATAGCCAGTTGGGCTACAGAGTAAGTGCTGTGTGGATTGTGGCCTAAATAATTCTTTTTTAAACAAATGGCATAATTCTAATTGGCTTAGACTCTTTAAAAAAATATTATTCTTTGTGTGTGTGTGTGTGTGTGTGTGTGTGTGTGTGTGTGTGTGTGTGTGTACATTTTCCCCTTATTTTGAAATTAATAAAATTGAAAATAAGTGTGATGCAGGCAAGTACTGGAGGGGTCGAAGGGAATGGGCTATCTTTCTGCCCTGGAAAGCTAAGGAAAAGAGACCAGGTAGGATTATATTTATAGCAGATAATGTGGAATTGGAACCTTGTATTTCAAAAGTGAATGTGTGGAGTATTATTTTGAGGGTGTTTTTTAAAATGACTGTTTGAAAACCACATCATGTTAGGTGGGGGAAGCACACTGCTTTCTCATAACCTCCCTACTCTCCCATTTTGGGCACAAGGAATTCCTGTTTCCATCAGTCAAACAGCCTGGTGTACGCACAAGGAAAAGGAGGAAGAGCAGGCATGACATTCTAATTGCTACATAAAAACACAAAATATGCTGACATTCTAACCCTGCCCATGGCATTCATAGTAGTAATTCAAGGGGAAAGTATTAAATGAACCTTGTCCTTCTTTGTACATGCCAGATAAAAATATCACAAATGCAATGTTTCTAGGTCACTCATTTAATGGAAATCTTTAAATCTGATTATAAAACTAGTTTACAGAAGACTACTGCATGTGCAAAAATGACAATGGCGAAACAAATGCAGATTGCCCCTATGCTTGTAGTTTCAGGGCACGCTCCATGGGGTGTGGTTATGCCCAGAAAGGAGTGGGAAGACCCATTAACTCTGGACCTTTTATGCCACAGTCTGAAACTTGTGGAGCACAATGACATCATAGTACTCCAGGATACAGGGCCCCCTTTTTCAAGCCTGATGAGGTTATTCAGGTTCCCACTGAGATTAGTTCAGTCTGCAGATTAACGGAAAATACAGTTAATCAGAGTGGAGTATTTCACCAAAATGGGGAGTACTCTATACTGTTATACAGGAGTGTTATTCTGGGCTATATACAATAAAATTTCCCCATCTTGGCTCTGGCGAGTCTTTACAAGGCTACCCACAGTAAGAATCCAGCCCTGGACTGGGGCTTTCACTGTGGGCAGGGTTATCCTGCTCCCTGCTGAACAGCTGTGGCTGGGATTCCCTTGCTTCTTGCTGATCCATGGGGAACAGAAGGATTCTCTCTACCCACATGCAAGCTGTAGATTGGGCAAGGAGACGCCGTTCTGTTGGGGAACAAGAGCATTATACCTAGTGACCATATTATTTTTAAGGAAATCCGGGACACTGTGTTTCAAGATGTGGGGGACTGACCCTACCTTGCAGCCCAGATCAGCAACTTACAAAGAGCTCTTGGTGCCTTGGCTGAGGTGCCTCCT
This sequence comes from Sphenodon punctatus, assembly GCA_003113815.1. Taxonomy (NCBI): domain Eukaryota; kingdom Metazoa; phylum Chordata; class Lepidosauria; order Sphenodontia; family Sphenodontidae; genus Sphenodon; species Sphenodon punctatus. The sequence goes on along the minus strand of QEPC01012575.1, from coordinate 1,847,669 downwards.
TCCTTCCCCCTGGTCCTCCTGGAGAAGGAGAGTGAGAACACTGCCAGCAGCAGCTAGACTGCTCACATGAAGGGAGGTGATAGTTCATCAATGCTGCTGCTTGCTGCCAGGCTCCGTGGAATCTGCAACCTTCCTGGGCTGCTTAACTCCACCCCAGACTGAGTTGAGCCACTTCATTAAGAAGAGAGCTCTCAGCTGCCACCCTCTGCCAGCTACTGAGGCTTATTTAAGAGAGCTTACAGAATCACTAGAGAAAGGGGCCAATCCAATGCCCTATGCAGGGAGTTTCCAGGAGCTGCTTGCCCAGCTTCCTGCCAGCTGCTGAGCTAAGGGAGCAGGCTTATTTCAGAGTCAGGCAAGCAGCACCCGGGAGTTGCCTGCACAGGGCTTCAAATCGGCCCCTTTCTCTCACTCAAAATTTTTTTAAGCTCTTTTTCTTCCCCTTTTAGGCCCTAGACTAGAGGGGTGATCTGAAGCCCCACATAGGTAGCTCTTGGGTGGTGCTTGCTTGGCTCTCCACCAGCAGCTGAGCTGTGGCTGATTCCTTCTTTTCAACTTTCACCAACCAGCTGGAACAGCCTAGGAAATGGAATTTCTTGCACTGCAAGCCCCAGATCAGGACTTCATGGAATGGGTGCTGGTCAGAAGGCCTATGTTGGCGAGTGGAGGGGGCATGTATTTGTGCAACCATCGCTAATTATCCATTAAACTATAGATAACTCAATAGCCCAATTAATGCATGCCTGATCTTTTCTTCATTTGCATGCAAGAAGGGTTTTCAGTATTGCAGTTTCAATGTGTGGCTATGTGGTACGTATTGATGGGTGTAAGCATGCTGTGAAACAGTGTAGGGGAGTTTGAGCCAAACCGAAAAGAGTTGAACTTTTTTTTTTTTTTTTTTGTTCTGCTTTAATCTAAACCAGACTTCTGAGGAATACATTCCCAGTGATGTGGGGTGGAAAACTTTCCAGTTCTAAAATTGCATTGTTTCATAAAATTAATTAGTAACATAATTATAACATAACATTATTCCCTAATTAAATATTTCAGTTCAACTACTTTTGGCTATTGTAAAACTTTTGAGATATTTATCCAGCACATAAAATTAACATACTGTACTTTTTGAGTTCTATTTACTAAGTACAAGTCCAATAAACATGCTAAATCAAATCCCAATCAATTTAGGTAGGGCATTGGAAACATTTTCAATTTTTTTTTTCCAAAAAATCTTCTAACTCAGAATTTTCCAGAAAACCTACACCACTGTGCATTCCTTATTCTCTCCATTTCTCTGGATTCGTTAAGCAATTCTGCATGTAAACCCCAAAAGGAGTCTAGCCAGGCTTTTGTTTGCAGTACTGCAACTTCGGGGTAGTTTTCTTTGCATTTAAAGACACTGATACTCTTGCTGCAAACATTTACCACTTTCTCAGTTAGACAGCATAACGTGATGGAGTAGCTATGTAAATGTATTTTGTAAACGCATAGCAAAGTTGGTTATTAATATTTATAAGCATTTGTATAGTGCCAGCTATGTACTTGGCGCTTGATAGACGCGGTCCCTACCTACGGCTTACAATCTAAAAGACACGGAGGGGGGAGACAAGGAGAGGGGACATAGGGAGAGACATGGGATAAATAACAATCAAGTGGATGCGAAGTCTCAGGTGCACGTGCTTGAATTGGTTGCGGTTAGGCAGGAGTCTGCAGGGAGGGCAGACAGTAAAATTGGGATGAAAGTTCTAACGCGTCGGGGAAGGCGGTGAGGAAGAGGTGGGGTTTGAGGAGGGATTGGAAGGTGGGGAGGGAGGGAGCAAGGCGGATGTGGGCAGGGAGGGAGTTCCAGGCATGGGGGGCAGCGAGGGAGAAGGGGCGGAGGCGTTTAGAGGAGCAGGGAAGACGAGGGAGGGGACAGAGGAGGAGCGGAGAGTGCGTGCAGGAGTGTGTACGGAGATTAGGGCTGAGAGGTAAGGGGGAGCTAGGTTGTGAAGGAATTTATAAGTGAATACCAGGAGTATATGAAGGATGCGTTCAGGAAGGGGGAGCCAGTGAAGAGAGAAGAGGCTGCACGTGGTCGAAGCGACGAGCCGAGTGGATGACCCTAGCAGTGGAGTTCTGGATGGAGAGAAGGGGGGACAGGTGAGAGCAAGGGAGGCTAGTAAGGAGGAGGTTGCAGTAGTCAAGGCAAGAGATGACCATGGCGTGAACAAGGGTTTTGGCTGAGGAGATGGAGAGAGAGGGGCAAATCCGAGCAATGTTGTGGAGGGCGAAGTGACAGGACTTGGCAGCAGAGTCGATGTAAGGTTTAAAGGAAAGGTGAGTATTGAAGACTAAGCCCAAGCTATGGGCTTGGGGGACAGAGCAGATGGTGACCCCATCAATAAGAATGGACTGGGAAGAGGGAGAGGAAGGGTAGGGAGGAAAGATAAGGAGCTCAGTCTTAGCCATGTTGAACTTGAACTGAAGTCGGGAGGACATCCAGGCGGAGATATCAGAGAGACTGTTGATGAGACGAGCTTGGACAGAGGGAGAGAGAGGGGGGGTGGAGAGAGATAAGCCTTGTATAAGAGGCTACATTGGACTAGCTCTTGCTTGGTAGCTGTGGTGCACAATGGCCCAACGCAACCATAAGTCCTTGTAGAACTAGTGCTACTCGCAGATTTCTCTGGTCAGCCCTGGGCTTTTCTCCTCCTTGGTGAGGGAAGATCTTCTCCATCCTTGTAGCACTTGCTGTTCTTCCCTACTTGCTCTCTGTGGGATGCCTCCAGCACCAGTCATAGGTGTTAATCAGCACGGATATTATCATCATTGGGAAATTAGCTCCTGGAGTGGGATTGTCCCACTGTGAGCCTCCACTCTCCGTGGCCCCCCTTCTGGAGGGGTTCCCCAAGTGGGTTGCTGCTGATGGGCTTCTGGCTTCAACCTTGGAGGTGGTTCGTCAGCATCTCAATGCCTTCTCCCTTTCCAGCAGTACATCACCAGGGCATTGCCACCTCCTACTGTGGTCTCCTACCACCATGCCCTTCCACTGTGTCTGGAGGCAGGCATTGTAACGTGGTCACCAGCTCAATCACCCCCTGCAACTGAGGACTTCTCCTTAAGCTACTGGCTCAGCCGCTCTCCCTGTAGCTCAGCATCCTTTACACCACATTCTCTACTATGGGTATCCTAGCCTACTCTCATTTCGGCTTGGCTTCTGCCCCTTGGCTTTAGGCCCCGCCTTTAAGCTTCCCCCCCCCTCTCCACCCCAGCTTTTTAGGTGGTAGATGACACTGTCCTGACCTCTATTTTGGGGTTGGGATGAGCACCTTGAGCCTATGTTACATTTCCAGGCTTCTTGTATCTCCCTGGGTCTGCCCTGTCACCCCCATCTCTGGGTACTTGGCTGTCTGCTGTCCCTCCTCCTGGTATTGTACTCTCTTTAGGCCCCACCTTCTGTCAAGCCCTCAAAATAGACATATGGAACTTGTCGGCCTCCTCTTTGGGCTGCCTTGGGTTCCACCTGAAGCCTGAGCTGGTCTGCTTGGCCCAAGCTACCCTTTGGCTGGGCTGCCCCCTTGTTTCAGGCAGGCCACCAGCTGTTCCTACCCATGGCCTGCTGCTACCAGGACCAAGGGGTTGCCCTACCTACAACTAGGGGTGCCCAGGTGGCTTGCTCTCCCTCTCTAGAAGTCCCTGGGGGTTGCTAAGGCCTCCTGGCATAAGCTGCTGCCCTTCGGGGCCTTCCTGAACCCCCCGGTTCCTCCTTGGGCAGGGAAAGGTTCCTGTCTACCTGCCCAGCCAGAGTAGTGAAGCTCCTTCCCCTGATCGCTCCAATATCCTACTAAGAGAGGCTGGGCTAACCTTTGCTACATAGCTTCAGCCAGGTCATGTGTGACCCACCCGTACTGGTCACATGATCCTCTGGGCACTGGGTTAACTCTTAAGGGTTCAGCCCCAAGTAAGCAAGTGGTGAAGTGCTCTAACCCACTGGACGTGTTCCTGCAGCTACTCAGCCCAGTGTTTCACCACAGTAGCACATGTAGAGGCTAGTGAAATTTCTCAGAACAACTTAAATGAAGGCAGTGTTGAATTCCATGTTATGCATCTGAGCCGTTGAAGTCTGCTTGATTACCGACCTCCCCTCTCTCCGTAGACCCTGTAAGACCTGGCTGTTCCGCTGGACCTTTATCGAGGGAGATGGGGTGGTTGAGGTGGGTGGGTATGGGCTTTTTAGGTTGTTTTAATTGCAGTTTTATTACTGTGTGTATTATTGTTTTTAAAATGTTAGCTGCCTCGAGATGCCTGAGGCAGGAGGGGGTGGCATATAAGTTTTAATATAAATAAAAATAAATAAATTTGAAACTCTTATTTGAAACCTTTATTGATAAGAATCTCTTGATTTGTGCAGTTGCTTGATTGTACACAATTTCTTGCTGAACTGTTTCCCTTGTCGATTACAAAGCAACAGAGTAAATGCATGTAGAAATGTTATGCCATCCACGAAAGTCTCTGAACATCTAGCAGTAACGCTTAATGCACTTCACTGGTTTCACCCATGTGCAACTCTTGTATAAAGGAAAAAGGATTTTACCCTGGTTTATATGAGAAGTCTTATTGCTCAAGGACTTCTATAACAAGGATTAAGGTTTAAAATGCAACAATTATGAGGCCAAGAGTCCATCTAGCATCCAGTATTGGCTATAGTTGGAGACAGGATACTTGGCTTCAGAGGGTGTGTACAAGAATATGTGGAGTGATCTATTCCTTGTAATTTTGCTCCTACTCTTGTGATATACACATGGGAGCCTAGTGGACTGTTAAATAGGAAAATAAAATGGGGAGGTTTGGGTTTTTTTCCAATTCAGAGAGAGAGAGCCTGAAAATCTCAATTCAGCATCTCTTCTAAGAGAGAGTGTAGAAACAGGTAAACATCTGAGAAATATGAGAAATCTGTATTCAAACCAGAAAGACTTAATTTGAAGAAAGCAAATCAGCTGAGAGCAACCCCCTCAAGTGTTGCTGCAAGGCTCTTCACCTGCAATGCAGTGCTGTGCATCTGCAGCTAGGTGGTGGAGGCAAATCCCTCTGACTCTTGCACAAAGCTTTGCTGTGTTCAGGAAGAACCAGCAGCCTGCTTGCAGTGTGTGCCTCACTGCTTGAGCAGTGTGTGCCAGCTGATTTTGAATGGCTCTTTCGAAAACTGTTGGTCCATCTTTGGGGTTATCTCTATCAATGGGCGTCCGTGCTTCATGCAGGTAAGTTACCTCCTTCCATCTCCTTGAAGCTGTTAAGGCCATCCTTTTAAAGGAATTTTTTTTTGAAATCCCTAGGTTAGGACTTTCATGGAATCCAAAAGCTCTCTCTTGGAGCATTGTGATTCAGGATACCATCTTCTGTTCCTCGTTGGAATATAATCTGGCCATACAGTTGCAGGCTGCAAATCCAGTGAACTCTGTTTTGGGTAGAATTTTTTTTTTTAAAAAAATTAAAGACAGGGTGCCTTTTTAATGTGGTGGGAAAATGTTGCCTCTGTAAAATCTGCTTATTAACTGTGAATTGCCCAAGTGTAATTTCTTTCAAGGCTTCCGTTAGCATTTTTCTGCTTTTTGCAATACAACAGTCTGACAGCTATCTGTTCATTTAAATATAGGCTGTGTGGCTCTTGCTTTCTCTTGCAAGCCTTTTGTGCCTGTCGGTAGGTTGTGTTGTCTGAATGAAGGATGCGGATAAGGTGGGTTTTGTATAGCGGCTTTTTCTTGAATGAATCCTTGTTGTCTGTTTTTTGAGTGAAAAGCTTAATTTTGACGTTTCATTTAGAGCGAGCCCATTGTTCAGAGGGTTTTTTGGTTGGGTAAGGAAAGAGGTTTCCTGCTTCCTCCTCCCCCCCCTTTCCAATAATGACTCCATCTAATAAGTGCATATACTTTCCAGATGATATTTGGGGACAGTACAAATTTGAACTAGTATTACAGAGATCTTTGTTGTGGCTTTTATACTACCTAATAAGCTATCTTGTAAAAAGTATGTCTATCCAGACTGAATCTCAGTGCTGTGATGCAATCTGAGATGCAAATCTGTGTGATGTGCTGAGACACTTGATGGTCAACAGAAAAACATGTCAGCTATTATTTCGATGGGGGATCAGGGCAGTTGCCCCAAAAATGGCTTTAAGTGTTTCTGGTAACTTCCTCGCTGCGGAAAATTATTCTTTCTGAAGAGCAGTTTGACTGCAGAACAGCAAGGCAGATTACATCACGGAGTATCATTTTTTTGTGGGCTATGGAAAAATCTCCTTGTGGTCTTGCATCCCATTCCCTGTTTAGTGCCTTCACTAAATCAACTATAGTGTTTGATTTACAAGAAATGTTAAGATTATTCTTGTAATATTTAGCAAACAAGATGAAACTAACCCTGTTTTAAGATGGGTGTGACTGCTGGATTCCAAGCCTCATTTTTTGTTTATAGGTTATTTCCTCTTTAGTGTAGGACTTTAGTAACACCTATTTGTCTGTTCCTTGCAGCTCACATGACTCCAATTACCCCATGCAAGAGAGAGGGGTGTGTGTGTGGGTGTATGTGTGTGTATATATATATATATACAATATATATAAAATGTCTGGTTTTTTATATAGTGTTTTCTACATCCCCTTCCCTCCAACTTTTCCCCAACCAATCCTGTCCCTGCCTGCCAGCCACCTGCCCAAATAAAAATATCTTGCATCGTTTCTGGAAGATAAACACTGGCTTGGGCTTAGATGAATCTCCAAGGGGAGGAAGTTCCATAACTGTGGGACAGCCACCAAGAACACCTCTTTGTGCACCCTTGTAGAAACTTTATACGGAGGTGATATATGCAAGAAGGTGCTCTTGGCTGACCTCGGAGGCCACAATGGGACACGAGGGAAGAGGCAGTCTTTGATACTTGGGGTCCAGGCCTTTTGTAGCTCTTACTAGATATAATCACAGATCCAAATGCCTGTTTGCCCCAGAGTAAGCATTTTGAGTTGACAAGTTGGATTTCTACATTCCTTGCCCTGGAAAGAAGTTTTCTGGGGATGGAGGGCAGGCCAGGCCAGGACCCCTCATTTCCAGTGATCAGCATGAATCCCTCCTCTGGCCATGTTGCTAACCCCAACCAATAGTTTGAAGTTCTGGTGGGAGGAGCAGAAGCTCCTCTGCCTACTCAACAAGCCTGGCCAATAGGCTTATATATCTGGCTAGTACAATAATTCATATATATTTACTGCTCTACCTATATTGAGTGGCTATTGGCCTAGTGCAAAAAAGAGTTAAAATGATTAGTTAAGCACATGGATGCCAGAGTCTCGCCTATCTTTGTGTCTCAGAGTTCTGTTATATGTAGTTCTGTAAACATAGATCTTGTACAGCCTACATGAGCTATACTCATGGTGTGGCAATTCTTACACTTCAGTTCTGAAATGTTGAAACTAGTGGGGATTCCACATACTTGCCCACTGCTATAAAATGGCATTAGCCACAAGCGGTTCCTGAAGAGAATTGATAGTGCAATTATACCTGGTTCACGCTTTTAAAAAAAATTTCAACTCTTCTAAATGTAAAGTGCTGTTGTTTTTAGAATGCTGCTAAATCTCCAACAGATATGGAGATGAGACATTTTTTATGAATGCATCTAAAAGGTATGAGTATTTACCAAATGTGTGGTTAAAAGGGTAACTGTCTTTAGGGAGTTGGCATGCTATGCATGAATGCGTCATATGTTTAATAAAGCTATTTTTAAAGCAAAGCAGGGGGAATCGACTTCCACTGTTGTGGGACTCATTGGCAATTGCCAGAGGCCAAACTGATACAGATACACCCCTTTTTGTGTGCAACTGCTGGTTGTTTACCACAAGAGAATGACACAGCCAGCCCTTCTTATCCCTTCTGCTCCAAGACCAGTGCTTCTGCCAATATCCATGGAGTCATATTTCATGTTTGACTATACAAGACATAGGCATCTTTTCAACAAACATGCACACAACCACCATTGGTAACGGTCCCCTCTGGCTTTTTTTTTCCATCAGGAAAGAGGCTAGGCCTTGCAAAAAGTATAGGATTAAAAGCTTAAACTGAAGCAGAAACATCTGATGATCTGCACCTATTATGCAATTATGAACATAGCAAACTTGAAAGTAGTAGTTCTGAAGAATGATGTGTGGGATGCAATGAATGTTCAGTTTCAGTGTTTCCAATCAAATTTTTAGAGCTATGGGTGGTTCTCAGGATATAAAGTATTCTTTCCTCATTTTCAGTTTCCCGCAACATTAACTAATCTTTGCTACTATTTATCTACAAAAGCACAAACTGTAGCAAGCATGGAGGGAGAGAATAGTCTTCTGAACCCAGTTTTCTTTATTTCCTTTGAGTATAAAAAAAGTGCATTTCCTGAAATCACTTGTGCTTTGAAATATGCATACACTCGGAGTCAACTCAGTGAGTGTAATCCTCTGGCATGGATGCACTGCGTACATTCACGTGCACAAGCCAGAACACGCCTGCTGCAGGTGCGCATGCGCACAGTGCACACAGCACAGCCACGTGGGGCAAAGACGCAACCTGGGCCGATCCAACCACCCACACTCACACACCCTGCAGCTTGGGGGATGGAGTAGGCACCAAATATGTTTTGTGGGGTTCTTAACATTTCTTAGTAACTTGTAAAAATAAAAGCACTGTTCTAGTGGATGAAAACTAGGAAGTGATGCTGACAAGCCTAGCTTTTATTATTTTATGCAGAGTCAGAAATGTAGAACAACATACATGGTGGTAGGCAAAATTTAGCTTTAAAGCTATTGTCATCTTATTGATAGCAAAGAAAAATAATCTGTCTTGAAATGTCTAATTTCAAAAGATGGAGAAGAACGATCTAAAATGGCAACTTCCTAACTCTTCAAAAGTTACGGTTCGTGTTCTTCTACAGAGGTGCAGAACGTTTGGCCTCAGAGCCAAATGCAGGAGACTATTTTCTATTTTTTTTACCCATGGCTCCCATTCCTACCCTCAAGCACTGAAAGCGAGTGAATTTAGGAGACGGGACCAGAGATTAAGGCAGGTACCCAAGCATAGAGGATGCATCTGTGGCTCAAATCCGTGATCTGGACCCTCTCCTTCCTTTCCACATCCTGAGAGCACAACCCTTATCTGACCTGCGGAGTTGTATTAACTTTCAAAGTGGACTGTGCTAGGGAAAAGCTTCTGTGTTCCTCTTCTACTTTCTTACTTCCTAAGATCTTGGTTAAGGAGAGTTGTTGTTGTAATTCCTTCTTGGGAGGAGATAGGTAATTATCGTCTTTTGTTGAAAAAGCTCTGTAATGCACAAGAAATCTCACACTTTCCTCTTTAATCTTTGACAGCGTCACCTGCCAGATGTGACACCCCTTCTTGAGCCACTCTCCTCAAATGATTTTCTCCAGAATGGTCCAAATGGGACCACTGTCGAGTAGTAAGTGGCTTTAGGACTGTAGTCATATGATTAGTATTGGGATCAACTCTGTATGCCTGATACCTAGGAATGTCAACCTCTAAAAACTTTACCGCTCTGAAGTGTGTGTAGTGAAGAGAGGTAGGATTCAGAAGAGCTCCTGAAAGGACTACCTGGATCTTGCTACATTGTAGCACATGTCTAATTGTTCTGGCCATAGAAGTGCTGCTACACAAAAGGTTGCATTTCTTGGCTATATGGAAGGGGGAAAGAAGCTGATTGAAATTTGAATCCCACCTGGCATCACTCCTCAGGGAGTAAAAGCATTTCATTGCCTTCAGAAAGCCTAGGTTGACAATTTACTTTCCTCAATCCTACCTCCATTCTTCCCAGCTACTCGCATGAAGTGAATTTAATACTGTTGATTTGAAACCTTATGTGTGTACCTGCTTTCTCTCAGGCCTGAAACTCAGCACCGAGGCCCTGCTGCCCATTCAGAGAATGATCTCCCTGAACAAGAGGAGGAAATCCTGGGATCAGATGATGATGAACAAGAGGATCCTAATGACTATTGTAAAGGTGAGATCACTTCTTGGACAAAAGTCACAGGATAATTGCAGTGGGAACAGGAAGTGCAGTCACACCAGGGCCCATGAGCCTGGGCAGTGCATGGACCATGGGCAGTTCCTGACAAAAGCTAAATACAGATTGGGGGGGGGAGTATTATTTTTTGAGGAGGGGAGGGAGGCATTAGAATGTGCCCTCCCACCCCACTGGCTAGGTATAATCTGTTTCGAAATATCTAATATCAAAAGATGGAGAGGGTGAACATAACAAACTTGAAAGTAGTAGTGAAGAATGATGTGTGGGATGCAATGAATGTTCAGTTTTGGTGTTCCCAATCAAATTTTTAGAGGTATTGGTGGTTCTCGGGATATAAAGTATTCTTTCCTCATTTTCAGTTTCCTGCAACATTAACTAATCTTTGCTACTATTTATCTATAAAAACATAAACTGTAGCATGGAAGGAAAGAATTTTCTTCTGAACCCAGTTTTCTTTATTTCCTTTGAGTATTAAAAAGTGCATTTCTTGAAATCACTTGTGCTTTGAAATATGCATACACTTAAATTCAACTCAATGGGAGTAATCCTTTGGCATGGATGCACTGCCTACATCCACAATGCATGAGCCAGAACACGCGTGCTGCAGGTGCACATGCGCACAGTGCACACAGCACAGCCACGTGGGGCAAAGATGCAACCTGGGTCAATCCAGCCACCCACGCCCACACACCCTGCAGCCTGGGGGATGGAGTAGGCACCAAATATGTTTTGTGGGGGTCCTAACGTTCCTCGGTAACCTTTTTAAAATAAAAGCACTGTCCTAGTGGATGAAGACTAGGAAGTGATTCTGACAAGTCAGTTTTGATTTTTATGCAGTCAGAAATGTCGAACAACATAGGGTGAAAACAGACATGACGCTAACCACCCTTGGTGGTTATTTATGCATGTTGCAGGGCTGTATTGGTGCCCTATGCAGCCCTGAAATATGCATAAATGACCACCAAGAGTGGTTAAAGGGTGGTTAGCGTCATGTCTGTTTTCACCCATACATGGTGGTAAGCAAAGTTTATCTTTAAAGCTGTTGTCGTCTGATGTGATAGCAGAGAAAAATAATCTGTTTTGAAATGACTAATATCAAAAGATGAAGAGGAAGAACAATATCTAAAATGGCAATTTCCTAACTCTTTAAAAGTTATGATTCATGTTTTTCTACAGAGGTGCAGAACGTTTGGCCTTAGAGCCAAGATTGTTAGAGATTTTAAACTCAACCCTGTTACGGAGGAACATAGGGTCACACACGTGTAGCACGGGCCTACATGTAGACTATAAGTCTGGTAAATATGTAAAGCAAAAGGTTCCACATGTATGTAATGTTATAATTGAGAACTGTAAAACTCAAATTAGGGCTGTAACACGTGACCAAGCTACAGGAAATGCAAAGAGTTGCAAAGAATGTGTATTTGAGCAACCTTGCCAGACAGACCTGTGGAGATGCAAAACAACCATCTTGTTTGCCAAGGCGGGAAACCCGACACAAAGAAGGACAAGGGTACTTAAGCCAGCTTCGCTGTCCCTTGCCCAGAGCCATCTTGAGCATCTGCATACGAAAAGCCTGCCAGCAGTCAGGCTGGAGATCATGAACGGAGAGGGATGAATGGCTTTCTACCAACTAAGAAACCAGTGCCCAGTCGCTTACACTGAGGGCTGAGAGGAACCAGAAATTATGAACCTTTGTAGGGTAAGATGCTTATTTAGGAACTCAACCAGTATAGATCAGGAATGTCTTTATATTTACCTTTGACTTCTAGTAACCACTCTGTATCAACTACCTTGCTTATGTAATCAATAAACTTGCTTCTTATCTTTATGAAGAACTGTCTGTGTCTAACACTGGAACACAAGTGAGCAACTAGAGCCCTCAAGCTCTTGTGAACCCAGAGAGTAAAGAGTCTGTAAACGGGAAGGATCGGGCCCTTGAGTGACAAAGGATTTGTCCCTGTGGCAGACTTGAATTAGCCAGAGAGGGAAACTAATTCAAGTCGGCTGTGCGCAAGGGAAACTGAGTCACTCGAACACCGTAAAGTGGGACTCCACAGGGGTCCACTTTGTAACTCTTTGCATTTGCTGTAGCTTGGTCACATGTTACAGCCCTAATTTGAGTTTTACAGTTCTCAGTTATAACATTACATACATGTGGAACCTTTTGCTTTACATATTTACCAGACTTGTAGTTTACATGTAGGCCTGTGTTACACGTGTGTGACCCTATGTTCCTCTGTGACAAACCCACCCTGGACTCCAGGTTCGACTTGCTGACGGGGGTGTTCAGTGCCTCCCTTCGGGAGGGCAGGGTGCCGGGCTGCCTCAAAGGCAGTAGTACGGCCTCTGCTCAAGAAACCATCCCTTGACATTGACTCCCTTGGCAGCTATTGGCCTGTCTCTAACCTCCCCTTTTTAGGGAAGGTTATTGAACAGGTAGTGACTCAGCAGCTGCGGGAGCATCTGGACCGCATCTGTTTTTTTAATCCCTCGCAGTCGGGCTTTCGTCCGGGCTATGACACAGAGACTGCACTTGTGGCTTTGGCCGACGACCTCTGCAGGGAATTGGATCACGGTCGGTCGACCCTTCTGATTCTGTTAGATCTGTTGGCTGCCTTTGATACCATTGACCATGAGCTGTTAGTGACTCGCCTGTAGGACAGAGCCGGAGTGGGCAAAATTGTTCAGCAGGTAGTGCTCACAAGACCTTTCCTGTGGAGTCCCACAGGGTTCCATCTTGTCCCCTCTTCTGTTCAACATGTATATGCAGTCGCTGGGCGAGGGCATGAGAGTTTCGGGTGCGGTGTCATCAGTATGCTGATGACACCCAACTCTACCTCCCTTTTCATGTGAACCAGACCCAGCTTTCTCGGTGCTTACTTGGTGTTTGGCGACAGTAGGGGACTGGCTGAGGATGAGCCGTCTGAAGCTGAATCCCGCCAAGATGGAGGTGGTGATAGTGGGTAAGGCAGTGGGTGTGGCATCTCCTGTCATTGATGGGGTTTGCCCCCCTCTGGTCCCCCAGGTTCATAGTCTGGGAGTGTTTAGGAACTTATTTAGGAACTTGATTCCCAGCTCTGCCTGGATCTCCAGGTGGGGACCGTGGCGAGGAGCACATTTCGCCAATTACATCAGGTGCAGCAGCTTCGACCTTTTGTCTCTGACTCTAACCTGGAATCAAGACTAGACTATTGTAACGCACTCTACCCATGGTGATGGTTCGGAGACTGCAGCTGGTGCAGAATGCGGCGACCCAGCTCCTAACGGGGACAGGTCACCATGAGCACATTACACTAGTAATGCGCTGGCTGCCAATAGTTTTCCAGGCCCAATTCAAGGTGTTGGTGCTTACCTATAAAGCCCTATACGGCCTGGGCCCCTCCTATCTGTGGAACCGCCTCACCCCTCCACCCCCGGCTTCTGGATTGACCCCTGCAGTCTGCCAGGAGTGCCTTTCTTGAAGTCCCCTGAGTGGCTCAGTGGGTGACTATGGAGAGGGAGGTCTTTGTGCCCACACCTAGTCTGTGGAACTCCCTTCTAGCGGAGGCCCAGGTGGCCCCTGATCTCCCGTCCTTTCGCCGACAATGTAAGACCTTGCTGTTCCGCTAGGCTTTCAGTAAGGGAGATAGGTAGGGTGAGGGGTTTCTTTTGTTTCTTTTTTTAATAATTGGATTGTATTGTGTTATATAGATTTTTGTATTCATTATATTTATGTTCTATTTTTATCTTTTGTATTTGTTAGCTGCCCTGAGCTGCTTTGGCAGTAGAGGCAGGGTAAAAATTTGTAAAATAAATTAAACGCCATGCAGGCCTGCCAACAACCACAGATGTGCATTTCTGATCTTGACTGTAGATCATCCTCCCCAAGAACCGAACTTTAAATCAGCCAAAGGCATGCAAATGAGAATGAAAACTCTTTAAGAATTCTACTTTTGTTTTTCCCTTGAATTCGCCTGAAAAACAAAAGGGAGGCAGAAGGACATTTCTGAGCTCATGCAAACACAATGGGATCTTTACTTTAATGGACATGCAAGCTCTGATGTCCTTAAGATCATTGAGTCTTAAAGGGAAATGTATGAGAAACTTTGACACTACTCAACTTGTGCCTAGAATAGTGCTTGCATTCTGGAGCAGGCTTGACGAGCACGGCAAAACTTGCCAGGTGTGCTTTGTGTAAATGTAGTTTAACAACTGTCTGTATTGCACCATTCTGATCTGTCCTAGCAGTGTAAGATGCAGGGAACTGCATTGTACATGTTGCTATTTTTGATATCAGCTAGCAAAGGAAGTGTAGCAAGCAAAGTAAAGCCCTGAACACAACCACTGATAATTATGAGCAGCAGCAAATTATATTTAAAGTGGATTTGTCTCATTTGGGGGCCTTGATCCTGCACCGGTTGACATCATTAGGAACTTTGTCACTGAAATCAGAATAAAGAATCCCATGAGTGAGCTTTGAATTTTAGGATGACATGCTTAAGTCATTTGAATTGTACCTTGTCAATTATCACTTTTGTATTTAAAAGCTTCCTAAGCCCCTCAGGGCAGGGACCTCTCTCTAATCAATTATTAGTGCTATGTACATTGCTGGTGTGGTAGAAATACATAATAAAGTTGAGCTATTTAGGTTTTTTTATGAAAGCATACTTGTTGTAAAGTAGAAGTTTCCAATCCTTCTAAGAAGAAAACAATGAGAATATTTTAACAGCCAGAAGATAAAAGCTAACAGGCACATGCAAGCGTAACAATGAGATTTCTGTGTGTTTGTTTTGTGATGCAAGCCAGAAAGTGCTTGGCTTAGATTCCCACCTGTTCTTGGCTATCCATATGATATTTTGAACTAATAACTGTTTGCTTCTTGCAGGGGGTTATCACCTTGTAAAAATAGGAGATCTGTTCAATGGGCGATATCATGTGATCCGGAAACTGGGATGGGGACACTTTTCCACAGTGTGGTTATCCTGGGACATTCAGTAAGTTCGTTTTTTAACTAGCATTTCTGCCAAGTGTTCAGAGTAATGTGTTTACAAACTAATAAACAGGTAAGACTTTTAATGAGCTATTTTGCTGTCTCCGAGCTTCCCTTACAGTTAATCGGTTCATTTTTCTTTGAAACAGATACAAGGTGAGGGGCATGCATTTACTTTTGTAAGGCCTCTACTGGTTAGCAAGAGTTAATTGAAACCTTCCTGATTTTACTTAGGAAGCAGTCTAAACAACCAGGTCCTAGATACAAGTGGATTCAGAGATTCCAGAGGATAAACTAGTACTAACTGTCTGTTTTTATGTAGGGGGAAGAGGTTTGTGGCAATGAAAGTTGTAAAGAGTGCAGAGCACTACACAGAAACAGCACTGGATGAAATCAAACTGCTGAAATCTGTGAGTATCTGAAGTCTTTGAGCTTGTATCTAATGTGGGGGATGACTCGCAGTTCTTGAAGGTCCTCTGTCAGTTTAACAGTATGTGTGAAAGGAGGCACTGCATATCTTGACAGTATGGCATTTTTCTTTAATCCTTAGTTGATAAATATAAATAATCTTCACTTTGTTAACAGATTTGTTCTTAAAAAGTAATGTACGTACTTCTTAGCTGAGGTGCTTCATCTTGTTTATAAGGGCAGCTCATGACCAATGTTCTCATGCTAATTTCAGTTCAGTTTAGTTTATTCAGGCACAAGCCTCCGCCATGGCCCATCATGCTAATTTCTGTCCTTCAAGTGGGCTTTGTGCATACTCACTAATGGGTATGTGATGTGCAGATTCTGCCTCTTAATCACTTAGCACCTTCATGTAGCTGGTGACTTTGTTTTCCCTTAAGTTGTACAGTAATATACATGCTGTGACCTATTTTCAGTGGAGTTTCTAATGAAGGTAGGCTGGTCACTAGTATTGGTTAGCTTAACTTCTGCTTTCCCCCCACCCCCCACCCCCGACCATGCCTAGGAATTCATCAAAGGATTTTTCTGTTTTTTAATTACCCTTTCCCCTCCCCATGCAGGTCCGCAACACTGATCCAAATGATCCAAGCAGGGAGAGAGTTGTTCAGCTATTAGATGACTTCAAAATATCTGGCGTGAATGGCTCCCGTATCCTTTTGAATAATGAATTACCAGAGCAGAAATTTGCATATGGGAGTTTCACTACAGCTGTTATGCCATTTTACTGTCCACAGCAAATCTGCAATAAAACACTCCCTCTCCCTGCAGGCCTTGAAGTTGCCTGCGGATCATATGCTTCAAATTATTGATCACTCTAGATTAATCCTATGATTAGGTTGTGGATATGGGCCATACTGTTTAGCCATGACTTGGCATTCATAGCATTGTGAATGTTTGCACTCAACTGCAGATTTGTATTGAATGCCACAATGTCAGGGATCTTTAATTGGGCTAACCAACATTGAATAAAACCTTGGACCAAAACAAAGAAATGCACAATGCCAGGGGCTGACTCACCGGTCCTGGATGAAACATCCTAATTTGGATGCCTCCATTTTCAAACATACCTACCTTCAGTAGCTGTGCACAGTAGTGTTTCTGAATCACAGCATTGTAATGTGACTTAGAATTGGGTTGTCAAAGATCTCTTGAATGTAATGTTAGGAACAAAGGGTGTAAACGGACGAGACGTTACCTCACATTATTATTTTATTTCTTTATTTCATATTCCGCACCCTCTTGCTATTAGCAGCTCAGGACAACTCACAATATATCATAAAATGCAATATAAATATGTATAAATATAAAAATTCAGCAATATAAAATACACACGATGGAGCTAACCACCCCCTGCACCCAACCCATCTCCTTCACTGAAAGCCTGGCAGAATAGCCAGGCCTTACACTGTCTTCAAAAGGAGGGAAGGTCTGGGGCCAGATGAACCTCCACCGGGAGGGAGTTCCACAGCCTTAGCAGGGTCACCGAGAATGCCCTCCCCATTGTTGTCACCTAAGAAACTCAGGATACCTTGAGAAGGGTGCTCCCAGCTGACCACAGTGGGTGAGGAAGGAGGGAGACCGGCCCGGAGAATGGAGGGTTGCCGAGGCAGCTGCCTGCCCCCTGTGTATGACAGCACCCTAGAGTTTTAGTGGGGCTGATTGTGGACTATAGGCTCCCCAACCCAGCCAGGGGGCTAATTGAAAGCACCTGGGGCCACTGAGAGAACTGAGAGCTGGATCCTTTGCCTCTGGATCTATAAAAGGCGGAGCTGTGCCTGGCGGTGTCATGCGCCTTAGGCGTCGGCAGGGCAGTGGGTGGCCGTCGCTCCAGTGTGCTTTCCAGAGGGTTTGACCG
Source organism: Sphenodon punctatus (assembly GCA_003113815.1). Lineage (NCBI taxonomy): Eukaryota > Metazoa > Chordata > Lepidosauria > Sphenodontia > Sphenodontidae > Sphenodon > Sphenodon punctatus. Next base: position 1,830,350 of record QEPC01012575.1, on the reverse strand, counting down.
TTTGGATTAGTTTGGTTGGTATTTGATTTGGGTAGTGGCCGATCCTCCTTGGATTTCTGTGTGGGGTCAACATGACAAAGAAGAGGTGGCGTCAGCCTGGGCCATCCCTCCCGGGTCAAGCCCAGGCGAAACAGCAATAGAGGCCATCCTACAGTTCCCCGATGAGCTGGGATGTTATTCAGCTACGGACCCTAATCTAATGCCCCAAGAAATGAAGGGAGACCTCCTTTTGTCAAATGGGACCAGATTACAGGATTTCCTTTTGAAACCTGCCTCCTGGGTGAGGTTTTCAGTGCCCTATGTAGACAAATATTGGAACAGCCTAGCCCAGCGCAAGCAGTGGAGGATTTTAACCAGCTGAGTCTCCACTTGCAAACCTTTGTGAAGTCCCATTATGTTTATAGGGATAGAGCTCAACCCAGGAGGCAACTTCCCTGGTTTGATAAAGAGTTCTACCAAGCTAAAATTGGATCATTTACAAGGATTACCGCCGGGGCTTGTCTTCCAAGTTGCCTTCCCAGTTCTTTCAGGCCAAAAAGGCCTATAAGGGACTTGTTAGAGTCAAATGCCAGGCATATTACCAGTCCAAATGGAAGGCAGTACTGGAAGCAGCGAAAAAAGGGGAGTCCAGACAATTTTGGAACCTGGTTAAATGGGGTATTACTAGGGAACCAATCAGAGACGAGCCATTGATCCCAGCCCAGGAATGGTTTAGCCATTTTTATAATTTATATGCGGCCCAGAATCCACCAGAGGAGACTCTGGCAGGGTTGGCCGGTACATCAGAATGGACCCCGGTGACTGAGGAGGAAGTCACTAAGCTACTGGCCACTTGTAAAAATAATAAAGCTTCCAGCAGGGACTTGACTTTAGAAAATCTTTAGTGACTGGTGGATTCCCATGCTTGCTGCTATATTTATGGCTATAGACTGCTCGGGCATTATGCCAATCCAATGGAACCAAGCCATAGTTGTCCCCATCTTTAAAAGGGGAGATAGGACCATTCCGGCCAATTATAGGCCGATTAGTTTGCTGTCCTCCATCAGCAAATTGTATGGTAAGCATTTAGCCATGAAATTAACAAATTGGATCAATGCCTCCAGAATCATCTGTCCAGAACAAGCAGGCTTCCAGAGGGGCCGGTCAGTAGTTGACCATGGCTTGGACTTGATGCATTTGGCAGAGAAATACAGGGCAAAGAACGGGCGCCTATATGCTGCTTTTCTTGATTTGAGAGCAGCATTCGATTTGGTTAATATAACTCTCTTGTGGTTCAAACTAGTTAATTTGGCCATCGATAAGCGCCTTCTGTTCCTCATTCAGAAATTGTATGAGGACTCAAGGCTGGTGGTCAAACTATCCTCCTCAGACCAAGTGTCAGAGATGGTGCCTGTAAAGCGTGGGGTTAGGCAGAGCTGTGTACTTGCCCCGATACTCTTCAATCTTTATTTCAATGATGTTGTCTCCTTGATGGCCCAATCGCAATTTTTTCCACCAAAGCTGGCCGAGAGATATATCGACTGCCTTCTCTTTGCTGCTGATATGGTTATTTTATCACAAAACAGGGTGGGCCTCAACGGACAACTCCAGAGATTTGCTCAGTATTGTAGTAATAACAACATGGAAATCAACTATGAGAAATCAAAAATAATGGTTTTTGCAAAATCCCAACGGTCTAACATTCACGCTTGGAGGATAGAGGGTACTCAGATTCAGCAGTCAGTCTGTTTAAATATCTGGGCCTCCTTTTCCACTCATCAGGAGCATGGCACCACCACGTAAAAGGGGCTATGTCAAGAGCTGGAAGATCTTCCTTGGCAGTGCATAAGCTCTTGGCCCAGACAGGGGGGACGGCCCTCAAAATGGCCATTCAAGTTTTTAACGCCAAGACAACTCAGCTCCTCTTTGGGGCAGAGTTGTGGGCTCCGTATGGTACAGCTTCTTTGGACCGGGTACAATCCAAATTTTTGTGCTCCATTATTGGGGCCCCTGGTGGTACCCCAAATTCAGCTGTCAGGCTAGAGCTGGGCCAGCGTCGCTGGATATATTGGGCCTGGAGGGCGGCACACAAACTGTGGTTGAGGGTTTGTAGCCTGGGAAACATGGGATTGCTTCCATTTTTGGAGAAGGATCCTTTTAGAAGCCATTGGATGACTCGAGTAGAGGCCCATTTAGCCACTCTGGGCTTCTCTAGAGATTATCTTTTGAGGAAAGAGGGGTGGCGGGCCTCAAGGGAAGTATTATGTAGATGACAGGACCTCGATCAGAAGGAGGAAAGGGCTAGGATTGCCCAGACAAGGCACCTTCGTTTCTATTTTACCTTTGACTTTATGGCCTCGTATCTCTGCCTCTATATCCCGCGTTTAGAAGGTTTTTTCTGGTGGCTCGCCTCAATGCCCTTCTCTCTCAAATCTTGGAGGGCCGTTACAATGGGATACCATACGGCCAGAGGCTTTGCTCCTATGACTAGTTAGAAACAGCGATAACATCTCATATTCTCTTTAGCTGCCGGCTTTATGACAAACTCAGATGCGAGCTACTCAACGAGTTTATTCTGTCTTTTCTGGATAGATCCCATGATGGTTTGTTGTTTATGGCATTACTTGACAATAAGGAAGAGATTACTATTTCTGTTTTTTAAATCTGGCTTTTGCCCTTTGTCAATTAAGAATGTATGGATTTATACATTTCTAACCTTCATTTATTTGTAAACATTATTTTATTATCAAGGTGATTATGTTTTTGAATGAGTATTACTACCTGTTTGTTTTGTATGCTGGCTATGACCATTGGTCACGCCTAATAAAGCTACTTTGACTTTGACCACAGTGGTCGATCCAGGACTGGGGGGGTGAGACAGTCCTGCAGATAGGTAGGGTCCAGGCTGTATAGGGCTTTATAGGTAAGAACCAACACCTTGAATTGGGCCCGGAAGACTATAAACAGCCAGTGCAATGAACAGAGCACTGGTGTAATGTACTCACAATGACCTGTCCCTGTAAGGAGACAGACCACCGTGTTCTGCACAAGCTGCAGCTTCTGAACCATCACCAAAGGTAGCCTCACGTAGAGCACGTTGTTGTACTCCAGTCTAGAGACGATGAAAGCATGGATGATAGTGGTGTAAGGTCCGAGTCCGAGACATACAGCCAAAGACGCCGCACCAGAAGTAATTTGCAGAACACGCTCCTCGTCACAGCCCCCAACTGAGCATGCAGGCGGAACTGAGAATCGAACACCCCGCAGACTATGAACCTGATGGACCGGGGTGAACCCCATCAGTACTGGGGGTCACCAATCCCTCAGACCCTCCCACCAACATCATCTCAGTCTTGTCGGGATTCAGCTTCAGACGGCTCGCCCTCATCCAGTCCCCGACAGCCGCCAGACACTGAGTAAGCACCGAGACTGCTGGGCCTGGGTCAGCTGAAAATGAGACGTAATGTTGGGTGTCATAAGCATACTGATGACCCCGAACACCAAACCCCCTGAAGACCTTGCCTAGAGGCTGCGTGTACACATTGAACTGGAGAGGGGACAGAATAGAACCTTGCGGAACTCCACACGTGAGACCCCGGGGAAACGAAGAACAGTCCCCCAGTACCATCTGCCGAGTCCTCCCAGCCAGGAAGGAACAGAACCATTCAAGAACAATTCCGCCCACCCTGGCTCAGGCCCACAAGTGGGTCTCCAGCATCTCGTGATTAACAGTGTCAAATGCAGCTGATCGACCCTTCCGATTCGGTTAGATCTAACTACCCTTATCCAACTTGTGACAAAGGTAGTCAACTAAAACCACCTTAGCCCCCATTAACCCTAGTTACATTATTTATTTATTTATTTATTTATTAAGGCACTAGCTTTCGCCATGGTCAATTCAAAATACAGACAGAACAACACAAAATCCATACAAATTAAAATAAATCTCACAAAATACTCTAGCCGGGTATAATTGACTATATAAACACAAGTAGATCATTGAATTATAATGGTGATACAACTACTCTCAAAACATAACTATAAAGAATCCCATAACCTAGAGTTACCTACTCATGAACAGTGGCTGCCAGATGTTCACCCTGGGGCCACTACTCATGATGGTGTCCTGGGGAAGGGAGATGACACCATGCAGAATAATCAGCATGGGGTAACGGACAACCATGGGGCCACTGCCTGTCTGGTGTGCGCGCAGCTGCTGCATATGTCCACGTCTGCCACCAACAGCAGAAGCAAGCTTGGAAGGAGCAGCGCTCGCAATCCCGCTGATGGAGAGAAGCAGAAGGGACATGTGCCTGCTGGCTTCAGGCCCACTGATGGAGCAGGTTGTGAGGAGAAGCTGCAGCCAGCATGCTGGGAGCAGGCAGGCTCTGCTCCCTCCCAGCCCAGTCCATCACCGGGCCAAGAACTGACGGGCGCTTCCTCATGACCCAGTCCTGCTCCCGCCTTGACAAAGTCCCAGGTTCCTGCCCATGTGTTGGGATTCCTGGGCTAAACCTGCGGGGTGGGGGGGAAGAGATTGCACAGGAGGCTCCCCATTTGTTGTGCACTTTCAACACAGGTGTTGGCTGCATGGGGGCTCCATGTGCATCCCAATGGGCTTCCAGCCCATGTGAACACCCGAAGGGATGAACATTTTCTCAAAAGGAATGAACATTTTACTAGTGTTCATTAAATGTATACTAGAACCGTGGTCCTTTTTTCCCCTTGTAGGATATGTATCTCTTGGATTTATTTTAATGGGAGTTATTCGAACCCTGCAGAGTAACAACCTAGCCATGGTATTTAAACTTAAAGGGGAACCACAGCATGTCACTGTAAATGAAAACCAGTAGTTGGAAGATTGTTTTTTTTATAGAGATGGCGCAGAATTGCCATAGAGCAGCTCAGTTCTGTACAGAAGATTTGGAAGAGAATGTTTGAGATGGTCTTAAGTTTTTTGAAAAGGTTAACTGTAAACCTTCCTTTCATTGTCCTAAATTACATTCAGGCCTGGTGTGTGCATATATGTATAGACCAGAAGTGGTGTCACTGTTGCTCTAGAGCCACATGCAGTTCTCTGGCCCCATTGTGGTAAATGGATGTGGCTCTCAGGATTAGGAAACTTTAAGATAACTTCCTTTACAGAGTCTGTGCCGTGGTGGGCAAACACCTGGCTTTCATGAGGTCATATTGTTCAGTCTCCAGCATCTTCATATACAGTGCACGATGCTGCTTAGAGTTTTAAGCCAAAAAAGTGAACACAGTGCTGGTAAAGGTACTGAGATCGAAGTAATAGCTCTGCAAGTGGTTTGTTCATTTCCTGTTGAGAATTATGGTGGTAAGAAATGTGGCTTTGAGTCTTGCTTTGGGTAAGGGCCAGGATAATTCTGGAATTCTGTATGCTCCGCTAAACTGAGGGCTTGGGTGTGGCAAGCAGGGATTGCCTGAGTCGGAGTGAGTGAGTGGCCAGTGTATTGGACAGCTGACTGGTGACCTCGGGGGGTGTGGAGCCGATAGCCTGGCAGCACAACAAAAGGGGCTCGCTAGCCTCCGGCGGCGGTGTGTGGCAAGTGGGGATTGCCTGAGTGGGTGAGCGGCCAGTGTATTGGACAGCTGACTGGTGACCTCGGGGGGTGTGGAGCCGATAGCCTGGCAGCACAACAAAAGGGGCTCGCTAGCCTCCAGGGGCGGGGATTGCCTGAGTCGGAGTGGGTGAGCGGCCGGTGTATTGGACAGCTGACTGGCGACCTCAGCGGGGGGTAGAGCCAATAGCCCGGCAGCACAACAAAAGGGGCTCGCTAGCCTTCGGCAGCACCGGTGACGTGTGCCGAAGAGTCGCGCGCAAAAGGGTGTGCGCCCTTTTGCTCGCCCTTCGGCGCGCCCGGGCGCAGGCGACCCACCCTCTTCCTTTGGTTTCTGGGGCGAATCCCCTCTCCGTAGGATGGAGAAGAAACGGAGTAGATCATCTTGTTCCCCGAGGACAACCCAGGACCAGCCACGTCTGAAACAGGCACGGATAGCTGACTTTGCCTGCCACATTGGACCTGCCTCCTCCTTGTATCCACCGTCTTTAGCTAGCCGCTTTACGGGTTTGGGAGAGGTTGAGGCACCGGGGGCTAGGCACCAGAGCCCTCCCGTTTCGGTTAGTAGGTCTGCCATTTGTGACAATGTGGCGGCAAGCTCCCAGCCGCAGGTAGATCATAGTCAGGCTGTACCAGGTGATATGATGTTAAGACATTGTTGTGAACAACTGTTTGGACGTTTAGCTTATTGGCAGGCAAATGTTGGGAAATGGGGTGAATTGTTACTTCAATCCCTGCAACTGTTGCGAAACATTCTTGATCGGTCTGGGGAATTAAAGACGGATGAACATCAGTCCTTAGGTCCACTGGGGGCTCCTGTGGGGTGTGATCAGCACACGGGGGAAGGTGATACCCGTCCTAGTGACGTCCTAGTTGGGATACCAAGGCCATGGTAGCACGTAACCTCTCATTTTTACTGGGAATTAAATTAGGTGAGGAGGAGGTTGTTAGAATCCTCCATACTCAGTCTACTAGGGCATCTCGAATTTTAATGATTGTATTTGGGTCCGTCTAATATTTAAAGCCCGCCGGGCCCTGAAGCAATGGGGCATTTCTATTGATCGGGTTTTTTCGTATGAGATCAATGGTCCCCCCGCCCCCCGTGGAGCCGGATCCAATTGTGCAGGAGGAGCATACTGATGACGAGGCCATCAGTAGGCCCTCTGGGGTTCTTAACGGTCCGGAACCCATTAATGCAGGGATCGAGCCTATGGAGGGTTTGGCCCATGGGGAAGAAGTACGGGATGAGGAGGATCCGTTTGTAGAGGATCCCATTCTCCCCTCTCCTCTGGGGTGTGGAAAGGGTGTTCCGTTGGCTGAAGTTTGGTTTGGAGCTTTGGGGGAAGGGCCTGACGTTGCGCAGGTGGAGGATATTCTGGGTAATATGAATAACAAGGAGTGTGACTTATTAATTGATAAAGTGTTTCAACTGCAGGAAATTTTATTGAGGAAAGATAGTGTCCTGTCCAGGGCATAAGGGATAATAATAGGGAAAACCAGGGACCTCCCACTAGTGGTTCCATGTTGGGAGTTGGACCTGCTCAGATTCAGACTGAGAGTCATAGTGTCTCAGAGGATGGAATTGGTTATAAGGAAGGTGTGGTGGCCCCGAGTATTGGGGAGTGAACAGGGGAAGGAGGGTCTTGTATTTGATGGGAGGTCTGCTGGGTCTGTTGGGTGCTCTTTGGATATCACGGGGAGGGATGTGGCCCAGACATCTTTGGCCCAGGATACCTGCCTCTCTGAGGGTAGGTTGCCCCTCCTTGCCTTTGCTGGGGGCGGTGCAAGGAGGCCTAGTTCTGAGCACATCCAGAGCCTCTCACAGCCATTATTTCTCTCTCCTCCCTCGCCCTTAGTTGGCGGGAATGTTAGTGCTGGGAGGAGTGTGAACTGACTGGAGGGACCCTCTGTTCCAGCTATTGGGGATACTAATATAAAAGTTCTATCATGGAACGTAGCTGGTTGGGGTGGGCTGTGGAACTTTGAGGCACAATCTGTGCTGCGCACATGCGATATTATATGCGCCAAGGAAACTTGGCTCCTGGACGCAACTAAGTTTTCTTTTGGTCCAGGTTTGGTCCTATCCAGCCCTAAAGCAAGCCAGGCTTGGCCGGGCATCGGTCAGTTTGATTATTCTATGTAATTCCTCTCTTAAGACTACTGGGACTTTGTTCCTTCTGGCTACCCAAAGGTCAAGGACTTTTGGTTGCAGTTGGAAGATTTTATTGCCTCTATGGAAGATGAATTTCCTGGTTGCCCTATCATCTTGGCTGGTGATTTTAACTCTCGAATTGGAAGTGATATTGGGAGACAAGCAGCCATCTTGGGTGTAGAGGATACAGATTTGTTTTTTGACCCTCCACGTAGTTCAATGGACCCCGAGTTAAATTCTTGTGGAGTGAATTTTCTTCACTTTCTATATGGAGGTCGGTGGAAGGTGTTAAATGGGCGATCACGCTTGGATGAGGTAGGGCATTATACTTATGTCTCTCATGTGGGCTCTAGTGTTATAGACTATTTCTGTATCCAAGAGGCATACTTTGAGCAATGCCTGGATTTTACAGTATTGATGGAAGGGGTAAATGATCATTTTCCAATTGTGCTTCTCTTTAGAACCAGCTCTAGGGTTGGCATACTGCCGTGTGGTTCTCCGTCTCCTGTAAAGGGGGGGGGGGGGGATTCCAGTGTTGTGCCCCGCCTAAAATGGTCTGATAATGCATAGAGGAGGTGTGAGGGGCTTTATACACTGGACAGCTCTAAGCAGTTCTATTTTGCTTTAATGGCCCCTCAGTATCCAGCCCCCTCAGTTTTTTATTCGTTCTTTGCAGATCTTCTGGCTTACTGTGGAAATTATTTATCCCCTAGGACCCTGCCAGTTTCAGCTGAGGCCACCTTCCTATCTGTGCCCAAATGGTTTGATGACCAGTGTCTCAGGTCTAGGGGTGCTCTTCACAGGGGTGCCAGGGCTTTTAAAAAAGATCCCAACACAGTCAAGGCGGATGCGTATATTCATGCTAAGCAGCAGTATAAAAAGTTGCTGGGGACCAAGGAAAAGGCCTTTCAGTCTAGGTCTTGGGAGGCTCTTACTCAGGCAGTACAAGCTAAGGATCAAACCAGATTTTGGGCATTGGTGAAGGCTGGTTTTAAACCCACCTGTGTTCAAGGTCTCCTGGATTGGGGTACTTGGCATTCCCACTTCAGTGTGATCTTTTCAAGAATGCGGGATACTATTGTTTTTGATCGTGATTTCTTAAATGATGTCCCTCTCTGGCCCCCGGTGGACCCCGAGGAGGTGTGTCTGCTCCTTAGTAAATTTAAATCCCGTCGGGCCCCCGGAATCGATGGGATTCCAGTGGATCTCTTCAAACAAAACCAGGAGTGGTGGGCTCCTATCCTTGCCAAACTATTTACGATTATTAGTACCAGAGGGGTTATCCCCACTGGTTTGGAACATCAGTATAGTGATACCCATTTATAAAGGAGGGGATAGGAGCTTGCCAAAGAACTATAGGCCCATTAGTCTTCTTTGTGTGGTGGCCAAGGTTTTTGCATGCTTTCTCCTCCTTAAACTTGAGGCCTGGGCTGAAAGGTCCAGCTTCTTTCCAGAGGAACAGACTGGCTTTCGTGCAGGCCGTTCGACAGTGGATCAGGTCTTTACGATATGGCATTTGATCGAAAAATGTTAAAATTCGATCTAGTAGGCTTATTATGGCTTTTCTAGATCTTCGTTCTGCGTTTGACCTGGTCAACAGGAATATCCTCTGGAACCATTTATATGCCACAAATATGGATCGGCAGCTAGTCTTTTTGGTACATGCTTTGCACTCCCAAACTATTCTCAGGGTTAGGCCTGAGGGTAGTGTTCATCTTTCCCAACCAATTCCAGCCACCAATGGGGTCAAGCAGGGGTGTGTGCTGGCTCCTTTTTTATTTAATTTTTTTATTAACGGCATTGTGGATCAGTTACATATTGATTCTCTGTTGCCTGCACAGGTGGGGTCTCGTTCTGTTCCAGTCTTACTGTATGTTGATGATATGGTGTTACTCTCACCCTCAGGGGTGGGAATGGACAGAATGCTGGATGTGGTCAGTAAATTGTGCAGTGAGTCCCAGCTTTCAATTAATCATGAGAAATCCAAGGTGGTGGTGGCGGCTTGAGGAGTCATTCCTGGTTGCTTGATGGGGTTAGGCTAGAGCAAGTTCCAACTTATAAATATCTGGGGGTGACCTTTAGTAGTAGGGAAATTTGGTCCCCTCACTTTAAAGTGGTCAGTCTTAAGTTAAAACAGGCAATAGGTGGACTGCTGAGGTTTTGACGATTTACAGGGGGGCAGGTTTATCCCCCCTGCACTGAAACTCTTTAACCTAAAATTTAAACTTGGTACCTTGTATGGGGCAGAAATATGGGCCTACTATGTTGGCAGGGGGCTGGAGTCGCTTCAGAATCTGCTCCTGAGCTCGCTGCTAGGAGTGCAGCGCAGTACCCCGGCATGTCTTTTAAGGCTGGAAACAGGTAGTATGGAACTTTCTTCTTATCCTCTATGGTATTGGCTAAGGGTGACTAATATGCCTGAGGGCCAGTTGCCCCGCCTCTGCCTGGAGGAGGCCTCTTTATGATCTGCTCCTAGCATATGGTGGGCTAAGGTCCGTGTTCATCTGTTAAAACGGGTTGTCTCCCGAGTTGCTGTCAGGTATACCGGCAAAGGAGAGGCCTAGATTAATAAATAAGCAGCTGAGAGATCAAGCTGCGCAACAGGATCTCGTGGCTATCCAGACATTGCGTTGTGCCCCGCTGTACCACCTCATTAAAAGTGATTTTGCGTGTGAGCCCTATTTGAGGACTCTGACTGATCCGAATTTAAGGAGAGCTATGACCCTCCTTCGTTTAGATCTTATCCCTACCAGGGTATTGGAGGGTAGACGCAGGGGTATTCCCTACAGTGTGCGGGTTTGTAGCTGTAATATGGGGTTGGTTGGGGATCTTCCTCATATTTTGTTTATATGCCCCTTGACCAACTATTGGAGGGAACTGTATTTGCCATCTTGGTTCTGTAGTCGGCTTTTTTTGCCCCCTTCTCAGCTATATCAACTATGTTTAAAGCCAAATCCATCTGTGGGCCTATTAAAATTGGCAAATTGGGCACTCAAACTGAGGAATCGATGATGTGTATATGGCCCGGTTCTCTGGTTGATGGGGTCGCCTGGAATTCCAGGTTTTGGTTGCAGTGGATTGGTTACAAGGGGGTCTGTTGTTTGTTACGACAGGTCTGGAGGGCTGGGGTTGAGACTCCTATGGTCATGTCAGGGCTGTATTTATGGACGGTATTGATTGTGCTTTTGTATGTTTTTATGCTGTTTTAATTATTTAAATTGTTGTAACTGGCTTATGGTCAATCAACATTATTATAATAAATTATATTATATAACAGGGCTTGAATAAGTAGCAGTTTACATGTTGTTAAATGTACAGATGACTGCTTCACTGACATTTCTGCTAACACCACCTATGCTCCAGACCAGCTTGATCCTTAGCCAGTCAATTTTTTGTGCAGACCTAGTGTTGCCTACTTGATCAGGTGCTGTACTTATACCTAGAAGACCAGGCTTTGAATCCCTGGTCTTGAGCAAGTTGTAGTCTCTCAACCTTAGTTCTCCACTTGTAAAATGGGAATAATGATGACCTGCCTCTCAGGGCTGTTGTGAAGGTGTCCTAGATAGGAACACAATTAGACACTGAAAGTGCTGAATAAATAATAGTAATCGATAACAGTGGCTGCAATCCCATGCTCCACAGATCACGTGCGCATGTGCACGGTTTCCACAGGGCACAATGTGCCTGCAATGTGGATCCGCACTGTTTGCGCACAGGTGCACACACGTGATCCACGGGGCATGAGATTGAGCCCAATACTAGCAAGTGCACACTAGTTGCTCCAGAAGTACTTGTGGGAAAGAAGGGTATTTATTAGGGATGTGTTCAGCCCAAATGGGTTCGCAGGGGCTGAACCTGGGTGTGTGTGTGTCCCCCCGTCCCCCCCCCCCCAGCCTCGTAAAAAACAAACTTTTAACCCCACCCCAGGGATTGTCCTACCTGGTGGTGCCGGGGCTCCCAGGTCCGGCGGCAGGTCCAGCGGGTTTGACCCGAAAGGCCTAGTAGCGGCCTGAAGTACTCCAGAGCGCTGCCGCTGCCGGACCCAGGGCCAGAGCTCCAGCACCACCAGGTAAGGCGATCCCTAGGGTGGGGGTGGGGTTAAAGAAAAAAAATTTACAAGGCTGGACAGGGTTGTGGGGGGAGGTGCTTCCCGGCGCCCCTTCCACCCGTGCAGCCTGGAGGGGGGGAGGGAAAACCGAGTCCCTCCCTGCCCCCACCCAAACGATTTCAGAACCCGAACTTTGTTCAGGCAGGGGGCAGTTCGGATTCGGGGTGTTCGCAAACGGGCCGAACACCGAACCGCATTCGCACATCCCTAGTATTTATGGGAGTTGTCAGAGAAGTAGTGAAAGTGGTTTGAGTGATCAATGTCCTTTTTCTCCTTAACTCGTTTCCAGATATTTGTATGGTATTTGAAGTTCTAGGCCATCATCTTCTCAAGTGGATCATAAAATCAAACTATCAGGGACTTCCACTACCCTGTGTCAAAAGAATCATAAAACAGGCACGTTTCAGCTCTTAATATAGTAACCTTGTAACCATCGTACAACCTTTGTTTTTACAGGAATTGCTCTTTGATGCATTTTTTTCAAGTCTCACCTGAAAAAGATGCATTTGATAAAGGCATACTTTATCACAGAGCAGACCAAACAAATGCCAAGCGGGGGTGGGTGGTTCCCTGCTGTGTAGCTACTAACTCACACATCTTTGTCCATCTCTGTATTTTGATTGGCCAAAAGAGGCCTATTGTGCACAGCATCTATGTACTATAGAAGTCTTGCACTCGAGTTCTCTACCTCACCCTACACCTAAGGGAAAAAGTAAGGCTTTCTTCCAACAGCAAGTAATTCTATTCATAGTTGGGTACACCTATTATTCTTCAGTTACTGCAGCATTCATTTACTTGTGGAACAGTGAAAGGGCTCTGTTCCATTTCCCTTTCCGTTTTTAAACAGCATCGGGAGGGTTCAGAAGGAAAGGAATGGAGGGAGATGGCTTTAAAATAGTACTAAACTGAAGGGGAAGTCTTTTTAAGCAGCAGTAGGTTGAGGAGCAAGTGAAGAATAGCTTCCTAGTTGGGAGCAGCATAACAGCTTGACTGACTTAGTAACTCTGACATGGTATGACTACCATATTCCAGACTGAAAGTTTATGGTGTGTTCCACTGAATGTGTCACCTTTGCATTATTTCGATTGCTCCCTAGCCTTTCACATTATTCTTTCTCTCTTTCATTTTCCTGACTCCATCTTCTTCACTTACTGCCTACAGGTTCTGCAGGGTCTGGATTACCTGCACTCAAAGTGTCGGATCATCCACACTGATATTAAACCTGAGAACATTCTGCTGTGTGTTAATGAACAGTACATCCGCAGGCTGGCCGCAGAAGCAACAGAATGGCAGAGATCTGGGGCTCCTCCTCCTTCGGGTTCTGCAGGTAGCTTTTCTGTTAAAAAATTTGTCCAAAACTAATGTCATCTTGCAAGGGGGAAAGTGTCCAGTTCTTGGCTGGCTGACTGTAATGGGACATCATGTAGATTGTTCCTAAAAGCCAGATATAAACTGAATCACTAGACATAAATTCCCACAAGGAGTGAGCAAGCATGGTGTATCCATTATCACACCGACATCTGCTTTTAATACTGTCACTTACTTGAAATCAGTAACCTTGAAAGTGTGTGTTAGTCCAAAGGCATTGCTTGGAATGCACCTGGTGAGATGTGAATCTTGGAAGCATTCTATAAAAATCTACCTTGTTGTATGCTAAATATTCATTCACTACATAGGCTGCTTTCCAGTGTTACATGGGAGACGTTCTTGCAGACACTAATCCCTGCAATTACAGAGTCGCTACTGCACAAGTCCCACCCCTAACCCCCACCCCCAATGTAACCTTGGAAAGCAGCCATAGTTCCATAAATGTGTTGGCTAATTGAGTGTTGCTTTCTCACGAACATATAGAGCAGGATAGAAAAGTGAATTCATTGATAAGAGTGGTGGATGCAATATTCCTGAATGGAATTTCCACACATTCTCCTTGGGATCTCCAAATGCCAATACACAGTCCCAGATATGGTTACAACATATTGGTCAATAAGCCTTTTGTGGTCTCCAGTACTTCCAAAGAGCACCTGCTAGCTGAGGCTGGCTTAGTATAGCTTAAGCTGGCCAGAAAACCGATGATAGATTTTGTGATGTGGCTTGTCGCTGACTGTAGCAATGTCCCTTCACATTGGTACAATGCACAACGCATGCAGTGAATCTAACAGCAGGATGATAGATTTTAAATCCGCTTTCTCTAGTCATCACTCAACTGAATTACTGCATAGAATGTTTACTTGACGCTTGAGCCCTTCAGCTGATGTCTTGCTGTGCATATCTTTTATGCCATATCATTGCTGCTGTTGCTTTTTAAGCAGAAACCTGTTAATAGGGCTCCAGATTTTGTAATGTATGTAAAATTACCAATCAATATAGAAACAAGACACTGATATGCTCTGTGCATAAGGATAGAGGGAGCAATATTCACAGTCTTTCAGTATAGACTTGCATTCCAGGATTGAAAGTCTCTCCTGCCAATCACAGTACGTGTTGTAGTTAGGCGCCTAACTCTCATTGGTTTTCGATGGGAGCAAACACAAGCGATAGATGCCTTGCAAATTTCCCCAGTGAAGGAATGTGTGGGTCTGCAGCTTCTAATGCGTCATCCAGTTTTCCTCTGCTCTTGTTATACTTCTATTGGAATGTGGATTAGATTGTAATTAACTTCTATTTTACTTCACAGTGAGTACCGCGCCACAGCCCAAACCAGTAAGTGTGGTACCTTTTTATTATTATTCATTTAGAATTAAGTATAACATTAGATTGTCTATACTGTAACATGCTGAATTTACTTACACTTCAGACATGGTTTGTTTAGATGGAAGAAAGGGATCAATCAACCCTGCCCCGCCTGTACCTCTCGATGTGCTGGGGGGAGCAGGGTCCCCCAAAGGTCTTTCCAGGGCTCCCGCAATGTCTGTTGGTCTGGTTGGGGGATTGATCGGGCCCGCGTGCAGCGGCTCCTGTGTTCCAGGCAGCTGCATGGCTGCGCAGGGCTTACTCCTGCTCTAAGCAGGAGTAAGCCCATGCTGGTGTGGCAGGTCGTCATACTGCGTGAGGGCTGATGGGCTTCCCCCCCCCCGTGGGGTACCCCAGGGGTTGCCCCCAGTTTTGGTGGGGCACAGCCAAGGACTAGGAGACCCCTTCCGTGGACTGTGCCCCCCTTCCTACTGCTGGCACGGGGTGTGTGGCCACCACTCCGTTGGAGGGGGTGTGGCCATCAGGCCAGCAGAACCTGCTTCTGCCAGCACCCTCACACCCCTGCTCCTGGCGGCCTGCTGCTCCTCGGCCCTACCGCCAGCACAAGGCCCCTTGCGCTGGCGTAGGGTGCAGATGGATCTTATTGTACTCTAGGTCTTATTGTACTCAAGTGTCACATAGTGAAAACATTTAGTAAGTTCTTCAGTAGAGACAGCTATTTCTGCTGTTTTTGTTTTTTAAAAGAAATCGGTCCCTGTACTGTTTTACGTGTTAGAAGAGATAATGGCATTAGACCTGCATCACAAAGCTGATACCATGGTTAATGCTCCATATAGCATTCCAACAAGGTAGCTAAGGAAGCGAATGGACATGGAATTTGGATTCCTTTGGGCTCCAAGCCTACACTTTTCAGATCATGGCTGAGGAATGTTGGTAGGATAGTAGATAAAGCTTTCACAATTACTGCATTTTTTCTGGGGACAGAAAAGACTCAATTTCCAAAATTTCTAGTTGAAGACTTCTTTTACTAGTTCTAAAAGAGTTTTGTTACTTGCCCGTTAGGATGATACTGAAATAAAAATTGTCGGGCCGGATGTCTGAGAGGCCTGTGTTTGCTTTTTGCTATCTCCCTGTAGGCTGACAAAATGTCTAAGAATAAGAGGAAAAAAATGAAGAAGAAGCAGAAACGACAAGCAGAGCTACTGGAGAAACGGATGCAGGAAATTGAGGAGATGGAGAAGGAAGCAAGCCCTATGCAAGCACAACCTGAAGAGCAGGAGGAGGAACTTCAGAGTTCTCTTGAGTTGCTTTTAAAAGAGAGTCCACAAAATGAAGAGAGACCCGAGAAGCAAGGTATAGATATTGAAAGAGTGTGTGTATAGAAAGTATGTGTGTAAGCTCAAACATCACCATAGTAGTAGTCCTTCATCTGAGCTGATGAAGCTTGCTTCATCTCTCAAGCATGTAGCACAGTATGTAGCCCTTAATGTTGCATGTTAACTTCTCAGTGCTTATACTCCATAGTTCAACTACCAGAACATGTCATGAAGTCTAGTTGTTTTCCCCTATCTGTGCTTGTGCAGAGTGAATTAAAGAAACTTTGTACTTATGCTGTGCTTTGCTAACATATTAGATTAGCAGGCTCACTATAAAATTTTGCTTTAGCTCTAATTTAATCCATATATAGATTTTCCTTGTCCCTTAAATATTCTGACTATCTTTTTTCCTCTTTCTTCTTGCCTCTCTTAGATGAAGTCTCTCTTGTACCAGAGCAAACTATCCTAGTGGATGCAGGCATAGAAAAGTGTATAGCGGAAATCAATTGCAATGGAGTGGTACAAGTGACTTCCTTCTCAGACTCTACCAACCATGGGTCTGTGATACTTGACGAGGACCTGCATAATGCCAATGACTGTGATAGCCACCCTCTAGCCCTGGAGGAAGATAGCTTCCATAGCTGTAGTTACAGTCAACGTAATGGTGACTCAGAGAACAGGTTGCAAGAAGTAATATCGAACTCATGTGTGCCCTTAATTTCAGAGGTGCTAGATTCGATGGTATGTCAACCAACATCAAGCAAAGAACAATCATTCACTGAACAGGAAATCAGCCAGTTGCAAGAGAGCATCCGTCAAGAGATACCCTCTGATGATGAGAATAACGGGTCATCTGAAAACAAAGGTACCAAACAGGTCTCGTGAGAGAAACCTTCATGTTGTTTAGGAGAGGTGTATGTATAATATGGCATTAATAAGTACGAGCTTCCTCTGTTGAGGCTATCCTGCCTCTCCCTGAGGCCACTTGTTTAATGGAGATTTGCACTGCAACAGTCCTCTAGATTTCTCCATTGCAACATTTGGATAGACCGACATTTTGTATTTTTGATGTGATGGACTGCATCTGACAACTTTATCTTCCAACTGCATTACTTTAAAATTCTGATTGCTGTCAGCCCTGCATGTGGGAACATTCCACTTTTCTTCTCCTCCTTCCTTTAAAGAATCCTTTGGTTTAGGTGCATGCTGTTTTATTTAAACTATCTCTAGACAACATGAGTGTTAGCAATAGAATACAATAGTTGAACTTTAGCTGCAGTACAAATTTAACAAGAAGCAAGAGCAACTCTCAGTAGGGTGGTGGTTCCTCCTAGAAATAACTGCAAATAAAAATGCAGTGTGAGATGTTAACCCTCCTGTTCTCATCTTACTGGATAATCCTTTCAGGCTTACTAGGGCTTTGAGATCAGATATAGTTGTAGACATAAGAGCCAGATTTTAAGAACTCTGCAGTATGAGCCCCACTGAAGTGAATGGGGCTTGCACCAGGGGAGCAGTTTGAGGACTGGAGCCTAAATTTACTGTGGCAGATTTCACGTAGTGACCTCTGAAAATGTCATCCTTTAATTCTGGATACCTAATATAGGTATCTATAATTCCTTCCTATAGTCTTCCAAGCCCAATTCAGGGTGCTGGTGTTGACCTTTTTAAAGCTCTAAATGGTCTGGGCCCCACATATCAGAAGAACCGTCTGTCCTATCATGTTCTATTGCGACCCCTGTGTTTGCCTGGGAGTGCCCTCTTATGGGTTCCATCTGCTACTCCTTTTCCATAGGATGTGGGTGCACGGGAGGGCATTCTGTGGAACTCCAGAGCCTTTCCCCCAGAGCCCAGACCTAAGTTTCTTCCAGGGGTGATGCAAAACAAACTTTCTTGTCTCAAAAAGTCTTTGTTGGGGGGGCGGGATCTGAGTTGGTGAGGGTTTTTGGGGAGAAGGGGTGTGTGGAGAGGGTGAGGGAAATGGTGGTTGGGGAGGTTGGGTTTGTTTTTTTTTCTATATTTTTTAAATGTGGTGTTATACATTTGTATGCTGCCCTGAGCCACTTGGGAAGGGTGGGGGTAAAAAAATGGATAAATAAATAATAATTTTATTTATACAGCACCCCCTGCTTTGCATAGCACTCGGAGCGCTTTACAGAATATAAAACAATATAAAATTATAAAGCAATTTAAAACAGTAATAAAATACTTTAAGATAGGGGGAAGGAAAAAAGGGAAGACAGAGTACACTTAGGGGAACCAGCAGTGGATCCAAATAATAAATAGGATTGAACCCTATCTTTTACTACAGCCCTGATTAAATCTTTCGTAGTAAATTGTTGATCCAAAAGAGGAAGCTAGGAACAATCCTTGCCCTTCCTGTGCTGTGTTACCTTGATATAACAAGCAATCTGTATGTATTTAGCATACTTTATTATTTATATGTAAAAAAACTAGCAAGTATAATAAATATAGTAGCTGGGGAAAAGAGTCTAACCCAGCCTCGGACCATAGGAGTTTAATGCCTTTCCTAGAGCACCGGACTCTCCATGCTTTTCCAAATTGCCTTTCCTAATACACTTGAGAATCCTTGTAACCAATAGACTGCAGGCTTTTGTCTTGGTCTCCATGACATACCTCTATAATGCTGACTTTTAATTCTCCTCAGATCTACTGGACATCAATTCTGCACTCGGGATGATCCTCACTTCAACCAGTTGGAGGCAGAAGACAAAAATCCAGTGGAGCATACTCAATGGGAATCAGTCCCTTGCCGCTCCAGTTGGATTTCTGCCTCTGATCTGGTAGGAGCGAAGCCACTGGGCTCCGAACAGATGGCAGTTTCACTTGCATTTTTTGTTCTCCTTTAGTGGATGTGTAACCCTTTTATTGCAGCTCACAGGAAAGCTAGTGACACTGGGCTCATCCCAAAAGAGAGACGTTTATCCCCTGATGGGGATTTTAAACCAGACACTATACTCCCCTTCCCTCCTCTCCCCTGCCCCCCGCCAATCCCAGCCAGTGTGGAAAAGGTGAAGAATGGGCACAGGGGAGCTCCCTGCAGGCACTCCCACAGCCCACTGTAAGCCTGTTGCTGGTGACCCATACAGGATGTGGGCCCAGCAGAGGGGTAGAGAAACCCCATCTGGGGAAAGCTCTACAGGCGTGCGCCGCTGTAGAATGCAACATGGCGCCCAGAAAGCCATGAGCAGACCCAGAAGGCCTCTAGCTCTCGGAGAATGAGGTGGAGCACGACCACCCGGAGAAAGTAAGATCACCCCATTTTATGTCTGACAGAGGCACTCCAAGTGAAGGTGCTGGGGAAAAATCCTGGCCCAACTGGAGAAAATGAATGAGGGGTGGGGAAGATCCAGAGGTGAAAAAAGGTGGGTTCTAAATCACCCGGATTATTCTAGTGGGGCTGTGTCAAGACTCACCTTTGGGTTTTGTGCATCTGAGAACTGCTTGGAAAAGTTTCAGGGCTGATCTACAGTGTGCCATGGACCCTCACTTTCATTGGTTCATTCTTTTGGTGGGCTTCCAGTGGCACTATAAAAGGTAAGGGCAGGCACACACTACCTCAGTTTCTTCCAACCACAACAACTTCAGCAGTTGAAGGGAGTTTCTCCTTGCTCATGCGATTAGCAGTTCAAGAAAAAAAAAAGAAAAATAATAAACCTCTTCTGTATTCTACCAGACACACTCTTGGAAAACAGCACCACCACCAGCTTTTCGCAGCCCTGCAGTCTTCCTCCGGGCCTCACTATTTTTTAATTTATTTTTATTTCTATGCCGCCCTTCCCGCAAAGGCTCAGGGTGACTTACAATCATACATGCTTCCTACTCCTAAGAAAGAGGGATTCAAAAAATGTCAACTGCCCAGTGTCAATTCCCTTGATTGACCTACATGAGGAGTGCCTGGTATGCTTGGGAAAAGTGTATAAACCAACTTGCTGTTAAGCCTGTGCTAGCCTCTCTTAAAGAGCTCTAAAAGACAGCAAAATTTGCTTGCAGTTCCTATTAACTGAGAGTGCTACAGGCACCTGCAGGCTCTCCTTCCTCTCATACATGAAGTACGCCACCTCCACAAAAGACAGGCTTGGTACCACCAGCAATAATGATCTCTTCTCCACTGGCACCACTTACCTTGGTACTGCTGGCACCTTCAGCGCTGGCACCCTCTCCTCAGTCGCCCCACCCACCCACCCAACAGCACCATTGGATAGCAGCACCACACAAACTCAATCCAAGACGTCATTTGTGAAAGGCAAGAGAACTAAGCCATTTCTTCTCCCGCACGAAAGAGGCCAAAACCCGACTTTTCAAGAAAGAAGTAGTGGGATAAATCTAAGGACTGCAACTCCACCTCAAAATGGCCCCCCAAAAAGTCCGATCGTCCCAACTCCCCATTGAAGGCCTGCCTTTTCCTGGAACCCAGCACGCACCTATCTCTATCTGTTTGCTTATATACCACATAGCTGTAACGTTTTCCATAGCGATCTGCAGTGCTTTTTGGTGGATACGTGGTTGGAAGGCTTTCACAGCCAGTGTTATCGCTCTCAATACTAGAAGGTTATGTTCAGAGTGTGTTCCCATAGAGTCCAAGTGCCGCTGACTTGGAAACCATTGCAACGGGCCCCCCAGTACAGCATGAGGCACTCGTGGTAATCTGTACCTCTGGAAAAGGTCAGGTAACGAATGGCATGCCCTTAAGTAGATGATCCTCCGACTTCCACCAAAGCAGAGTGTGGAGAATGGAAGGGGGTATAGTTAAACATTTGCTGAAGTCGTCTGTAAAGGAGAAGTATTTCCATGCCAGATAACGTTGGAGAGGTCTCATCCTTAGTCTGGCATAATGAACGACTGTGGTCATGGAAGCCATATGATCCAGAAGCTGGAGAAAGAAACCGATTGTTTGCGTAGGATGGATCTAAAGGGTGGGGATGGAGGCCTGGATAGTGCACAGTCTCTCCACAGGTAGGAATGCTCTTTGTCATTAGGTGTCAAGCTGAGCACCTATAAAATGAATACTTTGAGTGGGAGTAAGAATAGATTTTTGGAAGTTAATAACAAACCCCAATTACTGTAAGAGATCAACAGTGAATTGTATATCATCCTGGAGGTGATGTTCCGTATGGGAAACAAGGAGTCCGTCATTGAGGAAGGGAAAGACTGATGCACCTTGTTTTCTTAGGTAAGCTGCCACTGGTGCGAGGCGTTTAGTAAATACCGTGGGGTAGGTAGATAAGCTGAATGGCAAAACCTTATATTGATAATGGTTGCCACTGAATGTGAATCTCAGGTACTTGGTGTGGGCTGGATGTATAGGGATGTGGAAACAGGCATCCTGCAAGGCCAAAGCAGAGAACCATGCCCCTTTGTAAAGCAGGGGGAGAATCTTTATCAGCATCACCATTCTGAATTAAATTTATTAAGTGCTTTCAAGTCTAGTATAGGCCTCAAACCACCATCCTCCTTAGGTACCACAAAATACCTGGAATAGAAACACTTCCTTTGGAATGTCAAGGGGACTTCCTCAATAGCTCCCTTGGTGAGGAGAGTGTTCTTGCTGTAACACCGTCTTGTGAGAGGGATCTCCAAGGAGGGAACCGGGAAGGGGGTTTGGATTTAAGGATGGTGGAAAACTGGATAGCGTATACTTTCAATATGGTTTTGAGTACCCATTGGTCATTGGGTTATCAGGGATCATATGTTGTAATGCATGGATAGTTTTGTTGAGAAAAGATAGGGTGGGATATGGTTCTGGGCTTTGGTCACCAGAGTTAAAAATGTGACCTCTGCTTCATAGTGGTGTTTGTAGAGCTGGATGGCTGCCTTGGGCATTGCCTGGGTCAGTATTGCTACTTAGGTTGTGACTGAGGCAGGGAGGAAGGGAAGTATTTGTGAGAATTGAATACCTTGCGGATTTATGAGAGGGAGGTGAAGTCTACCTCTTCTTCATTTTACAAGTGATGCGCCCAGGGCATAAAGCTGTTCTGGCATTTTTCAGTTTGGCCAGATCATCATCAGTGTTAGCTGCAAATAGACCATTCTTGTTAAAGGGGAGGTTCTTGATCTTTTACTGTGTCTGGAAAGGCAGGGCAGTGGATCATAGCCAGGCAGGACATCTGGTAACTATACTGTTAGATATCGTCTGGGCAGCCGAGACCGCAATGTGCGTTATGGTGTTCAGCTGGGATTGTGCTACATAAGAGACCCTCAGCACGTAGAGCATCTGCTCATTTCTTGTGTTCTGGTGGGAGGTGAGGTATGAGTTGCCCAAGGGTATTCCACAAGATGCTGGAGTGTAGACATGGCTGAAGCATAATTGGAAGCTCTTAGAATCATGGTAGCCAATAAGAAAATCTTCCTTGAAAGTGTGAAAGGTGTGATGGAACCAGGGAAGGAGCCGGTGTGGTGGTAGCTTGTGAATGGCGTGGCTTTCGTGCTGGGAGACTAGTATTGTGAGAGGAAGTAGGGGGCGTCCCAGAAGAAATGCCAGTAGGTGGTGCTGGCAGATCAAAGGCGATCCAGATTATGCAGAGAAGCAGTAAAGCTGTGGAAGTGGTCAATTCTCCACAATATACAACCCATGACAAAGCATTTAGCAAGTCAGTCCAGTGCACTCGCAGACAACCTAAGTAGAGCTCCCGTTAGAGCAGGGATGTATGCTCAACACGTCAATCAACTGCAATTTATTCAACAGGTGAGGTCAACCTCTCGTAGATCTATTCGCAACACCACAAAATGCGCAGTACCCACTGTTCTGTGCAGGAAAGGAGAGAGGCGCTCTCAACAATGTATTCCTACTTCGTTGCGGGAATTCACTGATGTTACCTGATGACATAGTACACAACCTGAAGTGCTCTTGGAAAAAAGACTACCAACAAGACCTACATATTGAGATGGTTTACCATCTGGGTTTCCATGAATAACTTAGACCCACAAGCTACAACAGTGAAACAATTCCTTACCTACATGAGCCACTTAAAATCTCAAGACTTTGGACCATTCTTGTTGAAAGTTCCTCACAGCAGTTTCCGCCTCCTGTCGATGGATGACTAGTTTTTTTCTCATCCGATCCTCAAGAGATTTCTGAAGGGCATTTTTAACTGTCCTACCGTCAAGAGACCCAGGTCCTCCATGAGATTAGTCTTGGGAAGATTCATCTTACCTCCTTTTGAACCACTTGCTACTTGTTCATTTCATTTGCTTTCTCTAAAAGTCTGTATGTTGGTAGCACTGACATCAGCCAGAAGAGTGGGAGAGCTCGCAGTCCTATCCATGCTACCTTCCTTTCTCTTTTTTCATAATGACACGGTCACTCTCCGATTACCCCCTTCTTTTAAACCTAAAATGGTCACTCAATTCCACATGTCTCAACAGATTATCCTTCCTGTCTTCGTTCCCTAACCTCATACCACTAAAGTGGAATCGGGACTCCATACCTTAATGTCAAGAGAGGACTTTCCTTCTACCTTGATAGGACCAAGCCGTTTTGGAAATCTGCTTCCCTCTTTATCGGCTCAGGGGGCCCTTATTCAGGTAACAAAGTGACTTCACAAGCCATCTCCTCGTAGCTAGTAAAATGCATCTCGTTATGCTATATGTTATAGGACAAAAAACCACCTGCTGGTCTAACAGGGCACTGCACTAGGGCCATGGCAACTTTAGCAGGATGGTCCGGTAACTTTCCTCTGGAACAGATTTGTAAGACGGCTACATGGAGCTCAACTCATGTTTGCGAAACATTATGCTTTGGACGTTGCAGCACAATCAGATGCCAGCTTTGGGAGAGCAGTCCTGCAGTCCCTCTTTAAGAAGGCCTTTCCTTCCTTTCTGCTAGCACTGCCTTTTTATTTTCCCACAGGTGAGAGTCGACAGAGCCCCACTCGAAGAAAAAAACTGGAGTTACTCACCTGTAACCTTGGTTCTTTGAGATGGGCTCCATCACTCACACCACCCACCCACCTTCCCCTCTGCATCAAAGCCTACTTAAAGAAATTATAGTACTGATGTAGGAATTGGAAGGAACAGAGGTAACTTGCGCCTACCCCTTCTCTTAGTGCCACTGGAAGCCCACCAAAAGTACGAACCAATGAGAGAGCGGGTCCACGGTGTACTGAGAACTGCTTGGAGAAACTTCCGGGCTGATGTGCGCAGGCACAGAAGGTGTGAGTGACTGAGCCCATCTTGAAGAACTAAGGTTACAGGCGAGTAACCCGAGTTTCCCTCCTACCAAAAGGGACAGCGGTTATGGAGCCACCCTAAGTCTGTGAGCAAGGGAAAGCAGTCAGCCCCCAAGAAGGGCAAGAGACTGTTCGAGGATATATCGGGAGTCCTCTGAAACTTGGAACCCCACCTCAGAGGAAGAAAGGAACATGAAAGAAGGAGGAACTTCCTCCTGGGAGGATGCCGCTTTGCCTCCCAAAAAAGAAACCACAAAAAGCAGCAGCAGTTCCCAGTAGGAACCCCTGAGGGGGATACTGGGATCCCTTGCACAGTCCTCGGATTTCTCCATGGTCCTCTTGGAAAGGGGCTAGGCAGAGGGGCAAAGGGACAGATAATGGAACAAAATGTTTAAACCTAGTATTCAGAGAGCTCTAAAATCTCAAAAGGAATACATTCCAAAATCCCTGGAACAAAAGAGGGCTTTCCTTGGAAGAGTCAGCATGGTGCCCAGGGCACCCAGGGTTCTGGTTTGTGCCCCGCTCTTTACAGACCTTAGGTTTGAATCCTGGTCACTTACAGGGCCTTGGAAAGGATCATTGGAGCAGACTGGAAACAATCGGGCAAGCCCCTTAAAGTTTGTTTCAGGATCCAGGCTTTGGAACAACTGGAACTGTGTGGGACTGATCCCCACTGAGCATCCTCCACTGGATCTTTGTCTTCTGCTTCCTGCTGATTGAGGTGGGGATCATCCCCCAGAGTGGAGAATTGATGTCCAATAGATCTTTCTAGAAGGAAAATTCCCACGGGTAAGGGACCCAATTTTCCTTTTTGCAGTCCCTCTGTATTGCTGGTGCAGGAACATCAAACCCTGGATGTTAAAAGCTGCTCCTTTTAGAGTTTAGACTTGTTTACAGACATAATGAGTATCTTCCTGTGCTACATAAATATTCTGAACTGTTTATGGTCATTGCTGCCCAAAAGCTAACACATAATAGAGCCAGAGAGCAAGCAAACAGCTGTCTTCTTCTTTGTGCCTGCTTGTGCCCCAATGTGTTGGTATTTCAATGTTATTTACACTCTAGTGAAGGTTCTTTATGCACCAATGTTTTGCAGAATATAAAGTTTATAAAATTCAAAGAAATCCAGTACTGTTCTTCTTTGATGGATCATGTGGCTTAATAAATATCAGTTTGAGCTGATGCTTAGTATCTAGACTGCAGGAGAGGAGAGTGATCAAGTGACTGCTCTTTCCTATGAAGACTGCTTCCTGTAGGATTTATGTGGTAGATAGTGGCACTGTCCATGTGGAATTAACCAGTTGTTGTACATACCACCTGTAGGAAAATCCACTGCTGGGAATTTACTCCTTAATCCCCTTGAACCCAGGAATGCAGATATGCTCAAAGTGAAGATAGCTGACCTAGGAAATGCATGCTGGGTGGTAAGTACAAAATCCTTTACCAAGTGTCCATAGCTGCTAACCTAAGCCCATTTAACTGGGGTTAAGAGGGGTCTAGCAATAACCTAAATATATAAAATAAGATCTGATGTGTGTACAGTGAATGTGCAGTTTTGATAACTTGTAAACTGATCCTTGAACTGTGTGGGTTTAAAAAAAAAATCTCTTTCCCTCACGTATTGTAGTTCATGTTGCAGATTGTGGTAGCATCTCAAATCATGTGGTCAAATGATACCCTTAAGGAAATGATTTCACTTGTGACTACACATATGAAAATCTTAGTCTTAAATTCAGAGTTGAATGTTTGGTTTATAACTGCATCCCTGTCCTGTTTTAGAATTGTTGTGGCATAACTCACTCCTGTAGAAGAAATATTGAATTCTGAAATCGGTCTCTTCAGATAAGTGAAATAACTTCCCCAGGGCATTAGCACCCTCCATGCCTTGGTTTTCCTTCAATCAGGCACAGGACTCTGATACTTCAGTTTGTTTCTCTTTCAGGTTAGCTTAATACCACACACCCAGCATGGTTTGCAACACCTCAGTTCTCTTGGTGCTCCTTGGGCTTGCAGTTTCTCCCTTGGAACAGAATGACCTGGCCAAGCTTCCACTCTGGCCAGGAACTTTAGCCATAGTTCTTTCTAACTCTGTATTTTAATATTGTAATCTGCCCTGAGTCACCTTTGGCAGGAAGGGCAGGGTAAGACTCATAAATAA
The DNA here is from genome assembly GCA_003113815.1 of Sphenodon punctatus. Classification (NCBI taxonomy): domain Eukaryota; kingdom Metazoa; phylum Chordata; class Lepidosauria; order Sphenodontia; family Sphenodontidae; genus Sphenodon; species Sphenodon punctatus. Next base: position 1,804,175 of record QEPC01012575.1, on the reverse strand, counting down.
ACAAAAAGCCACAAGGCCCTGTTCTCCCTAGTCTGGAACATTGATTGGCTCGCTCTTGTGCCCGGTATTTGGCAGGCACTTGGGGTGCAGCCACATGAGACGCCTACTGCACCTTGGGCAGCCTTACCCCACTCCGGACACCCTTACCACATGACGCAGTGCATCGTGTGGCCAGCGGCCACCAGATATTTCACGCGCGCACACACTCCATGGAGCTGGCTGCTACACTCTGCGTCCTCAGAAAAAGGTCAAGTACACAGCATGTAGTAGCCGTACACAAAATGGGGTAAGGCTGCCTAAGGCTGAGCAGCTTATGTGCCTGACTGCCATCTGCTCTGCCATGTGGCAAGGTCTGTTGTGGGGCTGTGAATGGCAGCTGTGCACGCCAGTCCCACGCGGCCACGTCATGGCTGGGGTGGGAATAGTGGTCAGGCCAGGCGTCCACTGCGTGACAAGTATCTCAGCCTGCCCCGTACCATGGCGGGAGGTCTGACAGCGACAAACCCACTTGGACAGAGATCGGGCCCTCCACAGTTCATATGGCTGCACCAACGGACTTTTCCCAGCATTCTCCTTGTAAGCTCTCCTGTTCTCACTTTGTACTTCCCAGTTGTTCTCATGTGGCCATTGTTCTACCTCCCAGATTCCTAAGCTTGTGGGTCAGGAGCCCAAGTGGAGTCAGTGGGTGAAAACAAATGAGACATCCCACAAGTTACCTGCTTGTTAGTTTGGTGGCCACCAGATGTTTGCCCATGTCTGCCTCAAGGCACGCAGCCAGCTGTTGCCGGATGCATTGTCTGGAGAAGTTTGGCAATGCAGTGCTGTCGAAGGCTTACCCGGCTGGGCTGATCCAAGCTAATGTGCACCCTCTTGTCTGTTAGGCTCTGCCACGAGGCGAGGTCCGAGAATTGGATCCAGGGGAGCGCACTCTCCTGGACAGCCAAACAGCTGATCAGGGAGGAGCAGAGGAGCCCCCTTCTTCCCCCCCCCCCCCCAATCAGCTGTTTGTTTCCTGCACTGTGTGGACAGCTCCTCGGCCAACTTGTGGCGTGGAGGCACTTGTGAAAGCAGCCCCCTCCCCCTGGGTCTGGATTCCCCGGGAAGGGGGAGTGAGGGCTGCTTGAACTGTTCTCCCTTCCGGCCCAAGGTGTGGCAGCTCTGGTGGCCTTCCCCAAAGTGGCCAGGGGAGCCAGATAGCTCAGTCTCATTAGTTTTCACCTAGTGTCTGCCAGTGGGGTCACAAACCTGCTTGATGACATTGCATGTCTTTGCTGTCTTGGGTTGTGAGATTATATTTGCCTCAGAATGAGATTATATTGGCCAAACTTTGGGAACCACTGTGTTGCCTGGAGACTTAGAGGTCCCAGACCAGGATTAACTCCTTGGACATTAGTGATAAGTTCACCTCTTCATACTGCTTTGCATCAGCAATTAAAATATATGGGGAACTAGACATTTTTCTGCAAAAGGAGGAGTGGAACGGACATGGGTGCCAGGTGAGATGGTGGAAAGGATTATTAAGAACAGAATTACTGGACATATTGGTAAACCTGGCTTAATAGTGAAGAGTCAACCTGGATTTAGCAAAGGGAAGCCGTGCCTCACTAATCTATTGGAATTTTTTGAGGGTGTAAATAAGCATGTGAATAAGGGGGAGCTGGTCACTATGGTGTATCTGGATTTTCAGAAAGCATTTGATAAGATTGCTCATGGGAGACTTTTGAGGGAATTAAAAAGTCATGGTATAGGAGTCACTGCCCTGTTATGGATTGGTAACTGGTTAAAGGATAGGAAACCAAAAGTAGGACTGAATGGTCAGTTTTTACAATGGAAAGAAGTAAATAGTAGAGTGCCCTAGGGATCTGTCCTGGGACATGTGCTGTTTAATGTATTCATTAATGATCTGGAAAAGGGAGTAAAGAGTGAAGTGATCAAATTTGAAGATGACACACAGTTATTCAAGGTAGTTAAAACACGAGCAGACTGAGAAATTGCAGGAGGATCTCATGAGACTGGGCATCTAAATGGCAGATTAAATTGAACGTGGATAAGTGCAAAGTGATGCACATAGGGAAAAACCATCCAAACTATATATACACCATGGGACCTTGGAGTCATTGGCAGCAATGCCATGCCCCGTGGATCACGTGTGTGTGCGTGCGTGCGCATGCATGCACACAGTTTCTGCAAGACACTATGTGCCCACAATGCAGATCCGTGCAGTTTGCACACGGCAACACACACAATCCGCAGGACATAGGATCAAGCTTATTGTGGATAATACACTGAAATCCTCAGCTCAGTGTGTGGCTGTGGTCAAAAAAGTAAACAGTGTTAGGAATTATTCGCAAAGGGATAGAGAATAAAACTGATTTCATAATGCCACTATATAAATCTATACTGCAACCACCTCTTGAGTATTGTATGCAGTTCTGGTTGTCCCATCTCAAAAAAGATATAGTAGAAACAGAGAATGTACAGAGAAGGGCAATAAAATGATAAAGGGTATGGAGCAGCTCCCCTATGAAGAAAGGCTAGACATGTTGGGGCTCTTCAGCTTGGAGAAGAGACGACTGAGAGGGGATGTGATAGAAGTTTATAAAATCATGAGTGGTGTGGAACACGTTAATAGGGAACAGTTATTTGCCCTATCAAATAGTACTAGAACTAGGAGACACTCAATGAAACTAGCAAGTAGCACATTTAAAACAAAAGGAAGTATTTTTTCATTCAGCACACAATTAGGTGTGGAATTTGTTGCCAGAAGTTATGGTCAAGACCAGTAGTACAGCTGGGTTTAAAACAGGATTGGACAAGTTGCTGGTGGCTAGGTCAGTTAGCAGCTTCTAGCCAGAGATAGGTTTTGGGAATTTAACCTCTTGCTTTCAGGAGCTGGGAGTAAACAATAGAAAATGGATTGCCCCATTGTGACCTGTTGGGTGGTACCTCCAAGCGACCGATATTGGCCACTGTCAGAGACAGGTGCTGGGCTCGATGGACCCTTGGTCTGGCCCAGTATGGCACTTCTTACGTACTGAAAACTCTGTCTGATTCCAACCACCATCTTGAAAGAAGCTTGTTTGTGTTAGTGCAAATCGGGGTTGAAGAAATTTGAATGTAGATCAGTGGTCACATCCATCATCTAAAGAGTGGAATACATCTAATGCAGTTCATGTGAGGATGTTGGCTGTTTATGGAAATGATGATGTACTGTTAGGACATGGACCCACTCCACAAGTGAATATCAGGGGCTTAACGTGCGGCCGCACAGCCCCGCCCCCCCCCCCACGCTCCCGATGCCGTCCACCCTCTGGGAGACGGGCGCAGCAGCAGCCAATGCGACCACTGCACCCACCTGCCCCCCGGGGTATTGACCACAGCCCGGAATCGGTGACGAGCATGGCCGCCGATTCTGGGCCATGGTCAGGGGCCAGACGAGACATTACCACGCTCAACCATGGTGAATCCCGCCATGGTTGAGCATGGTAATGTCACGTCTGTTGGGGGCACAAAGTGATTCTCGCCGGGTGTTCACCCCCGGTGGGAATCACTTCGACCACGCTTTTGGAGATGGTCCCCGGAAAGCGTAGTTATTTTGATCCCCGCCGGAGGTTCACTGTGGTGAACCTCTGGCGGGGATCAAACAGGCGTTACAGGACCATTCCCCACCACAGGGTATTGTCTGTGGTTGAGCGTGATCTCGTAATGTCTGAAAATACCCACAGTTGATGAGGCGAACTTGGACAGACGGGGAGGGAGAGGGGGTGGAGAGAGAGCGTTGAGTGTCATCAGTATAAAGGTGGTATTGGAATCCGTGGGAGGCAATGAATTTGCCAAGGGACAGGGTGTAAATAAAGAAGAGGAGTGGGCCTAGGACAGAGCCTTGGGGAACCCCAACCGAGAGTGGGAGGGAGGAGGATTTGGAATTGGGAAGAGACACATTAAAGGAGCGGTCAGAGAGGTAGGAGGGAGAACCGGTCAAGAACAGAACCACAGAAGCCTAGGGAGCAAAGGGAGCCCAGTAGGAGTGTGTGGTCAACCATGTCAAAGGGAGCAGAGAGGTCAAGGAGGACAAGAAGAGTAAAGGCATTGTTGCTAGATTTAGCAACAAGTAGATCATTGGTGATCTTGGCAAGGGCAGTTTCAGTGTATGAAGGGGGCGGAAGCCAGATTGGAGAGGGTCCAGGGAGGAGTTGGCAGAGAGGAGGTCCAGGCAGCAGGAGTAGACAACACGTTCCAGAAGCTTAGAGGCAAAGGGTAGAAGGGAGACCGGCCGGTAACTAGAGGGGTCAGAAGGGTCGAGCGTGCTACAAGGAATTAGGATGCTACAAGGAATTTTCTATACCCTTCTCCCAAGCACAGTTGATATAAGTACACAATAATTCACACATAGAAACCCTCTGGTGTGGTTACCCTGGTGTAAACGGACGTTGTAGGAGGGAGGGAGGGAGGGGGAAAAGGGGGAAATAAGCAATATTACCTATCCAACCCTGTCAAAAAGGGACAGGTGACCCCGTAGATCCAGCGACGTTCGGGGGAAGAAGTTGGACAGACATGGGGGCGTGGTCTGAGAGAGATCCTTGAGGCAAGCACACACAATAGTAACCTGCTTGTGTCTGCGTTCAAGAATAACCCAACTTTCTCATGGGGGCAAGGGCAGTTATAGGGTCCTTAGAGGTGGGCAAGGGGTCCCAAAGGCACTTCCTACACAAAAGGGGTCCCAAAGGCACTTCTTGAACAAAAGGGATCCAGAGGTGCTCAGGAATACTAGGGCTGAAAAAGAAACCCTTGCATGATGTTTTGGGGAAACTAGAGCCTTGGCAGATTTCACTGTGAGGCATGGCATGATGAACAAGAGGGCAAAAGGGAGTTTCTATAGACAGGGGAAGAAGGCTATTCTTAAACAGGTGTGGAACTATCAGCCTAACAATCAATCTATTGCTTGCTCAGAGTTTTGGGCAGCGGACCGTGGAGGGCTCATCTCAAAAGAGGGAGGCTACCTGTTTTTGACTGCTCCTTTGTTTACCCAGGAGCTTCCCTTGTTCCATTCTCTTATCCTTTCCCACCAGATCAGTTTTGCATGGGACTTTTCTTTCTTTTTCCTTTTTCCCCCTTCTGTTCCCCTGCACCTTTTGACTTGTGTCTCGTGGGGTGCTTCCAAAGGGACTGGGTGTCTACGGTTTTGTGGGGAGGGGATGGTCTCTTTCCTTAACAGTACCTTCAGTGTCTAAAGTTCTGGGCAAAACGGTTTAAATGTGGTAGAAATTCAGTGGAAGATGAGCCTTGTTCAGAATGTCCAATGGAAGTGACACGTTTGTAGAATGTGCCAAAAAGAGGAGAAAGTGATTATGAGAGATGGGAGATTGCCTAGCTTACAAGTTTTTTAATCAAGCATTATTAATTTAATTTCCTGCATGAAAAATTGGGTGTGTCTGAGGTCTGTTGTATGGTTTCCTGATTGCCAACACCATTTGAAAGCAAATAAATTGAGGTTTGTCAAGAATTTGGAGCATTTTTAGCAAATTCATAACTTTACAAATTGTGACTGGAGACGCAACCTGGATTCATCACTGGAACCCAGAGTCCAAACAAACTTTCATCTCTGACTCCAGATGCAACCATCAAATAGAAAGATGGCCATCTTTTGGGAATTTGAAGGAATAATCTTGGCAGCATATAATCCACCATCACAGTAGTGGGCAAAGTCTTGTTGATTTCTGTAGTGTGGCAGCAAAGTTGGTTCATGCAGTGTTGCTCTGTCATGACAATGTTCCAGTTCTCACGTCCTGATTTTTGCCCAAATTGCAATTACAGGGTATGTATTTTGATGAATTGAGCCACACCACTAGGCTAGATCTGGGCTGCACAGTTATTGTTTTCTATTCAGAAACCTTTCTGGTTTTTGAAGAGATTAATTTGGAGCAGGAGCTTGTATTGAGGATCAGGAAGTGGACTTTTCTGCTGGGATATTTTAGTTCTGTTCCAAGTGGAACAGATGTACAGGGTTTTGAAGGGGGGGGGGGGGGCTTACTGAAAAGCAGTGAAGCAATTTTGTCCTCAGGTACATAACTTTTTTAGTGTCCCTTGTAGAACTGTGTATATTGACATGGGACACTAACTATTTAAAACTTGTTTACAAAAGGTTTGTCATTTACATTGTCTCTGAGTTTCCTTGATGTAGTGCCCTCTTAATCCTGAAGGATTAAGGGTTCAGACCAATATCTTTGAGGTAGAGCCAGTTATTAAATGAGGTTTTTAATGTTTAGGCTGCACACCATAAGGTCTGACAGAAGCTGTTGGTATTTGACAGGTGTGAGTGAGTTAGCTGTCAAAAGTAACTGCTCCACTAGGCAAAGTGGTGGCAATCAACTTCTAAAACTTCCTTTGTCCTAGTTGCAGCTCTACTGTTTGTCTTCATCTGAACTTTTAGACCACTTGTCTGAAAGTATCTTAATCATGTTTGTCAAAATAAATGTTTTAGATGAGGTGCAAAATCCTCTTGAGTTTCGTGTATGAGCTGCATATATATCCCTGCTATTTTATAGGCTTTATAGCTTATATAATTCTCTTTAGCGATCTCAGGCAGTTAACAAAGCTTCCCTTCCTTCCTTCAGCACAAGCACTTCACTGAAGACATTCAGACAAGGCAATACCGATCCCTGGAGGTACTGATAGGAGCTGGATATAACACCCCTGCTGATATTTGGAGCACAGCATGTATGGTGAGTTGAGATTCTTTAGCCCTCAATGACTGCAGAACCTTCTAGAAACTTTCAGCCTGCTTTGCTGGCTGGTTTTAAAGACCGATATTATAACTAATGCTTTAAAGGCAAGCATCCAGCCAGTATGTGGGTTTGCTAAATCCTGCTAATCCTTCCCTGTTAGGAAGTATTAAACCTTGAAGTACTGATGTGTAGTGATGCTTTTCTGCTTTTGATTGATCTTGAAAATAGAGGTGGTGTACTCCGTTTGCAGGCCGAGCATGTTGCAGATGGAGGAGAGGCATGTTATAAATAATTGAAGCTTCTGTTTAGGATTACAGTATGTTGCCATTCAAATTGTATTCACATTTCTGGAAGGCAAAGCAATAAGAACAGCCATATTGGATCAGACCACGGTCCATCTAGCCCAACACCCTGATTTCAGGAAGGGTCATAATTATCGGCAAGCCCAGTTTTCCCACAGAAATGTTTCAAAAATTCCACGGGAATCTACAGGCTGTTTTCTCCACCCCCCACAATCCCCCAGTCCAGCCAATTTGGGCCCAAGGCCAACTCATCCTGACCTGCCTGGCAGCGGGGAAATGGTGCGGGCCAGGGTGAGTCACAGAGGTTGCCCCTTGGATCCTCCTCCTTCCCCACCCTCACCTGCTCTGGGGATCCCCAACTCACCCCAGCCCACCCAGCAGCAGGGAAACACTGGCGCTGCTAGTGCTCTTGCTGCCACCATTGTGTCAGGGTTTCCCTGCTGCTGGATGGGCCAGGTTGAGTCACCCAGGTTGTCCCTTTCATCCCGCTCCTTCCCCCCCCCCCCACACACACACACACTGGGGATCCTCTCCTCATCTCCCCCTTCCCAGGATCCCCAACTCACCCCAGTCTGCCCAGCAGCCGGGAAACCCCAGCACAGCAAGCACTTCTGCTGCCGCCGCTGCACCAGTTTCCTTGCTGCTGTTGCCTCCTCCCCTCATCCCCCAACTCTGGGGATCCCCTCCCCTCTCTTCTTCCTCCCCCCTCCGTCCACTCCAGGATCCCCAACTCATCCCGGCAAGTGCTCCTGTTGCCACGCAAGTGCTCCTGTGCCACCACAGCACCAGGGTTTCCCAGCTGCTGGATGGGCCGGGGTGAGTGGCTCATCTCTACATCTTCCTCCTCCTGCCGGCTCTAGGGATCCCCTCCTTCCTCCTCCTGCCGGCTCTAGGGATCCCCTCCTTCCTCCTCCTGCCGGCTCTAGGGATCCCCTCCTTCCTCCTCCCTGCCCACTCTGGGGTTCCCCTCCCCACCTCTACACCATCCCTGGATTCCCCAACTCATCCCAGCCTGTCCAGCAGCAGGGAAACCCTGGCACAGTGAGCACTCCTACTGCTGCCACTGCGCCAGGGTTTCCTGGCTGGGGTGAGTTGGCCGGGTTGCCCCCTCCCTTCCCTTCTCTCTTTCCCCCTCCTGCCCCCCCCCCCCNTCCCCCCCCCCCCCCCCCCCCCCCCTTCCCCCTGGGATCCCCAGCTTACTCTGGCCCACCCATCAGTGGAGAAATCCTGGCACAGGGAATGCAGCCAATTGTGTTGTGTGATGAGCAATCATAGGCTTGTGTGTGGTGATGTCACCCAGCAAGGGAATATTTTTATTGTCGTCGTCTGTACCTTTTCCAAGACTACTATGTCCTCTTTTATTAACAAAGCTTTTTCCTTTGCATTCGTGTTAGCTTTACAGCTGTGCACCTTGTCTCTAGTTGTCTCTTGTACATGTCTTTAAACCATCAATATTTTGCTTCACTGTAGCATGTGTATCAGAACTGTAAAGCAGTTTGAGATTGTGGAATAGGTCTGTTGTTGGATGTCCCTGTTAAAATAAAAAAAACTAATTATTGTTAGCTTCACATTTGTCATTAGGTTTAGGTTAATGTACACATAGTTTTGTAGGTTTGGTTCAAGCTGTCTACAGTCTCAAAGAAAACTCTGCATCAGGTTTACATTTGGTTCATATTGGGAAGACTTTCTTTGCAATCATTGGAACTAGAAAAGTCTTACAAAGGAAAACTTAGGACATGATTCCTCCATCCATTGCAGTTAATGGCTCCCCTCCCTTTTGCTTTAATGGTGGATGATTGTGCCCCTAGTTTAGTTTTCAGAGCGCAGTTCACAGGGGTAGATTTTGTAGGAACCTCATTCACAGGGTGCAGAATGTGTCACTAGTGCCTTAAAAAATAATCAAAGCTCTAAAGATAAAATTGTGCTTTGGAGGGTTGGTGAGTCAGGAATGAATATACAGCTTAATCTAAATGGCAGAAAATTATTTAAACTGTTCTCTGATCTGGAAGTTGAGAAATATGCATAGAAGCTTAATGAGAAGCATCTGAACTAAAATGCCCTAATGTTTGCCTTTGCTGCCAAAGAGAAGTTGCTCTGGAATCAAACTAATAAAATATGGTGACTTGATTTTATTTCAGTCGGTAGCTCAATAACTGAATGCCAGCCTATGAATGTTCAATCTTGTCTTTGAATTCAATTCGTATGAGATGATCCCAGGGTATTGTACATTTTTGGCACAAAAAATTAAAGTTTTATCTGTTCTTATCCACATGTACATGAAGCTTGCATTACAACACTCTGTACATTGTTCTAATAGTCATCACTAAAAAGGCTGCAAGTTTGATGCAATTTTTCTTCTTCAGGCCTTTGAACTAGCTACAGGAGACTACTTGTTTGAGCCTCACTCTGGAGAAGACTACTCTCGGGATGAAGGTGAATATTGCTCTAGGTCTTCTCCTGTAAATTGATTATTGACAAAGAGGAAAGTCCCTTTACTTAAAGTGAGCTGTGGTTTGTGGGTGCTGAAACAATCCTCCCAGCTTCGGTTTGACTGCTTATGTTGAATGAGGTAGTTCCAGAGTAATCCTAATGGAAGGGAGTTATTGAAGCTTTAATTTCAGATCCAAAGAAAAGGTTCAGTTCTTTTGAGTAGCTTTTGGTTTATTCACAGCTATGGCAGATGGTGCTGTGTGCAGTAAACTGATTCTTAACCTTCTAGAGAGTAATGTACATCTAGAGCAATTCCATCCCACCCCACTCTATCGGCATGCCCTTGTGCACAAAGGGAAAATGTAAAAGGAAGGAGGTGGCACCAGCTGCTGCCTCTTCCAATTGGGCTACGGTGTAGATGTGTAGGAGCTGTTCAAAAGGCTATTCTAGATAGAGCTGATCCTTGGTGTGTTCTTGTTAATTTTAATACTCCAATAACTTCATATTTTGGGAGATCATTTCCAGATAACCAATGTTCAGTTCACCAAGAAAACAAGCTTTGGAAAATGCAAGTCATGGCAAACGTCTTCTGTTAACCACTCCATCTGTGTGTTGCTTCTCTTGAAGAAGAACATAATTCAAAAAACTTGCCTGGCCTGTCATACTGTCACACCCTAGGCTAAAGGAATGGAAGAATGGGCTCCAAATATTGGCGATAGTCCTAGAGGTCCAGTCAGAACTCCAGGTGTTCTGAGTAAGACACTGACTTTGACGATCTTCTCTCCTGGGGTGACATCTAAGCATAACTTGGCAGCCAGAAGGTTTATCTCCACAGAGCAGTCTCTTCTGAGGGGAGGGTGTAACGTGTGAAAGTAGCCATACGCAGGGACCCATGTTTATGTTTTCCCCATTGCCACAAATGGGGGAAATGCGGTGAACACGGATCCCTGCTTATACATTAGCTGGCAGAGAACCACCTGAAGGTTTGAGAGCACATTCCATTAGGAGGATGATCTCTTCAGAAGCATGCTTTGAGAAAATTCCCAGAATAGACATCTGCAAAGCTGCCCCCGAGCTTCACCGCGCATATTTGGAGTTAAGTTTTGGAAGACTCCGAGGTGGCTAGCACGTTGCCCCTCCTTTTCTAACCTGCCTTGGAATATGAGAGTTTGGCATGAGGAGCAGGATGGTGGGGAATATTGTTCCAATGTGCGCAGCTCTCGTGAAGGTTCTGAACCAGAGGCTGCATGCAGCACCATGCCTGTGGGTGAATACTGAGAAACTTTTCCAAAGAACTTGGTTCCAGGCAAGTAACTTCTGTGCTTCTCTGCTCATAGTCTGCTAGCTTTTCTGTTCTCTACCTCAGCCTCTTCCATCTTTTCTTTGGCTTGACCTAACAGAGGATTTATCTTAAACATTCCAGTCTCAGTTGTTTTTAGCCCTTTGCTCAGTTTCTTCCTTGCCTCTTGTAGAACTATACGTAATACCAAATGTGCTAAATTAGGCAAAAATGCATGACAAAGTGTAGTGTTTATGATTCATTGTTAAACAACTAAGTAAAATCCAAGCACCACCACAGAAAAGTGAGGGATGTGATGCTATTTTAAAGCTGATACCACTTAGTCCTTACCTAGAACTTTTCTGTAGTTTTCAAAGTGCTTTACAGAAGTCTAGAAGAGGGAGTGTGGTTGCTGTGTTGGTCTCAAAATTAAGAGATGGAGACAACAGAAATTGATACAACAGAAATTGATCCAATAAAGGGTGTCATCTGAACTGCTTTCTTTGCCATCTCTTACATAAAAAGACAAGAATGCATGTTAGATTGGATTGTGGCCAATAGGGAGGTAATTGGTTGGGCATGTAAAGATGGTGGGCACCTTCAGAGCAAGCAGTTATGAAATTCATGCTCCTAAGAAAGGGGAGGAGAGAGGCTGGAATTAGCAAAATACAGACAATGGATTTCAGAAAAGCAGACTTCATCAAGCTCAGAGTTTCTCGGAGGCAAGGTCCCACAACAGGAAAAACTAAAAGTCCTGGAAAACAGGTAGTTTTATTAAAGTAATAAAGGAGGCATAATTGCTTGTCATACCATGCAAAAGAAAGATGAGCAGAATTGAGACACCAATATGACTGTACAAGGATCATTTTAATGATATGGAATGAAGAATGTATCCAAGTGAGTATCAGTAATAGCACAAGGATGTTGGACCAAAATTAGTAAAGCAAAAACACATAATGAACTTCATCTTGTAAGGGCTGTGAGAGAAAACAAGGATGGGCTCTACCAGTATGTTTAAAGGTAACTCTGAATCTGCTGCTCAGCAGGGAAGACAATCTATTAACGTGAGAAGGCTGAACTGCTCAATGTCTGCTTTATCTTTTTTGAAAAGACTGATGCAAATTGTGACCAGATGATTAACAAAATTAGCTTTCATCTCATTCTCATCCTTATTTATGCTAGGATAACAAAAGGTATGCCAAAGAATATCTGCTTTGGCATATATTCTATACCTACCTTCAGTAGTTTGAATGAACTTAAATTGGAAGGGCCTGTCGAATTTGCCACCCTAAGATCCTAAAGAAATTAGTTGAAGAACTCTCAGAACCATTAAAAAATTATCCTTTCAAATTCAATGAGCAGGGCAAAGTCATGAAGGACCGAAGAAGAGCTAACAGTGCCTAGTATTTTTAAAAAATATAAGAGAAGGGCTTTAGGCAGCCTGGCTTTATAATTCCCCATGTTCACTACCGAGAAAGGTATTGGACCAAATGATAAAGCAATCAGTTTGTGAGCAGTAGGGATGGGGAACCTTTTCCCTCCCGGGGACACTTTGAAGATTCACACACTCCACAAGCTGCATAGCAGCTGGAGGCAGATGCGTTCAGTAAGAGGAGGGTCCAGATCATGGATCTATACTATGAATCTGTTCCCTAGTCTTTGTTTTTAAGCCCTCATGTCTGCTCCTTTAACCTGAGCTCAATCTTTCAGTGCCTGGGAGTAGGAACTGGAAAGAGGCCAAAAAAAATAAAATAATTATCCATAGGCTGCATATGACCTCCAGGTCTGAGGCTCCCCACCTAGTGGAAAATTAGTTGTGACCATCCTAGATTTTAAAAACTGATTGTGCCAAATCAGTGTAGCTGCCTCCTTTGATAAGGTAACTGGCTTGCTAGCTAAGGAGAATGCATCATACATAGCTATATCTTGAGATGAAAAGAGAGTAGTTCAGGTGATACCTTTTTACTGGACTACTCTGTCTCCATCTCTTACATTTGGGGGACCAGCACAGCAACCACTTCTCTCTAAACTAAATTTAACTTGACTTCAGTAAGATTTTTGACAGAATCTTGCATGATAAAGAATCTGAATAGCTTCAAAATGGAGTTGGATAAATTTATGGCATATCTTGTGGGGAATTTTTATTATTTGATGCTGCAGGACAAAATGTGTTTGTTTCCTCCTCCCCCCCAGCAATACATGTTGGGTTGTGGGTTCCCCACCCCACTTTATTCCTGTAGCATCAAAGTTGTCTGCAGCTGGAGGTGGGACTGTCGGGGCATTCTGAAGCCTGGGTACTATATTGTATATTGGGTGCCTTGCTGGTGGGGCCTGCGCACAGACTCAGGTTCTAGCTGATCACCATATTTGGGGTCGGGAAGGAATTTTCCCTCTGGGCAGATTGGCAATTGATTCTGAGGTTTTTTTGCCTTCTCCTGCAGCATGGGGGTGTCTCACCTGTTTAGGACATCTGGATCCTTCTTTTTCTAAATTTATTTCCTGTTGTTTCAGGCATCTGTGTGCTCTGGTTTGTCCCAGTCTTTACTTGTAGCTGTTGGTGGACTGTCTCTGTGCAGATGGTTGGGCTGTGGCAGGTTCTGCAGTGGTGCAGGGGGCTGGACTAGATGACCCTTGATGTACCTTCCAGCCTTGTGACTCTGATAGTTTCATACATAAGTTAGAGAAATGTGGGCTAGAGAGCCACACATATGATAGTCATATAAAATCTAAAAGAAATAGGAATGTTCAGTCTATTTGTTTATTTTTTATTTATTTATTTACGGAATTTGTATTCCGCTCTTTCCCGCCGCAGGCAGCCCAGAGCAGCTAACAACATAGTATAAATATAATATAAAAACAATTTTAAACACTATAAAACATAATAAATCATAAAACACAAACAACCCCCCACCCTACCCCTCTCCCTTGCCAAATGTCTGACGGAACAGCCAGGTTTTGCAGTTCCTGCGGAAGGCCGGAAGATCCGGGGCCTGACATGCCCCCACCGGGAGGGAATTCCAGAGGCGCGGCGCAGCCACTGAGAGCACCCTATTCTGCGTGGCCCCCCAGGAAACCCGGGGGACCTCCAAGGCACCCCCAGACGACAGCAGGGGCCGATCTAGAACCCAGGGAGGGTGAGGCGATCTTGCAAATAGGCAGGGCCAAGGCCATGTAAGGCTGTATAGGTTAAAACCAACACTTTGAATCGGGCCTGGAAGACTATTGCCAGCCAGTGCAGAGATCGGAGCACTGATGTAATGTGCTCCCGGCAGCCCAACCCCACTAGGAGCTGGGCCGCCACATTCTGCACCAGCTGCAGCTTCCGAGCCGTCACTGTAGGTAGCCCCACGTAGAGCGCGTTGCAGTAGTCTAATCGAGAGGTAATAAAAGCATTGATGATCGTGGCCAGGTCCGGAGCCGAAACCAGCGGCCGAAGCCGCTGCACCAGATGTAACGTGCGGAAGGCATTCCTCACCACAGCCTCCACCTGGAGATCCAGGCGGAGCTGCGCATCGAGGAGCACCCCCAGGTTCCGCACCTGGGACGTCAGTGGAGGGCAGACTCCATCAATCGATGGAGCTGTCAACTCCGCTGACCTACCCACTAACATCACCTCCATCTTGTCAGGATTCAGTCGCAGTCGGTTAGCCCTCATCTGGTCCTCCACAGCTGCCAAACACCGGGTAAACACTGAGACAGCCAGGCCTGGGTCGGTCAAAAATGAAAGAGACAGTTGGGTGTCATCCGCATACTGATGACACCTCACCGCGAACTCTCTGATCACATCGCCAAGCGGCTGCATGTACACATTGAACAGGAGAGGGGACAAAACTGAACCCTGCAGGACCCTACACGGTAGGTCTCGGTAAGATGAAAAATAATCAAAGTATCACCTGCTGAGTTCTTCTGGTCAGGAATGAGCGGAACCATTCAAGAACGATCCCGCCCACCCCCGCGCTGTCCCGCAGGCACGTCACCATCATCTCATGGTCAACGGTATCAGATGCCGCCGACAGATCTAAAAGGACCAATAGGGTTGATTGACTCCAGTTCTTTTCTTGTCGAAGATTATCCACCAAGGCCACAAGTGCTGTCTCAGTGCCATGACCCGTACAGAAACCAGACTGCGAAGGATCGAGATAACCGATGCAGGCAAGATGTCCCTGGAGCTGCTGAGCCACTACCCGTTCAATAACCTTCCCTAAAAAGGGAAGGTTAGAGACAGGCCTATAGCTGGCAGGGGAGTCAGCATCAGGCGATGGTTTCTTGAGCAGAGGCCGCACCACTGCCTCTTTGAGACAGCTTGGCATTCTGCCCTCCCGCAGGGAGGCGTTGACCACCCCGGCCAGCACCGGCCCCAATGTCTCCTGGCAGCTCGTAACCGGCCAGGATGGGCACGAATCTAATTCACAAGAGGTGGTTCGAACTACCCCAAGCACCCGCACCATGTCAGTGGCCGTCACCGACTGAAAGTGATCCCATAAAATCGGACAAGCTGGAGCTTCTACACCCTCTACCTCCTCCACTGCACTAAGTGCAGCATCGAGGTCTTGGTGAATACGAGCGATTTTATCCGCGAAATAATCCGTAAAAAGGTCACAGCGCGCAGAAGATGACTCAACCCCCGGGTTGAGGGAGGCCAGACTGACCAGCCCCCGCACCACCCGGAACAGCTCCGCTGGATGGGATTTTGCAGCTGCTATGAGGGCAACAAAGAACTCCCTCTTTGCTATCCGCATAGCCACGGCATAGGCTCGTAAAGTAGCTCTATGTCGCAATCTGTCAGCTTCAGCACGAGATCGACGCCACCGTCGCCCCTCTTGCTTCAGGACCCGCAGTTCCTCAGAGAACCAAGGAGGTTTGCTGGGCCACCACCTGTGCAATGGATGCCTGGAAGCCATTTGATCAATGGCCTCCATCAGCAGGGTATTCCATAGCTTGACGAGGTTATCAATGAGACGGTCGTCAAAGTCAGAGGGTAACTCCCTCAGAGCGCCTAGAAACTGCACCGGGTCCATCCGCCTCTGGGGGCGGACCATCCTAATAGGTGTCCCGCACCCTGCTGGGGGCAAACGTGCTAGAAGGGAGGTCTGTAGGAGGTAATAATCCGTCCATGACAAGGGCACAGTTGATATCTTCCCCCATTAACGGATCACCCGCCTCAAGACCAATGCAGAACATTAGGTTCCATCCCTCCAACCACGGCTGGTGCTGCACGGAATACCCAGCCGGATCAAGATCAGCCAGGATAGGCCCCAATTCATTATCCAGCCAGGTTTCTGTGATACACGTGAGATCGGCGGCACAGTCCAGGATCACCTGCTGGACTGTTGTTGCCTTATTCGCCACCGACCTCGCATTTAACAGCACCAAATTCTCTCTATAGAAGAGAATAAGGGGAAACGTGTTAAGTTTTCAAATATCTAAAAGGTTGCCACAAAAAAGATGGTGAACAGTTTTCTCCACTGACCGAGAAGATAAAACAAGAGGCAAAGGACTTAAATGTCAGCAGGGTAAATTTCAGTTAAATTTATTACCTCAGAATTTCTGTTTTCCTGACCACATTGAGATTTCACTTTAATCCTGTGCCCTCTCGCAACAAAGAAGATATGCAGAGTCTACCAAATATCAGTCAAGATTGGGACCTCACTTGGTGTCCTGACTCGGGTGAAGTGAATACACTTTTTTCTATTAGTTTAACAAATTCTCAAACTCACTACAGGGAGCAAATATCCAAATTTTGTTACCAAAACAGAATGTGCATATTTGTTTTTGCCAGTGTGCCACTCTCAATTTTAGCAGCTTTCTACTTTACACACCCCAGGTTCATCACATATTTTAGATACAGGAGGGAAAGGCAAAAAGTCCCTTACTCAGAAGTGTAAAAGTGGCTAAACTCTGCTGGTGTAAGCTTTGCCTTGGGCCAGAGTGTGACCCCAAGCAAGCTGCTCTCCATTTAAAAACTTACGGAAACCAAAACTTGCCTATTTGCTTGCTCTTTCAGGGTATTAAAGCAGTATGTGGGAAATGAAACCAAGATGGAAGTAAATACTTCATTTATTTATTTCACTTCATTTATAACCAACTCCTCTTGCCAAAGGCGACTCGGGGCAGCTAACAAGATAAAACAATATAAAATAGCAACATCAATAGACTGCAACAAAACACTATCCACCCCACCCCAACTAACCCATCGCTTCCTCCCACCCACTCCTCCACCAAACGCCTGACGGAATAACCAAGTTTTACATTGCTGCCAGAAAGCAAGGAGATCCGGGCTAAGACCGATCTTTGCTGAGAGTGCATTTCGTAGCGACAGTGCAGCCACCAAGAATGCCTGCCTATCCATATGGATACTGTGGGACCTCCAGGAGGGTGCTCTCTGACCACCGCAGGGATCGCCCAGGGAATAAGGTGGTCCCTCAGATAAGCAGGGCCCAGGCTCTGTTGGGCTTTAAAGGTCAACACCAGCACCTTGAATCAGGCCCAGAGACAATAGGCAGCTAGTGCAATGCCCGAGCACTGGACTAATGTGCTCCCTGCAGCCTGTCCCAGTCAACAGGTGGACTGCTGCATTTTTGCACCAGCTGCAATCTCCGAACTGTCACCATGGGCAGCCCCATGTAGAGTGCATTACAAGTAGTCTAGCCTTGAGGTGACAAATGCATGGATGATGGTGGCGAGATCAGAGTCCGAGACATAAGGGCGAAGCCTCTTCACCAGATGTAATTGGCAAAAGGCACTCCTGGCCACAGCTGACAACTGCCAAATCAGGCGCAACTGTGGATCCAGGAACACCCCCAGGCTTCACACAGATGAAACCAGTGGAAGGCGGACTCCCCCAATAATGGGGATTTCCCCCTCCCCCAGATCACTAGTCCCACACACCAACATCAACTTTGTCTTGTCAGGATTAAATTTCAATCTGCTCAACCTCATCCAGTCCCACACAGTAGCCAAACACCAGGACAACAATGAGACTGCAGGGCCTGAGTCAGTTGAAAGCAATAGATTCAGTTGGGTGTTGTCTGCATATTGATGGCAGCAAACTCCCCAACTGCGCACAACCACCCCAAGTGGCTGCATATATACATTGAATAGGGGAGAGGACAGAATAAAACCCTGCAAGACCCCACACAGGAGGCTACTAGGGGATGATGTACAATCCCCTAGTACCACCTGCTGAGATCTTCCTGCCAGGTAGGAATGGAACCACTGCAAAATGGTACCGTTCACCCCAGCCGGGTCGTGCAGATGAGTCGCCAGCATCTCATGATTCACTGTATCAGATGCCGCTGATAGATCCAATAGAACCAGCAGGGTCATACGACTCTTATCGAGCTCTATCAGGAGCTCGTCAACCAAGTCCACATGCGCAGTCTCCGTGCCATCCCCCGGACGAAAGCCACTGCATGGGATCCAGAAAAATGGTGTGGTCTACATGCGACTGCAGTGCCACTTACCCGTTCAGTAACCTTCCTTAAAAAGGGAAGGTTAGAGACAGGTCGGTAACTCTCTCTCAGGTACTAGCGTCAAGTGATTTATTTCTTTTTCTTTTTCATTTGGCAAAATTTGATATAAATATGCTACATTTGTCAAATTCCTTATTTGTGTTAGAGAACTCCTGTGAATTTCTCTCAGGATTCTAATTAGAGATGACTTTCCTCTGAGAAACAAGGATGTAGATGTAGTATCCTATCCACACCAGTTTTTGTTCAGACCCTACCTACCTAGCAGTTGAGCATAGATTTCTCTGCATGCCCAAGTCCCTAAATGATTGGAAACTACAGTCTGAAGATTTTCCTGAAGTCAGACCCTGAACTGTATCCCTCCTCTTCCAGGTCGAAACCAACATTTTTTCCAAGAGGTGTGCAGTTGCTGCTCTGCTTGGGGTGCCTTGTATTGATGCATGTTCTAAGTTTCTCTTCTTTCTTTGAAATGTGTTTGAATGCATAGATCACATTGCATTGATCATTGAACTTCTGGGGAAGATACCTCGCAAGCTCATTGTAGCAGGAAAGTACTCCAAGGAGTTCTTCACCAAAAAAGGTAAGAGGAAACAAGGCAAGTCTTAACCCCTTCCTCTTGGGGTCATGACTGCCTCATGCTGAATCTGCCAAGTAACTATAGACAGCAGCAAAACCCATGTCCTCCAACTGCTATTGTAGAATATAATGCTGCTATTCCCATGTTTTAATTTAAACATAGTGAGGATAGCTGTGCCTCTGCCCAGCACAAACCAGCCATGAGCAGGCTAGCGCACTGTATTGTCATCTTAGTGGGCTTTTCCTACATCAGATGTTCCACATTTATCAGGACTTTGCTTTAACTTGTTTGAGTTCCTTAGGAGTCTGTCTAGATAAGTGGTTCTCAAACTTCTTCTGAACCACAGCCCCTCCACTTGTAGCTGAGACCACCACACATACATACCCCTTGCTTCCTCTGCCCGTTTCACCATCCTGTTGCTTCCCCTCTTTCTGCCCTTTGTTGTTTGACTTTTTTCCCCTTACTGTGCCATTATTTTGGAAAGTCTTCCTCGTTCAGTGAGTGTGGAGTTGTGGTCCTTCTGTGCCTCTCCCCCTCCAGGGAGCCCGAACTTTAGTACCACTAATCTAGACAATTTACTTGGTTCCAAGCCTAGTGACCTCTATCCAGAGTAGTATTACCCTGCCTCACTATGTGTTCTTTGAATCTACATAGAGGGAGATTTATTTATTTTTTAAGTAGGCAGCATATTTGTTACTCACCAGTATCAGCTTTTTATCCTCTGTTGTGTTCTTTTCTTCTTTGTTTCTTTTTTTCTTTCTTTATTCATTGTATATGAACTATAAGTTGTATTTAAAACCTGGAAACTTACTTTTATAATTTTAATTTTAATTTTTTTTTAAAAAAGAAATGAAAAGAAATAAGCAGCATATTTGGAGAAATAGCACAGCAACAGTGCAGCTGGCCAATAATCTCTTCAGGATACTCGGGGGCATGTCTCTTCTGAGAAGAATATTGGGACTTCAATTTTTTGGGATCTAAATCATGGACTAATTGGAGGACTCTCCATGTAAAATCTGTGGGGCCAGAATTCTTTAGCCATATCAGATCTTTGGGGAAGAGGTAGAAGGGAGGGAAGGAGACCACTTTGAAAGTATCCAACTTCTAAAGCATAGTATGATCTCCAAGAAATATCCTTATAAAGAGGCTAAATTTTTAGGAAAGAAAATGTAACCTTTCACTCTTATGGTATGTGGTAAGGCAATTCCATACTTTTTCTGCCCTGTATAACTTCCTCAACCTGTTGGTGACTTGCTGTGTTAATCCTTCTTGGTTCTCAGGTGATCTGAAGCACATCACCAAACTGAAGCCATGGGGCCTTTTTGAAGTTTTGGTGGAGAAATACGAGTGGTCCCAAGAGGATGCAGCAGCATTCACAGACTTCTTGTTACCTATGCTGGAGTTGATTCCAGAGAAACGAGCAACGGCAGCAGAGTGTCTCAGACACCCCTGGCTTACCTCCTAGAGGAGGCTTTGACCCAACACCGTAGCCCTACGCTCTGGTTTACAGCATAGCATACACACGCCCAGCTGCCCCTTCCCAGAGCTGTTTTTCCTTGTTCATTTTCAGAGTGAAGCTCTTTCCTCAGGGCTTCTGAGATTTTAGATAAATCTAACTGTTCACTTGAGTTTGCGTACTTGACTAATTGGGGACTCTCCTCAGCCAGTGGGCATCCTATGTGTTTTGCTTTTATTGGGCTTCGCCAAAGACAAACTGACTGGAGTATGAAATTACCCTAACTTCTTCCTTGCTAGTGTACCATATCCTAGAAGTGCGAGCTGAGCTCCATTAGGACATACTCTCTTAATTATATTACAACCTTCCTTTTGTTTGCAACAGGGTTGTGAAGAGCTGTGGGTCCATCCATAACTCATAGACTCCAGGAGTTGTTTTTTTCCAGTAAGCATCTGGTTGCTGGTAGTAGGCCTCGAAATGACAGATGGCACCAATGTGTTAGCTTCACGAGGAGGCACAGAACTGTAAATCCTCCCTCCATTCCTTGGTGTCTGAGCTGCTCTGCTCTGGGGTGGCTTTTCTTCTTTCCAGACAAATATTATTTTCTTTTAGTTTTTAGCCACTTAATACAACTTGTTTAAAAAAAAAAAAATTAAAACTAGTGCATAGAACCATTATTTTCCCCTCCTCCAAAGTGTTCAAAATAGCTTCTGAACTCGTTGAAACCCGCTACTCTCAAATGCCTGAGCCTTTCAACTGATTAAACTTAACAAGGGAGATGGGCAAAAGCAGGCCCTGGTTCAGTGCACAATCTTGCAGCACAGGTGTGTGTGCATGCTTTGGTTGCAGAGAGGTAGTTGTCCTACAGCCAATTCTCAGACAATTAAGCTGTGGGTTTTTTGGTTTTCCTTTATTAGCACTCCTCCTGCTTTGCTTGGGATCTCCATTGCATCAGCGAGCAAACAGCTGAGTTTAGCTTAGAAGGATGGAATGTACCCTTCCCTCATATTTTGAATATTCAGGAGAGACGGTGGTGGTACCCATTTCATGGCTGCACTCTACTCCCTGAATTTAAACCACCACCATTAAGTTTCCAAAGCTTAATGTAAGATTTCTACTCTTAACTTGCCTTAGGTGCCGACTTTTAGAAGTAGCCTTTCTGAATGGGATAGTCTTTTATTTTTCAGAGGCAACTGGGTACTTAAGCATCCTTACCATCAGGACAGTTGAGCTAGGGGAGCAAGTAGTTGGGCTTTTTCCTACAGATGTAAGGCCAACTGCTATTTCCTAAGATCACTGCATACGGGGTTGCTCCATTGACTACAATGTGACCTTTTCAACTTCTTGGAGGGGGTTAGTTGTAACTTGCACGTAGGGTTTTTTATTTTAACTGAGAAGTTTAAAGCTTTGTAGCCTTTTCTAGTTTTATGATGGGTTTCTCTTAGACTTCCCCAAACTCTTACAGATTCATTGCATCCTACTCAAAAGTACAGTTTGGCAGAGTTGGATTTCAGAAGCCCTTCCTCACCATGGACCAAACAGGCCTTTGGGGGTTTCAAAGCTCTCAGAGGATGGAAGCTGCTGCAGGGCTCTGGGACTTGCCGATGGCCAAGCAGGCACTGCTTGGAAAGATCGGATACCAAAGCTGCCAGTGAGACTGACTTGTGTGTCACTTTTCTATGTGTGTTTGAAATCCTAGCTCATTCATAACCTGTTACCCACAAAAGCCAGTGCTGCAACTCTCTTCCCTCTGCATCTTGTTTTGGCCAGTCTGTCATCTAATGCCTGACTGGGTCCTTTATCCATGCTGTGTGCATGTTTCTAGGAGTCCTTAAATCAGGTTTTCTATGCATAAGTCTAAAGGAGAGAAAAGTACCAAAACAGTTTTAAAACTGCTGAATGATGTTCCCCTCATCTGGAATTCCTTCCCCAGCTCTGAGTCATGTCTGTGTCTGTTAAGGGACCACAGACAGGACTAGATTGTATAGCTTGTGTTTAAATACTGTGAAGATTTACTGGCAGGATGACTGCCGCTTCTGGTGGCATCGTTAAAGCTCACCTTGCCTTGTTCACTGTAGCAGCTGGGCTGACCTGGAAGGAATATGAAGTTCATAGGGGGCCTACAGCTCCTGGGTTTGGGGGGTTGAACAGCTGTTCCCTCCCACATCACCAGATGAGGGCTTTATTCTCTGCTTGCTTACGCACAGCCTGCTCCTCAAAACCCTCCACAGGCACAAGCCCCATTGAAATGAATGAGACTTGTGTAGCAGAGCACTTTTGAGGATCAGTACCTAAAAGGACAGTTGGTGGGTTGAAGATGTGCAGGGGCAGCTCAGGAGGACTGTCTGCATATTTCTGGCTTGCTTACTCGGGGTTCATAAACTTCCAAATTGCCATAAAGTGCTCACTGATGGATTTGTAATTGCTGTGTCGGTCCAAAACCTGAAGGAAAATACATTTTTATTCTTTCTACTGGGTGCATTGTCTTTTTTCTTTGTAAATGCAGTACAATAAAGAGATTATTTAATAACCCACAGGTATTCTTGATGCGTGCTGTCTATCCAATGACTCGAGCCGCTTTCATACCTGCGCAAACAGGTACTTTAAGAGCTTGGGAGAGGGGGCTTGTATGCAAATCAGGTACATCTTTCATCAGGTGTGAATGCCCCAGGGTGGGTGATGGAAGCTTTTGTGTGTGTTTACAAGGGCAGTTGACAGAGCAGGATTTCACAGCTCTGTCAATCGCCTTTATAAACACGCTCACATGCACATTCTTTCTCCTGAGCTTCTAAAACCACATTCGCACATGTGTGCAAGCGGACTCAGTCCTACTTCCAACTCCAGCAGGATACAGAGTTAACATACTTTATATTCTGGTCGCACTGCACAGGCTCATGCTAGGTAGAAAGTATCTCGGATCTAGTTTGGCTCTAGTTTTTGCTGCGCTCATTCCTGTTTCTGCACTCGTGCTGTAAAACAAAATTGAAAGGTCTGAGTGCAGGCTGCTAGAATTGCCCTGATTTTTCTCAATTCCAAGTAGATATTTCTACTTGGTAAGCTACTGTAGCTATAATTAGCTTGATGGATCCTCTAGGTTAACAGCTAGTATTGCTGGTTATAAGAGCAATTGCATTGGGTCATGCCAGTGGTCCCTCTAGTCCAGAATCCTCTGACATTGGCTAATGCCGGATTCTTCAAAGGAAGAGTTACAAGGACACTGGGTATAGGGATGAACCATCCTCTATTACTTCAAAAACTCAAAAGGATCACACTATGCAGGCTAAATCTGGCACTTGCGGGTATATGTTCATAGGGCCATGCCAAGCAGTGGTTACATTAGGTTAAGTAGTTCACCTTTTATTCAGGAAACTCATTTGAAGAAACCAGTACAAAGAGAGACTTTAAAGAGACAGCAGGTAATTCTTGATAGACAGCCTCACAGAATCCTTTGTTGTATCCTCTGTCCAGGAATTCCATGAGCACATGGAGCCTTCTGTATCTTGCTTTTCAAGGAAATCTAGTAAAAATAGTCTAGTAGCCATTTCTCCAGAATCTTAAGTGATCTTT
This sequence comes from Sphenodon punctatus, assembly GCA_003113815.1. NCBI lineage: Eukaryota > Metazoa > Chordata > Lepidosauria > Sphenodontia > Sphenodontidae > Sphenodon > Sphenodon punctatus. The sequence goes on along the minus strand of QEPC01012575.1, from coordinate 1,780,370 downwards.
AAATTACATGTAGTTGAAAGAAATTCAGAAATAGTTTCAGGCTCAGTTACTTACACTAGCCTTCATCTTCAGTCATTGCCTTCCTCTGTGAAAGAAAGAGAGAGTGTATATTCAAAGAAGTTGTATCATTTCTCTGTTATGCTAGTTGTACCCCAAGCACATGGCTGTGTTTGCAAACCAATGGTACTAGCTAACATTCCTCTTGGGGCTGAGGAACCTTGGGACTAGACCAATCCTTTTCTGAACCCTGGTCTGGCACTACATAGTAACACTACAGTTATATTGTACATAGAACAGGTACTTTGCTAATATCTACTGTTAGCAATTGTCTGTCATTAACACAGCTATTTTCAGCCTGATTTACCCAACTATTTCAATACTATGGTTTTGGGATTCCTAACAGCAGCTGCTCTCTTCATATAAAGCAAACTGCTAGATAGCTCTGTTTTTGATTGCCATTCCCTTACCATGTGGTGTGTATGGGACACTGAACTCTGTACAGAAACCACCAACTCCATTTAGTATCAACCTGCACATGCCTTCCTTAGTAACCTAGAAACTACCAATGGAGACTGGCTACTAATTTTTAGAAAGCAATTGGGTAGGTGGCTATAAGGCTGACAGCAGCCCCTCCCATTATTCTGTTCAGGTCATTATAATGTACACCTGTCACCATGGCCTATGAAGGTCTTTGACATGATCAGAAACTGGTCCTGTAGGCAAGACATCTTCCTATCCTCCTAAAGTAAAGCAGAGAGAAACCACTGCCTTAGGTTACCTTTATTTTCTATTTTGAAGTCAGAGGGGAGCAGATTGTCTTGCCGGTTCCCTAAGACAAATGCCAGGAAGGAGAGGATGAAGGCATCAAGGATCCCAATGATGCAGAGGATGTAGGCCCAGCGTATTCGGTACACCCCCAGAGTGTATTTGTCTGTCTTCTCACCACACAAGCGCTTCACTTCAGGAGAGTCCCAGCCATCCGGATAGAGCAGGCAACCTATTGCCAGGCCAGCTGCTGCAGGGAAAGAAACTTATGATCACAGGGCACTGGGTGGTGGAGAACATGAGGCACACTTCTCATACATTAAAGTCAATGGATGTGACCCCAAACCTCTGCGTGCAGTGCATGCACAGATCCCATGCAGGTTGTGCATGCCACAGTTCCTGTAGCAGGGCTGCACACCCAGCACATGTGGGTGGGGCTTGGGATCAGCCCCACTGAGAGTTTTGCCATTGAACTTAATGCCTTAAGGATTGCAGTGATGGTCTCAACAAGCTGAGCTATTGTTGCATATGAAATGCGTGTGAAGGCATTTTGCTTTTTTAAAAACAGATTCACATGCATCTCCTCATGAGCAGACAAGATTGTATTAGTAAAAATGCTCTTTCAAATCCCTCCTGAAAACCTACTTCAATCAGGCTTTCCCTGGCTCAGTGAAACTGCATCCTCCTCCCTCCCTCAGAATCTTTCCCTGTAACTAAGTGAAGCACGTGCACCTGCATCTTCTCAAACTCATTAATGTATCCTTGTCTCTCCTCATGTTCATCTCCCTCATCTCCCACTTCCTTGGCTCTTAGATTTTAAGTCCTTTGGAGTAAGGCACCTGTCTGTAACTCCTGACTGGACAGTGCCAGGTACATTGCTGATGCTATATAAATAACAAAGTAAAAAGTCAGGCCAGAAGACTGCACTGTAGTACAGATATATTGCGTATAGGGAGAGATGCAATCATTTGGAAGAGAGCTGTTTGGGAAAACATTTGCATCTGAGACGTTTTAAATACAATGAGGGGAAACCAGTAATAACATAGAGTGCTAACATAAAGTGGCAGGAACACCCCCCACCCACCCACCCCCCCCAATCCCCTGCCCTCGATTTACATTTTATCATTCACTTGCTTTAAAAATCAGACATAAAGTGGCAGGAACACCCCCCACCCACCCACCCCACAGCTGGACCTGGTTGGAGAGGGGGTGGTGAGTAACGTGGCTGCCTGGTCACCCCCCTACCCTGTGGGTGGCACCCCATCTCCCCCCCCCATGACAGGTAGCCATGGCAACACCCCCAAACACTCTGGAGCAGTCATGCCCAGTTTGGCCCACCTGGGCAGCTCGCAGGGCTCAACCATGGGCCTGGTTCATTCCAGGTCCAAGTTTTCGGCTTGGCCACCAACCCCATCGGGGTTTGAACATTTGGCAGGCCTGGAAAAAATATGCGGGGTTGGTGCTGGCCCATGCGAGCCAGAGCAAGTCGAACCAGACCTGTGTTATGCTGACACCCATAGATGCAGGCTTGGTACGCATGCAGCACGGTTGGGAGAGGGGTGTTTTGTAGCTTTGCAGAAAATGGGTTTTGGTCATGTGATTTTTTCCTTTCTGTAGCTGAATTCTACATGACTAATTCTCACATTTAACCTTGGACTATTGCCCTTACATGCCTTTCACCCTAGAGGCCTCTGAGGTGAATGAGTGACAGTTGGGGGGCATATGAAACCAACATCTTGAAGATGAAAGGAAACTGTTTATTTGAGATCACTGTGCTCTTAGGAAATTCCACAACAACACTTCTGTTAACTGTTGCCTTGGTAACACTTTTCCATTCCTGCAGGAATATGCAGCGCTAACCTGTTAAGCATATAGTCTGTTGCTTGGAACTGTCTTCCTGTTTAAAACAAAATTGAATTATCTTCTGGACTAAATTCTTCCAAGGGTAATGACAAAAAAAAACAACAAATGTGGTTTTGCTGCAACCAAAGTCCTAAATGGGCTTTCCTTAAACACCAGGAAGGCACAATTCCTAAAGCAGGGATGGGAAACACTTTAAACCGTGGGCCAACTGCAGCCTACAGCCAGTTTTTACTTGACAATTCTGGGTCTGGTTCATGGAGTTGCCCCTTAACTTCAAGCACTGAAGGAGGAAGGAAGTAGAGATGAGGTCATACACTTACGGCTAGGATCCATGAACTGGACCCTTCCCTCCCTTTCCCTATCCTGAGCATGTGCCTCCAGGTTATTTTATTATTATTTATTATTATTATATAGTGTCAGCAATGTAACTGGTAGTGAACAGTCCTCAATAAGAGACAGGTCCCTGCCATGACCTAGGATAGAAAAAAGAAGAGGAGGGGAGGGGAACACAGAGAGAGACATGGAAATGTTTACAAAGGTGAGAAGTTGCAGGTGCATGTGCTTAGCTTAGTTACAGGGGAGAAGGAGCCCCTAAATGAGAGGACAATAGAGGGAGTGTTAGTAAATAGTCTCTGGGTTGCAGATGAATAGCTAGGGAAAGCCTGATAGACCAGGTAGGTATTTAGGAGGTATTTAGAGGCAGGGGGAGAGGGGGTTCTAGACATACGGGGCAACGTGGGAGAAAGGGCAAAGGTGATTTAGGGAGACTGGGACAAGTGAGGGTGGTGGCAGAGGGAGAGCAAAGTTTCCAGGTGGGAACATAGCTGAAAATGAGCGCAGAACGTTAGAGGGGAACAAGGCCATGAAGAGCCTTGTAAATGAAGATGAGAAGTTTGTGCTGGCTATGAAGAGTCCCATTCCTCGACTCCTTTCCAGCTCATGGAGCTTGTGGGAATGTTCAAAGACTCCCTACCACACTGGACCTAAAGTAATGTCTGCATGATGAGTTAGATATTTAAATGGTGTGTACTTGCCTGAACAAGAGATTCAACGCCTTACCTACAGCACGTTAATGTTAAAACAACCCTGCATGCAGGCATTGGCTAGGAATGTACATGATTCATTCCTCGTATAGGGATGGGAAAGCACTGAATCCAATTAAAATTGGAATCCGATTCAATTGCTTCGGATTTGAATTGGATTGGAACTGGTTCATAATTATTTCCCCATTCACTTCAATGGGAACATTTTTTTCCCATTGAAGTCAATGGGAACCTGAACCTATTAATTTCAATGGGCAGTCCAAGGCATATTGGTTCTTGTGCCGGAATTGAATTAATCCAAAGCAGTAAAAATTAGATTAATCCGATTCTGATTTTTCCATCCCTAATATTCATTCTGTGCTTAGAATAAACATTTCCCACTGCAGTCACAGTTAATGCAGCATTAGTTTCTTATGGAGACCCCTGGTAGCTGAGTTTCAAAAAAACTTGCTATCTTCAAACATAACAATGTCTTGTCTGTTGCATGTATCTTTTATCCTTGGAGGCTTTATTCCTGTCACCATTAGGAAGGGAGAGCTGAGCAACATTCTGGAGTTCTGTTCTCTGCTTTGCTGCTGACTAGCTCGGTTTCTGACTTCAGAGCAGTGATCAGAGGCAGTGTGGGGCCAGTGGTCTTTCGGGGCTTAATGCTGTGTTTTACCTCTGGCGCACAATACCTTGTGATGTTAGATTGCCAGAGCCTGTTCCATTGCTGGGTTTGGCTAAAGCCAGGGACCTGTGTTCACTGTTTTTTCCCCATGCGGAAAACAGTCAACACGAGTCCTTGGCTAAAGCTCTTTCTAGGTCACCCTGATGCATGGATCCATCACGTTGCCAATGTGTTACAGAAGTAATTAAAGCAAGGCTATGACATTAAGGGGTGGTCATTTTATGTTCTTACAATTCATAGGACTGGCTACAAGAACGTTTTTTAAAGCTTTCAAAGCAAATGGAAGGAGATTGACAAATTCAGACTTCTGCCCTGACGACACTTCCTTACAGTGACCCTGGGTGTTACCAAATGAAGCACTATTATTATTACACTATTACAATCTGTTACCTGAGGTCTGTGTACTCATATCCTCACCACATGGACCAACCAACCATCATTCTTGATGTAACCAAGCTAAACGCATGCACCTGAGACCTCGCATCCTCGTGAATGTTACACTCCTTGTCTCTCCCTCTGTTCCCCTTCCTTCATCTCCCCCCCTCCCCGGTCAGATTGTAAGCCGTAGGGCAGGAACCGTGTCTATTCAATTACTTTGTAAAGCGTCAAATACATTGCTGGCGCGATATAAATGCTTGCTAATAATAATAATAATAATATTACTACTGGCACTGAACAACTATTAATTAGACACGCTGCTCTGACCCAAGGGGCTTACTATCTAGGGGAGACTGGTGCATGACGAAAGCCGAACCAATAAATACTGATTGATTGATTGATCGATTGATTGATATCTAGGGGAGACACGGGAGAGAGGCACTGAGGAAGAGACAGGGATACATTCATAAAGTTGAAAAGTCACACGTGTGTGCTTAGCTTAGTTGCAAGGGGAGAGGGGGATCCTGAATGAAAGAAAAGTAGAGAGAGCATCGGTGAGCAGTCTGTGTGGCTGAGGACGTAGGGAAAACCTGATGGAAAAGGTAGATTTTCAGGGGAGGGAGTGAAGAAGGGAATTCCAGGCAGAGAAGGAGCAAAGACAGCTGAGGAAGCATCACAAGTTGAAGTTGATGACCTCATGATAACATAGCTGGTTTTGAACAGCTATCCAATAATTGTCCTCTCACTATCTGTTCCCTAACTGATAACCTTTGCTACAATGTACCAAGTTGGCACTAGAGATGTGAAGGCCCGGGAAAAAAACAGAAAAATTCAGGAAAACCATTTTTTCCGGAGGTCTTTTTTTTTTGTTGCTTTTTTCTGAAAAATTGGGGAAATTGAAAATATTTGGGGGGAAAAAACAAAACCCTCATGAAATATGTTTTTTGAATGATGAATAAAATGCTTAAGACAAGGTGTTCTTGTATTGCTACCCTTTACTCCCCCCAAAACGTCTTCTAAGTCATAACTATGTAATAGGAAGACAGACTATCTCCGTATCAGAAGATTATTACAATTCCTGTACACTGAGGACAAGCAGTACAGTACAACTCTCAAATGCAAGAGCAAGATGCATTTTTGCCCCCAGGGGGCACTGTCATTTTCACAAGAGAAGGATTGAAGGAAGAAGGATTCAGTGCCTTCTTTGCTTGTGGACTTCCTCTGTTGGCTTTTGATCTAGAGGTTGGTGGATCTGCTCCTGGCCTCCTGACTAGGCCTCAAAGGGATGTTAGTGATGATAGCACTGCTACTGCCTTTGCCTGGATTACAAAACAAGCAACACACTTGGGACTTGATGTTGGAAAGGTACTTTCAAATGTTGCAAAATACAGAACATCTTCAGGTATTTGGTCCACAAATGCAGTCTGTGACTCTGCCAAGCATATCCTTCCTGCTACATGGTGGCAAGGCCTTTGCACGAGTCACCCTCGGACTCCTCTTGCTTCTCGCCTGCTTCAGATTCCTCCAGCTTCTGCAGCGTGTAAAAGAAACTGGTCTCTGGAAATACACCAAATCAAAAAATAAACTAACATGAAAGAGTAGAGAAGCTTGTCTCAATCCGGGCAAACCTTCAGTTTTCAGAATTCCACCATGAAGATGATAAAAATGAAGAATCAGAAGAATCAACAACTGCCGATAGTGATAGCTCAGAAAATGAGACTGATTAGACAAAGTTTCATGTGGCAAAATTTGTATTCAAAGAGTTGGGTTCCCCCCTCCTTTTTTTTTTCTCAGCTCTTTTTCTAAAAATGAGTGTCTGTTTTTGTATCTGCTTGACACCGTGGAGGAGACTTAAGTCCACATTCCATAATAAATTTGTTTTACTATAATGTTGATGGTTCCTTCTATTTTCAACTTTATTTTTTGCCTGCTTCTCTCATACTGGCAAAACCTAAGCGATGCTAAAGTTCAACAGCTTGTAGCTCCATTTGTAACAAAAATTTAAAACATTTTAAAGTAAAAATTAGTAAATTTGTCATTATTGTCTGAATAAACTATACTTTTAAATTTAATAAATATGCCAAACATGATAATTTCATGAGCAAAGTTATACACAATAAATGTTATGTTCTTAAAGTAGTAAGGTGAATTTAGATCTGTAAAGGGCGCTAAGAAAATAAGTTTTGCATATATTTCAATTTTTCCCAAAATTTCCGTTTTTCTGGAGAGAAAAAAAACAGGAAAAAAATGATTTTTTTCCATGGCTTCAAAATTTCTGGCAATTTAACATCTTTAGTTAGCATAAAATGCATTATGGACCATTTACTTAATGTGCAGAGACTTCTGGACATCTGACTGCATTGCTTTTGGAGGACAGGTGAAGTTGTAGCTTAATTTCTGTTTGTTTAATGCTGTCGTGGCCATTTGCACCTTGCATTCCTCTCTTCCATTTGTCCAGGGCCAGTAGGATGGGACCTAGTTCTGAATAAATCCTGTAGAAACAACAACAGCCTGGAGCCCTGATGTTCTTTCAGCCGGCAGAGACATTTATCACTGCTGGAGAGTATGGAGTATTTTGCCAGCAGTATTGTAATGAAAAGCAATTTATTTCCACTGTGCAGTGCAACAAGGGATTCTCTGAAGCAGCCACAAGGTCACAGCTATTGTGCCATAATATACTGCACTGATGTATCAGGTGATGATGGTGTCGGCAACAGCATCCCACATGTTGTCCATGCTGGAAAGATGGTGCCCTGTTTTTACCCTGCCTTTTCCCTGCTGGCACCTCCATCTTTGTTACTGGAAACTTCACAGGTCAAAGAGCATTTTCAGCGGAGGCAGCTGCCTGGCAACCATCTGCTGAGGCTTACCAGAGAAGAGGAAAGCAGGCTAGCAAGGGCATTAAGAAGCTAGAAAGATGCGCATAAACACTCTAGAATTAAAACAGCCAATTCCATAACTGCAGTTAGTTTATACGGTTCGACATACTTGGTAAACTGATCTGCCTCTAGATGACAAAACAGTTAACCAATTAAGCGAAAATACTGGTTGATCTCATTACTAGGTAATTGGGGGGGAAACAAATTACTGGGTATTTTCAGACGTTACAAGATCACGCTCAATCACAGTCAAGACCCTGTGGTGGGGAATGGTCCCGTAACGTCTGTTGGGGACCCGCCAGATGTTCACCACAGTGAATCTCCGGCGGGAATCAAAATAACCACGCTTTCGGCTGAATCCGCGGGGCCGGCACCGATTGCGTGGTGAAGGAGATTCCCAGCGGGGATGAAGGTGCCCGTCACGTCTGGATGGCGATCACGGCCCGGAATCCCCACCGGGATTCCAGCTCGGGGTTATTTCGGGTGGGCGCTGTGGCTGCATTGGCCACAGCGCCCGCCCATCTCCCCAGAGGGCGGGCGGCGAGAGAGTGTGGCATGGGCGGGGCCGTGTGGTCACACGTTATGCCGTGCAACCCCGCCCCCTCCCCAATTCCCCGCCGGGATCCCCCGGCACATCTGTTGGCCGTGCCGGCGTGAACCTGGCGGGGAATCTGAGGGTTGTTTCCGTGACTGGGTGAAGCCACCCGGTCATGTCTGAAAACACCCACTGTTACCAGGTAACTAATTTAGCAGAGCTATTTTGACTCTGGCGTCCAGCCCTTAGGCATACCTCGACAAATAGCAAAGCCACATCCAGCAAATTTGAACCAAATATACAATGAGAAACTAATTCAGAGGGTGTTTTTAAACGTGATGCATCCACGAATGCACCCCACTGTCCAGGCATCCAACCACCCATTTGAAGTTGGTGCCTGGGAAGGTGTGCTCCCATGACCCACACATCGTCCACCTATGGCCATGCACGGTGCACTCCTTAAAAATGCAGAGTGCCCCATGTGGGCCAGCATGACCACCTCCATGGTGCAGGGCAGCCACGCTGGGAGCCGCTCATCCCCCCCCCCCCCCGCACGTCCCGGGCATGGGCACCCTTCTGCCGCCCCACACACCCACCATGGACCCCGCTTCCACCGCTCTTGTTTTAAAACACCCTAAGTTAGTGTTGTCCATAGCTCCCACTGCCCTAAGAAGAACCTGTGTGGGGAGTCATGCTATTCCAGCTCTGGGATAGCCTGAAATAAAAGCAATTATGTCAGTGCCACCTTTGCATGCTCCCTCATGGTGCTGACATTTTTAGATCCACACAGGCATCAGATAAAGCCTTTGAATGTCATATGGCCTTAATAGGCAAAGCCTTGAAGCAGGCTTTCAATGGCCAGTCAGAACAGAGGTTTAAATCAGTGGGGGACTGCTCTCAGCTCATTCCAGAATTATAAAACCACTCACTCCAGACCAGGAGGTGGCTTAACTGACTATGCGCAATATAGTCTTTGAGCATGATACTGTGATATCCAACACAGTTCCATCACCTCTTTGATGCTAAATGGAGCCAAGCTCTGTGTCTACATGCAGCAGAGACCGCCTGCTGTCAAGATATTACAGCAGTCTTAGTTAATTTCTGATCTCCATCCACTTGGGAGGTTCATGATTCTGAAAAGGAACCAATTCTCTTTAGACTTCAGCAAAGAAGATACATAGAAGTCCTGGTGGTTCATCGCTTTATATTTTGGGGTTTGGTTGTCACTGAAAATTCAGTCTGCTTATTTCTTTTCATCAGCGTAGAACTTGTGACAGTGGGGCCAGTCCCACACAATATGCGCACGTGCAGCACGCAAGCTGCGCGGATTCCACGTGCAGGAGATTTGGGATCATGGCCAATCGCAGCTCTCTCCGAGCCAGTGTGATATCCAAGTGAATTTTCAATCTACCTTTTATCTCTTCTTTTTTTCCAGAAGTCACACCACTATCAGTATGTCCTCTCCCTTGATTATTGACAGTTTTCTTGCATTATCTTTCTCTTCAGGAGAAATAAAATATCCACATGGATTTTATCTTAACCTACAAACATAATCTAATAAATTAAGTAATCTGAAAGGGTTGGGCACTATTTCCATTAGGGTAACGTTATGTCATCAACATTCTCCAATTAATGGAGACTTGCAGGACAGCCACCTGGTACAGAACAGGAGAGAGGTTCAATATGGCAGAGTGGTGCTTTAATTTCCATACAACTGGTACTCTTCAATCCTGCCACCCTGAGGAAGGAATACCGCTTTACATTCTCCCATGGGTGTGAATGTACAGAGGTTACTCAAAGAAGAAATTCAAGTTACCGGTAACGAGTTCTTGATAAGACCTCTGTACATTCACACAACCCACCCACCTTCTCCTCTGCCTCGGAGTCCTAATTTAGGACTTACTGGGACTTTGAGTTAGGGGCTGGAAGGAACTGAGGTGATTGAGTGCTCTGCCCCATTTTGTAGCCTCACTGAGCCTGTGCAGAGTTTTGAGGAGTTGGGAGGGGCAGAAGCACCTCAACAGACACTGCTTTCCAAGAGATTCCAAGATCTGACCCATGTGTCACTCAGCACCCATGTGTCACTCAGCACCCATGTGTGAATGTACAGAGGCCTTGAAGAACTCCCATTACAGGTAAGTAATTTTAATTTATTATTATTTGAAGTTGCCATTTTGGTAAATGAGATTAAGAAAAATGACTCATCGCCATCCATTGTGGAGTTAACAGAGAGTCTAGACTCCATGAGGAGGTAAAAGTAAACTGCTTTATTCTCTTTCCCCCCAACCACAGTCCTAGCGCCACCTAGTGGCCCTAGTAGTTATACAACTAACACCACATCCCCCTTTCTGAAGGAGGATAACACCAAAAACCATAACAACCACCAACCAACTTAACTCTGTTTCCTGTGAAGGCCAGGGTAGACCACCTGAGCCTTCAGCTTCATGTCGGGGATTATTCTGCCCTGTTGACATTCAGTTCCTAACCCTTTTCCTTTTGCAGGCTTCCAGTAGTTATATAGTCTCTCTCAGGGATGCAGGTGGTCGTCTTTCTCTATCTGGATACCTCCGCACGGATGAAGGACCTGGAGCATCGACTAAAGGCATCTTTGGGTTGTATCATTTTTAGGCTGTGCTGCAAAGCATGTTTGTGAGGAAGTTGGCGATTCCCCTGCCTCCACTTAGGTGTGCTCTATTGCGTCGCATAGTTCCTTCTGGCACTGTAGCCAAATAGGATCTTGGAGTTTCCGCATGTCCTTGTATCACCCCTTTCACATGTGAGTCTTTTACCCAGACAGGATCTCCTGGTTTAAGTGGTCTTAAGAGTTTGACTCTATGACTCTTGTCAAAGATTTGCTTCTGGCGGGCTCTATATCTACTGTCTTGTTCTCGTAAGCTATTGAAATCGGGCCAACAAGGAATTAACTGGGAAGGAAAAATTGGGACCATTGAGCATAACTTCCGTCCCAGTAGCAGCTGTGCTGGGCTGAACCCATTAGCCAACGGTGTTGAACAGTATGCTAGGAGAGCACTGTAAGGGTCTGATGACTTGGAGAGCAGGTGCTTTAAGGACTGAACTGCACGTTCTGCTTCCCCATTGCTCTGGGGGAACAGTAGGCTGGAGGTAACATGTTGAAAGCCATAGTCCTTTGCGAGCTTCCTAAAAAGGTCAGAGGAAAACTGGGGCAGTGCTGATTCTGCAGCCAGAGGTATCTGCCAAAAACCTAATCGGGCATCCAGTTTGGAGAAAAACTTTGCATCTCCTAATTGCCCCAATGTGTGCTCTACACAAGGGAGTACGTGCCTCTCATGGCGGACACTTCCATTCAGTTTGGTGAGGTCAACACAGATTCAAACCTTTCCATTTGGCTTTGGTACTACTACCATGCCTGCGCACCAGTCTGTTGGGATGTCCACTTTTGAGATAACTCCTATCTGCTCCATGCGTTCCAGTTCATCTTTAACCCAGGTCAAGAGGGGCAGAGAGACCCTTCTAGGAGTCAACAGAGCAAATGGTTTTGCATAAGTGCAATATGATATTCCCTCTCCAGTTTTCCCAAACCTTGAAACAATTTGGGGAATCTTCTCTTGATAGCCTCTTCAGTGCCTGTAGTGATACTGTCTATTCTCATCAACAGGCCTAGAGCCGAGATTGCTGGGAGGCCTAGAAGAGGTATGAAGCCCTTCCACTACATATATCGCTTGGGATGTAGTCTTTTCTCCAAGTTGCAGGGAAGTGTAACATTTTCCTCTCGCGTCTGGCAAGGATTGTCCTGGGCCTTTTAATGTCTCGGGTTTTTGAAGCTTTGGTGCCTTCATCCTCTGGTATAGTGAGGCTGGAATTGCGGAGACATCTGCCCTTGTATCTATTTTAAATTCCACTTGGAGATCTCACACAGTGATGGTGGTGGTCCATGGTGGCTCACTGTGATCTGCTCCATCAACAGTTCTCAGGTAGGCTATTTCAGAGTCACTGAAGTGATCCTCTTCAGAGACCAGTTCCACTGTGTGTTTGGAGCGGCACACTGCAGCATAATGTCCCCTTTTCTTACACTTTCTGCAGATTGTGTCTCGAGCTGGCCACTCTCTTTTCCTGTGAGGTGACCTGCCACACCATTGACATTCTGTTTCATCTCTGTTGCATTCATTTCCTTTGTTCTCTCTCCAGGTTGATGCCTGTGAGTTTGTCTGAGGGCATCTGCGCTTGTAGTGTCTTTCTTGCCCTTGGAGTGTCCCCTTTGCACACTCTATGGCTTCGACTGTGGCCCCCTCTGTAAAGTTGTTCCTGAGGAGAGTCTGTTGTTCCTTTATGTATGAGCTCTGGAGGACCTTGGCCTTTTCTGTTTTTATTGTGAGATTAGGGTCATTTTGCAGTGTCTCAGACAGGTGGCTGTCTTGAAGCCCTACTAGCAGCCCGTTTCTGATTAGTTCCTTGCTCAGTTCCGCATATCCACAGTGTTTGATAAGGGAATACAAAGCTGTAATAAAGTCTGATGCAGACTCCCCTTGCTGTTGCTTGCGAGAGTGGAATTGGGCCCGTTCAAAAATTATATTGCAGCAAGGCAGGAAGTGTTTATCTAGCTCTTTGACTGTTTTAAGCTGTTTCATCTATGTTCTTGTGAGCCCCCTAGAGAGGATGAAATCTTCTGAAGCTGGGCCCATTGTATACAGTAGAGTATTTACTTGCTTTTCCTCTCACTGCTGATCTAGGCCCGAGGTTTGGGAGAACCTTTGGAATCTGCTTATCCAAACTGACCAGGTTTCAGGGTGCTGGAAGTCAAATTCTGATGGGGTTGCTACTTGGAAACAGGCAGGGGGTGGGGTGGCCATGGCTGCAGTTCACAGTACTTCAAGCTGGTTAGGACTCACCCTTAGTTCCCTGAAGGCCGGGCTCTCTCTCTGGACTAGGCCTCTCCTTTGTCTGGTGCTGTAGCAGGGATAATCTGGCTGTGGCTGCAGTAGTTAGGCTTCCAGTGTTCCTGATGTTGTCATCTGTGTCCCCCTGCCCTTCTTGTCAGGTTTTCTGAACTCTGTAGAGGCTTCAGTCAGTCAATCCCACTTCTGTCACCATTTGAAGTTAACAGAGAGTCTGAACTCCATGATGAGGTAAAAGTAAACTGCTTTATTCTCTTTCCCCCTAACCACAGTCCTAGTGGACCTAGTAGTTATACAACTAACACCACAATGTGTTACGTAAAGTTTGTTAGATAAGGTTTTCTTTACATGCAGAGCTTTTACGGAAGGCTATGACTTTGTCTGGTGGTTTTATGTACACATAGAGATACAGTTCTATTGCAAGCTGTCCCCTGCTCTCCCCAACTTCATTGTTGCCCCCAACCTGCAGAGGAAAAGGATTGGAGCTGAAAGACCAAGGCAAAGTGTAAACAGAGCCTAAGTTGTAAGCAAGCACAATATGTGAGACTGTACAATGTCTTTACTGCTTACATGTCGTGCAAATTTAAGGTGGGAGCCTTAACTTATCACTTCCATGCTTTCTGGAGCATGCGTGAATTTGTAAAGAACCTTAATTCCTCTCTTAAACAAAAGGTTTTTGATCTAAGAATTACAAAAAAAGGTAAAGAACAGTGCCCCTCTCTCTCTCACACACTCACACTCACACACACACTATTTACTAGGGATGTGCGAATGCGATTTGGAAGTTCGAGTTCGGCCCAAACTCGGCCAGTTTGGACGACCAAACCTGATACCGAACTCTGAAACGACTGGTCAGTTCGGATGAGTTCGGGTGGGGAAAAAAAGTGTCACTGGAAGGCAAAATGTGACCGGGGGATGGGAGTCAGCTGAGGAGCAGACTTCCAGGCACCAGGCGTGGAGAGGCTTGGAGTAGCAGCCAGCCTGCCCAATCACCATCCCTTTTCTCCTCAGCCACTGGCTTCACAGGCTGCGATTAGCCATGGGCTAGGCTGCACAGAGCCAATGGGGCTTGCGATGAGGCAGGCACAGCAAGTAACAAAACTCATTGGCCTCCCGCCCCCCCTTCCAACACCTGAGCTAGTCACTGTTCCTGACAGCAGTTTAGGTACCTCCGAGCTCCCCAATCCATTGCCATCCTCCTCCTATTTCACCCATCCAACCCATTTACCTCCATATTATCATTTATTTAGATTATATTAGATAGATTTAGGCGTTATTTTTATTTTTTGCCCCTTCCTGTGTTCTTCCTCCCCGCTCCATTGAATCCTTTCCCCCTCCCTCTATATGTTCCATCCCTGATTCCCTTCCCCTGTTTTTGGATTTATTTAGAGTAGGATTATTAGATTGATTTAGGTTTCATTTCAGTTTTGTACTCCTCCCTGTGTTCTCTGTGTTTTTTCCCTCCCATTCCTGTGTAATATTGGATGGATAGATAGATTAGATTAGATATCGTTACGATAGATAGATACATAGTTGTAGTAGGAGTCAGCTTAGATAGAGATAGTGTCAGTGTGTAGTTTGTTATTCAGTTTTGATATTTTAGAGTGTGTTTGTAGGACTAGGCCTTTAGATATAATATTTATTTACATAGATTTTAGAATAGTTAATACTATAGTTAGTGTAGAAAATGAGAAAAATTTAAATTAAAAAAAAAATTTAAAACATTTGTGTGCATTTTTGTTGAAGACATGGAAAAGGGAAGTAGGAGAGGCCGGTCTGCTGCCCATAATGTGGGCAATGGGGCATGTGGCAAAGGTGGTAGGGGCTGTGCCAGCAGAGTGGCAGAAGGCGGCGGCAGCAGCAGCCAGAGCCCATCACTATGCCCCAAGCTTTGCAGGCATGATTTTGGGGGAGAGGGTTCAGAGGCTCCCAGCAGCAGTGGAACTAGTCTGGGGGTGGTTCAGTGGTGCCTCCTGCCAGTGTCCTCCAGTGCCACGCAGGGCACTGGAAGACCTGCATACCAACCTTGGGACAACTGCAATGGCGAGGCACCTGAAGTCATGCCACAGCGTTCTGCTGCTAAGCGGGAAGGCTGGGGAAGTGGATGCCAGCGGGTTCCTGACTGCAGCGACCAGTCACCCGGCTCCTTCAGCGAGCAACCGTCCTGCACCAACTGCTGCCTCTAGCAGCAGGAGCAGAGGGGAAGAACAGCAGCAGGAGCCCCGCCAGCAGCGTCAGTCCACCATGGAGGAGCTGGGGTGGGGGCAGCTGCCAAGGCCATCGGCAGCTGGAGGGCGGAGTGGCTTTCAAGAGATAGCCAGGTGCCTGTTAGGAGAAATGATTGCGCTGGATGGGTAGCCCTTCTCCATTGTAGATGACACGGGCTTCAAGCGGCTGGTTGGGTTCCTAGCCCCCCAGTTTAAGCTGTCGTCCTGCTCCACCCTCAGTCAGACTGTGGTGCCAGACCTAGACAGGGCTGTGAGGGAGCGGCTGGTGGGGTAGCACAGTCCACTTCACCACGGACCTGTGGTCCAGCAGGAATTCCCAGCACACCTACCTGGCAGTAACAGCACACTGGTGGTAGGACCCAGAGACAGCTTTGGGGAGTGGCAGGAGGGGTCCCGAAGCAGGGTATAGGTAGGCCCTGCTTCAGGCACAAGTCATGGACAGCCCCCACACCGCCAGGAACATCGAGGGAGCCCTGAATACCATGGTGAGGGAGTGGGTCACGGCAGGTGTGGCCTTCACCAAGGGGTGTGTGGTGATGGACAACGCGGCCAAATACTGAAGGCAGTCCATGACGGGGGCTTCACCAACATCCCTTGCACCGGACACACACTTCACGTGGTGGTCAGGGACATTCTGGGCTTGGGGGATAAGGGGATTGGGGAAAGCACCCTTAGCTCCCTGATAGAGCAGGGAAGGAAGCTTGTGGGGTTCTTTAACCAGATCGTGAAGGGCAGCGAGCTCCTCCAGGAGAAGCAGGCCGAGCAAGGCTCCCCAGTGCACCAGCTGGTCCAGGATGTGGCCACCAGGTGGAATTCCATGTTCCTGATGCTTGAGCGGCTTCTTGAGCAGAAAGCTGCCTTGCATCAGGTGCAACTGAAGACAGACAGTGGGGCACTGGAAGGGTTTAATGGGGTGGAAGGGAGATCCTGGCTCACACGGTCTTCGTACTCAGACCATTCCTGGCCGTGATGGAGACCATGAGCAGCTCCACCGCCACCCTCAGCCAGGTGACCCCTCTGGTCCAGAGTCTCCACAGGAGCCTGGATGAGATTCTTGGGGGGCGGGATTGTGGCCCTGAGGGCAGAAAGCTGGCCAATGAGGTGCTTTACCTGGCAGCTGAAGGCACGTTTTGATGACCTGCTGAAGTGCGAGAAATACGTTGTGGCAACCATGCTGGACCCCAGGGCAGCATGGCACACGAGACAGTGCTCTATGGCCACTGGAAGGGTGTGCTGGTGGGTAGATTCCAGGAGGCAGAGCGGGCCCTGGAGAATGTGCAGCGGCAGAAGCAGGACACCCCTGGGGATGGTGGGGGTGGGAGTGGGAGCAGCACCAGCCACCCCTTTATCCAACTGGGTCTATCCCTGACCCCAGCAGTAGCAGTAGCAGCACCAGCAGCAGCACCCCTATTGCCAGCAGCAGCAGAAGCCGCTCAGCCTATGTGCAGGCCACTCTGGGGAGCATGGTGCCATCCACAATAGGGCAAGCAGCGTGGTTGAGGGCAGTGATGCAGCTGGTGCCCAGGAAGAGCTACAAGAGGGAGTACTACGGCACCTCAGCAGCTGTGGAGACCTACCTGGAGGAGGAGCTATGCATTGATCCCAGCATCAATCCCTTGGCTTACTGGACCGGCAAGGCCAACATGTGGCCGGCCCTCTCGAAAGTGGCCAAGGGTATACTGTCCTGCCCACCAACCAGTGTCCCCAGCGAGCAGGTGTTCTCCATGGCAGGGGATATTTGATCCCCACACCACCTGAGACTGGGGGCCAAGTTTGTGGAGCAGTTGCTCTTACTAAAGGTGAACCTTCCGCTGCTAGGATTCCCCGAGCTGCCCCTGGACAAGGATTGATGGTGCAGTGGCACACACCATCCCATGCCAGGGGCAGTCATGGGATGGGGCTCCTCCTCCTCCTCAATCTGGGCTAGGGCTAGTGCTGTTGAGGTGCTGTCCCTCCCTCCCAATACCCAGCACCCGCCCTGCCTCTCTCTCCCTCTCATACTAGACAGCCTTGGCCGCCTTATCTGACTGACCTCATGACGCAGGGTGGCAATGGAAAACTGTAAGCCTGCCAACCAACCTCTCACTAGATGATCTCAGCCCACCTATCTGACTGGCGCTCTCTCTCTCTGCACACACAGTCTTTGCCAGCCTATCGGAATGCCCTGCCAAGGTCCCAGCCTGCTTTCCCTACTGCCTCTCATGCCAAGGTGCCTGTCTGACCACCCAGGTTTCCGCCAAGCTATAAGCCTGCCCCAGCCCGCCTGCCCCAGCCCACCTGCCCGCCTCTCATGCCACGCTGCCTGTCTGCCTGCCCAGGTTTCTGCCAAGAGAGAGAGAAATGAGAGAGAGAGAGAGAGTCTCCCCACTGCTAGAAGGAGAGGCAGACACGATCCCACCCATGATGTCACATGCACTATATGGCCAGAGAGAGAGAGAGGCTCCCTGCTAGAACAAGAGAGATGGGGGGGGGAGGGGGAGAGGTAGGTGTAGCCAGCTCAAGCTGCCATCTGCCAGAACCAGGAAGAACTCCCATCTGTGCTCGCTCATGTGCCCGACATCCACATCCAGCAGCAAACCTACCAGAATGAGATGGAATATAATACAACATATTATATGTGCCTGCCTGCGTTCCTGTACCTGCTGCTACCACCTATCACATGATTGAATGGAGTGTGCCCAACCATGCACTAATTCTAGGGACATAATTAAACTCCCATAGGCTGACATTCCATTGTACCTGAATCAGTCATGCCCGCCCATCCCAGGAACCATCAAAGAGATTCTGGGACCATCATTCCAGTCACTGGGGGCTGTCATTCCATTCCACTGCATCCAGAAGCCCAGTGCCTGCATGCCAGCCTTCCACCACCACCCCTCCACCAGCCTACTCCTCTGCACCCACTGAAGCTGCTGGGGAAAAAAGCCCCTCTGACCAGCAGCACACACCGCCTGCTGCCCACTGCCAAGGAGCCTCTCTCTCTTTCTCTCTGACACAGACACAAGCCTTGTCCCTCCTGGGGGGCTGTCTGCAATTTGAGACGCTGCTGCCGGCACATCCTTGGGTTAATACCTTACCTATGCTACATGTGGTGCCAGGTGCTGCTGGTAGGGATTGACAAGCTGTATGAGATTCTACCACCTGCCAGAACTTCAGCACAGAGGGATAAAAGATTGGACAGGTCAAACAAAGCTCGTAACAACAAATATAACTTTAATTAACACTTTTTAAACAAAAACAACAATATAAAACCAAAACCAAACATTAGAAACTGGAAAGGAAACTTAAGTGGTCTACTAGTACTCAGTCTTTGGGCCTGCCCCCCTGGAACTTGTGGGAAAGGCAAAAGGGGATCATGGAACCTAGGGTCGGGCACCCCGTGCTCCAGCATCTCATACCCGTTCAGGAGGGCAAAGTCCACAGCCCCGACACGGCCGCCTGCCACTTGGACAGTGACTGGCGGTAAAGCTCCAGGTCGGCCATCTGGGCAGAGACGTACTGTGAGTATGCCTCCACCTTCTGTCTCTCCACCTCGACCTCCTGGAACTTCGCCACCAGCTGGTTCTCCCTATTTACGGCTTGCAGCCATACCCCATGCAGAAAGTCCTGGGTGGGCTTCTCCACTAAGGATGGGTGAACGTGGTTCGGAAGTTTGTAGTTCGGCCCGAACTCGGCCTGTTGGGACGACCAAACCCGAATCCGAACACGAACAGACCGAACCTAACTCAATTCCAAACGTCGAAATGACCGAACAGTTCGGTCAGTTTGGATCGCATTCGGCTGGCAAAAACATGTCACTGGAAGGCAAAATGTGACAGGGAGGGGGAGATAGCTGAGGAGCAGACTTCCAGGCACCAGGGGTGGAGAGGCTTGGAGTAGCAGCCAGACTGCCCAATCACCATCCCTTTTCATCTCAGACCACTGGCTTTGCAGTTTGCATGGAGCCAATGGGGCTTGCACTGAGGCGGGTGCAGCAAGGAACAAAACTGATTGTCTCCCCCCTTCCCAACACCTTCTGAGCTAGTCGCTGTTCCTGAACAGCAGGTGTTTTGGAAGGCTCCCTCTCTCCCAGCAGTTTTTGTTCCTTCCTATTCCTAATCCATTGCCATCCTCCTCCTATTTCACCCATCCAACCCATTTACCTCCATATTATCATTTATTTAGATTA